>JAVANC010000009.1:27413937-27878937 GCA_033319125.1 Parnassius glacialis | reverse complement strand
TTCCTTTTATTAATTCTTACGTCACCTACGGTATAATAATGCATGATGGCATGATACGATATAGGGTAGTGGATATATTTAGACCACCACTATACGGTTTACTTTAATTACTCATCCCAAGAGATACAATCAGGGGCAATAGAGAAAAGTGCAATAACATAAAATGGCCAATCCATTAATGTTAAAGTAGTATATCAAATGTACCGATTCGAGGGATGCATTACTGAATAGCATTCAACGGTGCATGAAGAGTTGCGCGATCCATGCTTTTCGAATATTACTAGTAATTTTTAGAAACTCAAAAGAAATGTATTTACTGGCATTAAATATTTCACATGCTTTCAAATGTGAAATTAAAAAAAAGTAAAATGGATTTAAAATACTTACGAATAAATAAATTTCTATCGCCTTTTTTATTATAGCAAATTGGAAATTTTAATATTGTTTTATATATTATATGTCCGTATACAACCTGAAAAAAGAAGTACTGTTGAGATAAAAAATATTACGAATTCTTGTACAGGAGCATATTATATTTTAAGGTATTAAAGCTATTATAGTTATCCCTTTACTAGAGAGCCTATTAATTAATAGTAAGTTGTAAGACGGGGCGCGAATTTTTTTTAAAATTTTGTATGAAACACTGAAAGGCTTATAAGCATGTTCTATAACTTCAAAGACTTTCTTTTAATCGATGGGTCTTAAACTTACATGGAAAACACATATATAATGACGTTGTTGACTTATACAGGGCCATTTTTAATTAACTGAAGAACTTTTGGGCATATATTGGTTGCATCATTACAAACAATTTTAGTAAAATCACTCTTTACAGAATATAATACATTTACAAAAAAACTACTTTTAAGTTTTAATTGTCACGTCTGACTCCTTTTAAGTCTGTATTTTCTAGTACCTAAACAATATCGGAATAAATCGTCAAAGAAAATTCCTTTTTTATTTTACACTTGATAGCTGTATCACACATCGTGTTTTTTCGACGATCGCAATATTAATCTCACAATGAAAGAACATGCGTCGCGGGCGCATCAAAGACGACTAACGACATAGGTAATTACTTAGGTCAAGTTCAAATAAACCTAGCAAGCTAACAGCATAGCAAAGTGGCGAAGCAATCAGCTTTGTAGCGGTTTCTAACGGAAAAAAAAATCAAAATAGGAGGTTCAGATGCCTGGGTGATCAGTAATCGATTGCTGAAAACAGAATTTGAAAATTCGAAACCGTTCTCGAGATAATCGTGGGACAGACGGACGGACAAACGGACAGACGGACATACGGACAGACGGACAGACATCGTGAAATCAATAAGTGACTTCGCAAGCGTCGTCTCCTACACCCCACCACCCCTTCTCCGCCACGCGCTTTCAGCAAAAGCTCATACACGGACTATTACCGTTTAGAAGGTCCCATTAAATTATTTTTATTTTTGAATGAAAATGAAAATTGAAGAAATATTTTTTTCTTAAAGATATTGTTGTTATGATGTAAATAACATATTCCCAAAAGGTCTTCAGTAAATTAAAAATTACCCTATATATTACCTAAAATAAAATGTCTCCTTAAGAGCAATTTCAGTGAGGACAAATCCTACTCGGCTGGGTTTAATTCAAGCAATTGAGGTATTTCTCGTCAGATATTCCTCAGAATTTTAGAATAAACGTGTAAAATATACCAGTGAGTGTGATGACTTACGGAAACGACGAGTAGCACTTTCCGTAAGTTACTCAGCGAGTTATGTGATGATCCAATGAATCACACAAGGTGCATGTATACAGTTGGCGCAGAACTATACTTTGTCGCTATGAGTAGAATAGAGAAAAGAGCTTGACAAAAACCCTACGTGACGGTGTGGTGATTTAGCTCAAGTTCCAACCTTCGACTCCTCATATTTAAGGTATATTAAACTAACGATAACTTGAATTTTAATAACAATTTATATTCTCAATTACAAAATACTTATTGAATTTCGAAGTGATTTTTAATTTAATAGCAAATATTTGAAAGGTAGGAAAAATTGTAAGTATGTTTTTTTTATTAAAATTTATACTAGAAACGAAATAATGTTAATGAAACAGAAATATACGGCTATCTAGATCGGAAGTTGCATAAAACTCTATAATATATTTTTTACTTTTGTTTACGAAATAATAGATAGGCAGAACTTTTCCAATCTGAAACAGGGAAGGAATTTAAATATAAATTGGAACTCCGAAGCGCTTGGCCCGACAAAAAGCGGTCAGTTGGTAATGAAAATCGACGTACATACAGATTACACTTGCTATCACTGAATGTTTGGATTACGATTTAAGCCATAAGCGAAAGAGTATCCGTTCCCGTTACCATAACAGCCGTTCGATGCGTAAAGCACTCCTCTCCAGCCATCTTCCGGCAGATACGCACAGTTTGCGGCCTGTCGAGAGTGAGGGTCGAGCCATTACATAGGCGCGGTCACCCAACGCAGTGCCACCGCTGCCAATCATGGCATGCGGCGGCCATCTGCTCTGCCCCGCCTAGGTGCGTTAAGTGCCAAGACTCGCACAGCTCGAAAGAGTGTCCTCGGCCACAAAACGCCGAATCTCCATCCTCGTGCATCCTGTGCTAGCAGTCTGGCCACCTGGCCAATTACAGAAGCTGCCCTCGCGCTCCTCACCCTCGTCCCATCAAACAAGTTCCACCGCTGGTCAATGACAGGTCATTCCCGGCTCTCCTTTCAAGAATGCCCCTTCAGGGCCCCTCTCAGCCCACTCAAGGTCGCCCAAGGTCCCACAGGGACCCCATTGGCCCCTCCGCGCTTCTCTCAGCCTTCACAGCCTCCAGTCCCCCTGGGACCCCCAAAAAGGCTGACCCTCCGCGGCCATCCTCCGCCCCACAACAGGCACAACCCTCAATAGTTGATGACCTGAATACGGTGTATGCCACTATTCGGAGCATCGACATTGACTTGATTGATTGCCATATTAGCGCGCAAACTGCGTACTGTTCAGTCCCCTCAGGACCGTCTTCTTTCTATTGCTGAGCACCACAATCTTTTGTGCTCATTGTAAGTTAAGGTAATTTAATTTTACTTAACTTTACAATGACAGAGCACTCTGCTCCTCCAAGGTCTCACGGTCGTATTAAGCCTAAGGGTTTATCGCTTGTGTCTTTTAATATTTGCGGGCTGCGAAATAACTTTCCCAAGCTTAAGCTCCTTCTTCGAGATCGCGAAGCCGACCTCCTCCTCCTCCAGGAAACCAACCTCAAAACTAAGGACATTAAAGGCCTTTCCATCCAAAAGTATTCTCTTCTTCGTAACGACAGACCTGACCCCAAAGGCGGCGGTACAAGACAGCTTTGGTGCACCCGATCCCTAAAAAAGGCGACTGCTCAGATCCATCCAACTACAGGCCTATCACTATCAGTTCCTTGCTCTCCAAAGTAATGGAAACTATTATTATCAGCCAGCTCATGCGGTACCTTGAGGACCACCAGCTGATTAGTGACCGCCAGTATGGTTTTCGTCGAGGTCGCTCAGCTGGTGATCTTCTAGGTTACCTAAGTCATAAATGGGTGGAGGCAGTGGAGTTCAAGGGGGAGGCGTTGGCCGTTAGTTTGGACATAGCAAAGGCTTTCGATCGGGTTTGGCACACAAAGCGCTTTTTTCGAAGCTGCCTTCCTATGGGCTTCTCGAGAAATTGTCCAATTGGATCACCAGTTTTCTTGCAGATCCGAGCATCAAGGTCGTAGTAGACGGTAGATGCTCCGATTACAAGCCCATTAACGCTTGTGTTCCACAAGGCTGCGTGCCATCACCAACGCTGTTTCTTTTGCATATCAATGATATGTTGCAAACCAATAACATTCATTGCTATTCTACTATTTCTCGGGAAAACGTCGCAGAGGCCCGGAACAAACTTGTGTCTGAAGTGGAAACTTTGCTGAACAAAGTCTCAGACTGGGGTCGACTAAATCTTGTACCTTTTCAATCCCCATAAGACACAAGTTTGCGCTTTTACCGCTAAAAAGGACCCCTTTGTCGTATCTTCTCAGTTTCAAGGCACTCCCCTTGTTGCCTTAGCCAGTATCGGAATCCTCGGTGTCGACATATCGAGTGACGTGCAGCTTCGTGGTCACTTAGAAGAGAAGGCCAAATTGGCCTTCAAAAAGCTTGGCGTGCTCAGCAGATCGGGAGTATTTCACCGCTTGCAACTTTATAAGGCGCAGGTTCGGCCTCACATGCAATAATATTTCCATCTCTGGGCAGGGGCTTCCCAGTACCAGCTTCTTCCACTTGATCGCATCCAACGTAGATCGGTTCGAAACGTCGACGACCGAGTTCTTTTCTTTGCGATCGGTTTGACTCACTGGTACTGCGTAGACATGTTGCATCTCTTTGCGTATTTTATCGCATGATAGATGGGGACGGGGAGTGCTCTGAGGAATTATTTGGACTAATTCCAGCCGCTTAATTTCACCATCGCACATTGCGAAAAAACTCGTGATACCATCCATACCATCTGGATGATTGGCGGTCCACCACTGTGTGATTTAGAAGAAGTTTTCTCTCTCGCATAACTTCCTTGTGGGATCGATTTCCACCAGCGATTTTTTCGGACCGACACGATTTAGGAACCTTCTAGAAAAGAGCCTAATCCTTTTTAAAAGACCGGTAACGCATCTGCAATTCCCCTGGTGTTGCAGTTGTTCTTCGGCGGTGGTAGTCACTTACCATCAGGTGAGCCGCATTCTCGTTTGCCCCTTCTCCTATAAATGAAATTAAAAGTCCACTCCTGAACATAGGCATCCTCCATAGATTGCCTTATTGAAAAGATATTTGCCATAGTTGCCACAGTTGGCAAATGGGTTGGCAACCATAGTTTTTTATTTTTAGTCGTTATTAGGAAGATGCTGCTGCCCATAACCTGATTTTTTTCCCTCTGTCGCTTCTTAAGATACCCACGGGTTGATATGAGGTAGTGGATAATCTTACACCACCACTTTACGGTATGAAAGAGTTTATTATTCAATATAATGTAACGACTAATAAACATAGTACATAAGATTTGTAAGCCTTCATATCCACTCATATCATCAAACTTTAAATTTATCAAAAAATTTATCAGATATTAAGTTTTGTGTAAGAATACAAGCAAGAGGCGGTGCAGCAGTAATCAAAATAGGAAAGGTTAAAGAGAAATTTATTATATATATATATATATATATATATATATATATATATATATATATAATATATATATATATATATATATATATATATATATATATATATATACAAACATAAATACGTATATGAAAATAAGAGGTGTGTTAGTTCAAACTTACAACAATTTTTTACATGGTTACGGACTTAATATTTAAAAGCAAACTTGTTGGGAGCATTTTAAAAGTGAAGATAGATTAAAAAATAAAGTTCCAGAGTCTGATGGTCTTAATGTTTAGTATTAAGGTACATTGTACTTTCTTGATAATTATATTGCTTATTTACTCAAACGCACGTAACTTGTATCATTGGACACTGGACAGTTGGATAAGCTTAATAGGGCATAATTTTGATCTAGACTAGGTCAGTCAGGATCTAGTTTTAGAACTTTGCTAATTAGAAAATTTAATAGCTTTATTAGCGTTTTATTATAATTATAAAAATTATACTTATTAACTTGTGTGATAATGATTTTTTTGTCTGGTTTAGATTGCGGCGACAACTCCAACTGCTAAGTATACATGACTTAGTGAACTCCGAATGATAAGGGGTAATGGATTCTCTTACAATCTATGTGGTGATGGCATCCTGTAAGTTTTGTAAGAGATGACAGCTAAAATAGTTAGACAGTGCAGCACCATCTTACACATAAAATCTCAAAATAATAAAATCGGCAGCTGCCATATCGCCTGCCCTCTACAGCAAATATTCGAGGTAATCTTATTTCTTAAAAAGACTAAGTGTGATAAACGAGCGCAAATTCCACCTGATGGTAAGTGGTTGCTGTGGCCCATCGACAGCTACATCTATCGTCGATTACGAATCAAAATGCAGTTGTGTGGTCACTCGTGAGGACTAAGATGGAATGCCTTGGTTCCAGTAAAAAGTGTCTCCGGTTCTCTACACTCACCATACGAAATATTGCAACGTTACGCCACTATTTTACGCTGGTATTCTGTGAGAGCGTGGTCCCTCCCCGGTCGAGCCGACCCATTCGTACTACAACTATACCAGTAACATAGCTGCAGTATGGCTCTACCACGTAAAAAAATCTACGAGGTGGGCGTATGTTAGTAGTAGCGACTAGCTTGTGATTGGTTGTAATTAATAAAAATAAACGTGGGACTGTTTCTGAATAGTATCGTAAACTGTTATTTCATAAAAAAAAAATAACCGCCATTATAGGAATGTCTTGTACTGCGGATGCGTTTTACAAAGATAAATTGGACACAGAGAAACAGCCAGGTAAAAAAAAAATATTTGTAGGCCTTAAAATTATCATTATCATCATCATTACAGCTTACAAGTCCATTGCTGAACATACTTCTCCCCCAAGGAATGTCATAAAGCGTGAGCCTGAGCCACCTGCATCCATTGACTTCTTGCAGGTCTTACCAGGTCGTCACTCCATGTAGTGGGGAGTCGCCCTACACTTCGCCTACTGGTACGAAGCTGCCACTCGAGAACCTTTCTTCCCCATCGGTTGTCGGTTCCTTGAGCTATATGGCCGGCCCATTGCCACTTCCGCTTACTAATCCCTTGGGCTATTAGTCATTATCTTAGGCTTTTATACGTGGTAGAGCCATGCTGCAGCTATATTAGTAGTATAGTTGTAGCACAAATGGGTCGGCTCGACCGGGGAAGGATCACGCTCTCACAGAATACCAGCGTAAAATAGCAGCTTAATGCTGCTGTGTTTCGTATGGTGAGTGTAGAGAACCGGAGACCCTTTTTACTGGAAAAGAGGCATTCCATCTTAGTCCTCACGGGTAACAACGCGTCTGCATTTTGATCCTTTATTGATGATAGATGTAGATGTCTATGGGTCACAACAACCACTAACCACCAAGTGGACTGTGTTTTCGTTTGTCACTCTATCCTATTAAAAAATCTCTTTGGCTTATTATATTACATGTACTTGTATTAAATTATAGTCGGTTATGGGAGTTAGAACCCTAACCGGCGCCCGCTCTGTTGTGCATGGCTTGAGCTTTTAGCTCCAATGTTTCGGGGTCACGGGTTCAAATTCCGGCAAAACAAGCTTTTGTACGACCCACAAATAATATAGATACAAACAGTATAGATGTTTTGAAACCGCTTTCATATTTTCTTTTATGATATTATTATATTTGGATAACATTAACAAGTGAATTTAGTATTTGGACAAGGAGCTTTACATTTTGCTTTATGGCATATCTATCGTAAAACCATAGCATTGCCAGTGGGTAGGTATTGGTTCTGCGCTTACAAATCTATCTGATAAGAAAGGTGTATGGGCAAAACTTTCGAATTAGACGTGCGAATTGGGGTGTTCTTGAAAAAGTCCATCAACTACGCACAAACCGACATGCCTAACTAAAAAGTTTCGCTCTAATGTATTAAGAAAGCCTAATGAAAGAATAATGTATGCTAATATCTCAATATGTTTTATTGATACTGACTACGTAAATGATGATGGTAATGATAAATCGTGATGATAATTATCTTAGAAATTGTGATGACAATAAATAAATTAGAAAAGCAAAATATTAAATTAAAAATAACGCCACAGGCATAAAAATATTTGCAGTTAAAGGTATACGTGAAAATATTTGAGAACAAAACATTTCTTCATATTAAATAAACATGAAAAGATTTTTTCGTACATTATTGTACATTGTTGAAAATGTTGAAGGCTTAATAAAATCCGTTTCACGGCGCCTATTCGCCGAGATTGCGTTCAGTTTCTTTTATTTCATTATATCCACATAAAATGAGGTGGCTCATGAAAAATTTCATAAGGTGGCAATCAGACCAAGCGAACAATTATTTCCCAGGAGCCCCCGTACACATGTGCTGACTCCGTTTTCAGACATGCCCTATTTGTCGGGTTGATGTACCCCTTGAGCTAACATATGAACTAAGTTGCTGAACATTTTGCGCTGATGGCAGCTCAGTTTCACTGGAGCTTGTAATTGGCGTGGCTTGGGATTTAATTTTGAGATTGCGGTTTATATTTTACTAATTTAAAGCTAATTATACAATATAATTACGAGTTATTATAAAATATTTAGAGAGGCACATACGACTATTTAAATATCATAAATTAAATTAATAATTTTAAAAACATTCGAAAAAACCATTCGAAATAAAACCTTACCTAATCTAACTTAAGTCAACAAAACAGCTGATGACCTTGAAGCGACTGAACCGATTTTGATAAAAACATGTCTAAGAATCACTACTAGAAAACCTACTTTTAAATATAAAAAAGAACTGCACCGAAATCGGTTCACCCGTTTAAGAGCTACGGTGCCACAAACAAACAGACACACATAGCGGTCAAACTTATAACACCCCTCCTTTTGTGTCGTGGGTTACAAATATTTTTTTTTGTATAAAAGACAAGTAACAAGTTAGTGACAAGTAAATTTAAAGTCCACCTGATGACAAGTGGTTACTATAGTCCATGGACACCTGGAGCCAACTTCAAACAAAGACACCTACAGAGTTGTCATTTATTTAATATACTGGCTGTCTAAACCCTTTTTTCGAGAACATAATAGTTCAAGCACTGCTGTTTGGCGACATAAATGGATATAAAGGACCTAATAAGACAAAATTCTAGGACGAAATGTAGTCTTACTACCTAGTAAGTTATATAATTTTTTTCTTTGGATAGATTTATTGGTCAGGTCGTCTGGTGATGGACTAAACTTAAACAGAACACCACCACAAAACTGCAGCATGATATTGCTATATTTCGTATGGTGAGTAAAGCGAATTGAAGCTTATTTTTAGTAAACAGGTGTTCAATCTTCACAAAAGGTGTAGGTAACTATTGGTTCAGCATGCACTACCTATCATTATCACTATCTAAGTACTCGTTTATCAATGAAATATGTAAAAAAGAAACTTCGCCTTTGCTTCAAAATTAAGAAATATCCTACATCTCAGTAAGCAAGGGTTATATCGTCATTTAAAGTTAGTTTTAGACGTGGTAGAGCCATGTTGTAGCTATATTACTGGTATAGTTGTAGCACCAATGGGTCAGCTCGACCGGGGAAGGACCACGCTCTCAAAGAATAACAGCGTAAAACAGCTGCTTAACGCTGCTGTGTTTCGTATGGTGAGTGTAGAGAAAGGAGACCTTTTTTACTAGAAACGAGGCATTCCATCTTAGTCCTCACGGGTGACAACGCATCTGCATTTTGATCCTTTATTGAGGATTGATGTGGATGTCTATGGGTCACAGCAAACACTTACCCTCAGGTGGACTGTGTGCTCGTTTGTCACCCTACCCTATATAAAAAAATGAAGTTACAGCCTATATAGTCCCACAGCTGGGACAGGCCTCCTCTCATTTCTGAGAGGATTTTAGGGCAAGGAAATATGGTGTGGTAAAGCAACCCTTCATTGTAATTAAAAAAGTCACTGGTGTCGACGGGTACGAAAAACCCGACCGTTCGTGTACTATGAAATTTGCAGCGCGCGTTTAGCGCATAAGCTACCACGGCGCAGTTAAAATTAAATAATTACAGTTGTGATGGTCCAGAGGAACAAAGTTGGGTGATGTGCTGTGAAAATTAAGGTAAGCGCCCTGTCTCAGACATACCATGGCTCTTCTTTATTTTTTGAATTCTATTAACTAATGATTTCATATATTTACACGAAGACTACACATTAAATGAAACTAATTTTTACGGATTTTTTTGCGTTTAATTTAACTTTTTACTTCCCGACGTTTCGGGTGCTTTTCAGCACCCGTGGTCACGTAAGGGACTGGGGTGTTTGACGTCCCGATGTCATAGTCAGCCCGGCTTTCTTCAGTTATTGAATATTAATTTTTGGTCCGATCTACGCAGAATGAGCTTATAGTATCTTGAAGTCTTGCACGAAACTTCGGGAAGTAAAAAGATAAATTAAACGCGAAAAAATCCGTAAAAATTAGTTTCATTCTATTAACTATCAAAACAAACATACGTGGGCACTATTTGCTGTGAAGTTTTTAAAGGAACTACATGTATCCGACACTGTCACTGGTGACGAAAGGCCAAGTTCTTTTCTCACACAGAGACTAAGTATGGCACTATTCGCGAAAATTATTATAATGTTAATTTTAGTGTTAATAATATTTTATTTTTTATGCTTAATGAAATCTTGCCAATGTTGTATACCAGAAAAACTTTGATATGTGCGATCCGCTCAGAAATAGCTGGCTCTACGTGCACCCTTTTATAATGATTGATTTCAGACAGCGCATCGTTCATGGATTATGAGATGCATTTCGTAAAGCTCCGTACATCGATCCAATCGACGAATGCACCCCAATATGAAAAGGGAGCATATTGAATAATTTATTTCATCGTTTCTACGGGAACCTGGGTACTCTCGTACCTGAGTCTTCTTAAAGTTGCAGCGAGAAACTTTAATTTCCCCAGGGTTGTCGGAGAGTGGAGCTCATAATTCATGCCAAGTTAAGATTTTGTCAGTTCGCATTTGTTGTTTAACAGAGGCGCATGCTTTCCTTTTGAACTTTAATTTAGTCCTATACAGAACCATTTTCGTATTTCAATAATTCAATAATTAACTGCTGTCTGTCGAAACTACTAAAATGTCGTTTATTCAGCGTCTAACATTTTAATGTATGTTTTTATTTATTTATTTATTCTTTATTGCATTCCTTAAACTAAAAGAATACAAAGGGCGGACTTAATGCCTTGTGGCATTCTCTACCAGTGTTGCTTTTCCTTTTGTAGTTTCTTGCTTGTAGATTTCAATAAACCGCTTTAATAACATAAATTATTTATTAAATGCGAAGAAAATTTTAATAATAATTTATTTTTTCGAAATTGTGTCGTAGATATTTTCTATTGACTAATTAGAATAGAGTAACTGCCATAAGCCTGCAGTACTTAGATATTTTTTCATAGAGACGTAGAGTGACAAACGAGCACACAGTACACCTAATGGTTAGTGGATGCTGTAGCTCACAGACTCCATTTACATTTGCTCTTAATTGAGAATAAAAGTGTATATGCTTTATCGCATCTGAGGATTACGAGAGAATCCATAGTTGCTGCTAAATAGAGCCTCAAGTTCTCTATACTCACTATATTATGAAACACAGGGGTATTATACCTAAACTTTACTCTAGTATTTTTTAAGAGTGTGGTTCTCCCCGGTCATTTCCTCGAATATTCATATACACTGCTGCCGTGGTACGCTGCAGTACCCTACCACCACGTAAATAATAACATAAACTGAGAGCTGTTTTTAAATAAAATTACATACAACTTTGTAAATAAAAGCCAAACTGCGTCATACGCCTTACTGCTGCTAACTTCGGCGAGCCACAAATTGTCTCTACAATAATACAATATTACATTTTCAACATTAGCACAGAACTTATTCAAAATTGAGTAATAAACTAACAGTGGTTGTTTGCGAAATATTTACTCAGGTTAATTAGTATGCTCAGAGGCTTGCATTACACACTAGCGAATCTATTTGTGTTTGGCCCCTAAATTTTAATGAATCAACGATTTGGTTTGACCCCCTATACGTTGGCTCGTTATTTATCGATGTTGCTAATCAGACAAATGGCTAATCCATTAGGTACACAGTCCACTAAAGCTGAACGTTGTGATAGACGTACAGAAATAGAAATCAAATGGAAGTGTCAAATTTTGGACATTGTGGTATTAATGTTTCATAATTTTATCAATTAGTGTTAATTACTTTAAAAAGTTGTAATGTTTAAATTTGAAAATAAGTTGTCGTGAAAAGATGAATTATTACGTCCTTATCTTTTAAATAAAGATTTTATAATATTGCAAGTTTAAGGTTCGTGGAATTAAAAATTCAAATTAATGTTTAAATTTTTATTAATTTATTTTATAACAGATGACTACATATTTGTGCCGTTTGCTGTAGAGACTATCGGTCCATGTGGTTCACATGCGGTGAAGTTCTTAAAGGAACTCCATCCGCGGCTGGTCGTTGCTGCTGGTGATAAGAGGTCTGGTTCTTTCCTCGTTCAAAGGCTAAGTATAGCCATTCAGCGGGGAAACACAGCCAGAGTTCTTGGCACGATACCATGAGGAGTAGGACTATATGATAATTTAAATTTTTAGTTTTAGTTTTTCTTTATTACAGTTTTTTTAATATTGTGTGTAAACTTTTAGTTAGATTTAATTTTATTCTATGTTTTAACAATAATCAAGAGTAAATTTGACTTTGGAGTTATACGAATATGAAACTTCGACGTCGCTTAAAATTACAGTCGTTTATAAATAGAAAATTAATAACCACAAATTTCTCTTCTTTGTTTTTTTATTGATGTGCTAGCGACTGTGGATAAAATAAAGGTCTACGTTATTTTCGAATACGCAGTGGCACCAATGCTTCACAGATAGCATGAATTATCAATGACGTGGTACCGCAAATAAACTGAGCGTTATTATTTTGATTACTTCACTCCTTTAAATTTTGATATTTGATGATGCGTTTTGATTTCTGATATTAAAAAATTGTGTTCCACAATAGTTTTCAATTTATCATAAGTCACATCAGAATTAGCACTGATTTTAATTATTGTTAAAAAAAAATTAAAAAATTTTGTACAGCCGACTTCAATATAAGTTATTAGGAATAACTCAAAAACTATTGGTCTGACATTGATCAAATTCATATGGGACTACACGAAAAGTACCAACTTTCAAATAAAAAAAGAATCATCGAAATCGGTTCACCCAGTAAAAAGTTATGAGGTAACCCATATTAAAAAAAACATACAGTCGAATTGAGTACCTTCTCCTTTTTGAAAGTCGGCAGAAAAGGAATGAACTTCTAATAAATGGTACAAGAGCATCTACAATAATGACTGATGATTAAATTATTTAATTTTGAATATATTGCTTTTAGCATAGCATATAGGACCACCCAAGGCGCCAAATTTCTTTTTTCAAAATTTTTCTTTTGTTTATGATTGTTTTGGTTTACAACTAAGTGTTACCTATTTTTTTTAGTTTTACACTATTTTGTCTTAATAAAAATAAAACTTACATCTTTAAATATTAACATTAGTACTCTCCTTTATACGAGTGATAAAATACAACAGGTAATAAAACTTGCAGAAAGTAGTCAGTTCTGGCAAAAAGTACATTGAGGAGATTGGAATAACAGATAATATTACCATATCTCTCTCGTGTTTCCACACTTCCTGTTATTGCGTGCCTTCATTCAATATTCTGTTTGGAACTTTGTGTTCATCCGGATACTATAAAGTTGTGTGTACAATAGATCTAAATACATACTTTATGGTTTCAAGCAAACCTTAATCGCGAAAGAAGCAAGATTAGGTATGGACTTAATACGAGAAAGATTATCGCAGATTGTTGAGTCGTGAACATACGGCCTAAATACTAAACAAAAACAACGCCTGTTGGTATTTTAGGTGTATTTAGAATTGTGACAAAGCAGAAATATGACGCTCACTTTGATTTATGAGCAGTGTCCGTTTCAAATGGTAGATTTTGAACAAAAGATAGTTAGTATATTTTCGCTATTTTCAAGTATTTTGGTATAATTAGAAGAGAATAACAAGTAGATCATTTGACTTTATTTCAACGGCAATCTTATTTATTTGGTTAACTATTTGCGGGATTGTAATTGCTTTGTCGTGAAACGGGTATTGGAGTACGGGTACGGGTTTATTATGAAAAGTAAGTTGTAGGTTATACAAACACTTTTCCGTGCAGGTTGCCGAGCTGTAATATTAATGGGTATTATTTCAGGTATAGGATTTTTTTACGGAAGAGGCATACCTGCGCCTCACCTGATGGTAAGTGATCACCGTCGCCCATGAACATCTGCAGACCCAGGGCGATTGCAGGTGCGTTGCCAGCCTTTTAGAAAGGAGTAGGCTATTTTCTTGAAGGTTTCTAAGTCGTATGACAGTAAATTCCACAGTTTGGTAGTGCTAGGCAGACAATTCCACGTAAATCGCGCAGTGATAAACCGCCAGTCATCGAGATGATGAGGATAAAATTTCGAGTTCTGACATAGTGTACGATGTTGAAATTCAGCAGCTGGCATTAATCACAACAATTCTCTTTCTGGATATTGAACAATACGGTTAATGGTAAAAATTACATGTGGTAAAGCCACATTGTCGCTATATTATAGTTGTAGCACTTATGGGTCGGCTCAACGGGGGAAGTATTTTTTTCATAGGATAGGGTGACAAACGAGCACACAGTCCACCTCATGGTAAGTGCTGTGGCCCATAGACATCTATCCTAGTTTACGAATCAAAATGCAGATGCGTTACCACACGTGAGGACCAAGATGGAATGCCACTTTCCCAGAAAAGAGGGTCGTCGGTTTTCTACACTCACCATTTGAAATACAGCACCGCAGTGTTAAGCTGCTATTTTACGCTGGTATTCTGTGAGAGCGTGGCTCTTCCCCGGTCGACTGAGGAAGGACCACGCTCTCACAGAATATCAGCGGCTCAAGCCGACCCATTCGTGCTACAACTATACTACTAATATAGCTGCAGAATGGCTTAAGGCTGTTGTATTTCGTACTGTGAGGGTTTACAACCAGACGCTTTCAACCAGTAATGAGGCATTTCGGTTCTTAATCGAGGATAGACGTGGGTGTCTATGGGCCATAGCATCCACTTACTATCAGGTAACCTGTGTACTCATTTGTCACTCTTATTCAGTCAGAAAACTTGCTTCTGAGTTTGATGCTTAAATTCTTACGAAAGTGGCAGTTTATATTTGGTTTTACGTACTGATCTCAGCAGTAAAAACAACATTCTGACATAGTTCACTGATTGAATAAAAAATTTACAGTAGAATTTTTCGGCGACCCATATTTAATCATGTATACATAGGTCTGATAGTTTATAAACATAGAAATTATGGTAAATCCTCTCTACCGTGGGAGAAATGAAGAATGGCCATAAGGACTAATTACAACCAACGCCTGGGAAGAATATTTGCGATCGCATTCCCAAAACTCTAATACTTTTCATACTGTTTCGTAAGTAGTGGTATTTTGTAGTATATCACGAAATGATAACCGGGCAACCATCGGATGCCTACTAGATACCTTATCTAGACTAGGTAATTATAGTGTTCCTGGGAAAAGCCCAGCGGGCTCTCACCATCTGGCAGCTCTATATGCTACTTAGAGGTGATTACTTTAAAAGTTATTTTCCTTTACAAGCACATAGTCATAATCATCATTTATTGTAATTGTAATTTACAATTTAGGCCAAGTCAAACCTACTAACTTGTTTTCGAATATTCAGGCGAAACGATATTCTTACCCTTAAATTACTATAATCTGTATATTTATATATATATAATATCACATTAAAATAAAGAATACAGTCACAAAAACAATAATAAAATAAGTTTTTAAAATTTTATTTAAAATAATTTCAATATGCCAGACTGTTAAATTTCTCCATTTTGGAATCCCTACTGTCGATTTATTGAAGACAAAGGGTAATATTGGCGAACGCGCTAATTAATAAATCAAGACTCGTCTGGGCAAATAGAGGCCGGATCGCCAACATCGCTATTTGAGTTTCAGACTATGAAACCCATTATCTGTAATTACTCAAGCTGCGTAGTCAATGCTTTTGATTGAAATAATTTTAATTAATAAGATGGATAAGAAGGTTAGTTTGATGATATATTTGTGTAGCCACTATAGTGAATATTTTTTAACGTTTATTAATATAATGCGTTTTTTTAAAAAGTTGATTTTACTGAGCAGTAGATTTATCATAACTTTTAATATATAAAAGCTGTTGCTTTTGCAAAATCAATATTGCTTCCAGTTCAGCCGCAGATAACCACATTAATACACTCTACTACTACTGACTCGATACTGTAGAAGTAAGCAAAGTAGACTAATGAAGCTAAAACTTCATCAGATAGCTTTCTAATCCTTCTGATTTCGAAGGTTGTAGAACTTATTTCGAAATTATTTAATCAATATATCTTTTCTATTAGAGCTTGGAATCAATAGAAATTCTGAGAAATACTGTCAAACTTTCGAAATCAAAAGTATTATCATATAAATTAACTAGCTGTTCCCCGCGACTTCGCTCGCGTGTTAGGGTTTTATGTTTTTGCGCGGAACCCTATTTCTTTTTTTAAAATAAAAGTAGCCCAAGTTACTTTTTATGAAATCAGCTATCTGCTAGTGAGAGTCCCGTCAAAAACAGACAGACAAAAATTTTAAAAATTGTATTTTAGTTATAAGTACCGTATTTACTTTCATATGCATTTAGTAAAAAACTGTAATTTTGACATTACAAACAGACACTTCAATTTTATTTATTTGTATAGATTACAGCTGTGTCTCAACTGTAAACTTATTGTTTTTTTTTAATAGAAAAGCAAATTTTTTGCTACAAGTCAGTAAATTATATTATATTGTTTCCAAATGACTTGTTGTCTTGGGTTGTTTTAGTGCAAAGTCCTTTTTTAACATTGAAATCCTAAAAAGCGAAACAAAACCAAATGGAAGATTTCTACGATGACGTTTGAACTATTATATATTTAGAATATGGGACACCTCAAAACATCTCCTAATTGTAAAGTTTTAATATATAAGAATGAATAAAAACATAATATAGTGTGTTGTTGTTAATTGTTATCCAAACACCAAGCAAACTAAAATGATTTTGACAACCGATTAATGCATGTGTATTAAAAATTGTGTCGTAGAAAACTGAAAATATATATGGGAAAATATATAAAACATCATATTAAGTATAACTATATATGAGTAGTCAAATTAGCAATAGTAACACTGTACAACTATAGTTATAAATATTGTTGTTACACTTATTTTGTGTAGGCCGCGCGGTTGGAAGTCATCTCTCGAATTAACGTCCCTACGTTTCGGCCCGGGAGGTCCTTTCAAATATCAATTATGTCACCGGGCTTGTCTCTGTAGAGGTGATTAATTAATTAGGGGTTGTCTGCAATTATGTCTTCTTCAGAGTCGCTTTAGGATACTGTCGTTGAGGGAAACAATTTGAATTCTACAACCCCTCGGCCTTAACAGAAGAAGTTATAAGTTATACTCATTACAATAACGGAAGGTTGGTTTATAACAACATTAAAGAAAAAATAATATCATACATAAATATGATGTACATGAATCTGAAGTACTATAAAATTGTAGGGTGTCGTTTATAATTTCTAATTAATAAATAATTTAATAAATAGCCTCTAATTAAAATTAATATTTAAATTAATTATGATTTAAATTTACTAATTATTAAATAATAACGAGAAAAAGACTTTCAAGACAATTAAAAATGTGGTACTAAATTTAAAGCCTTATGGTTTTTTTTTAATGTTTTAGTCAAATTATGGCTGGTACAGTCATCATTTAAATGGTCCTTCTGGTTTTTCCAGTTTTTCGCAAAACTTTTAAGTCAACATTTAATTGTGGGTTTTGTAAGAGGTGACTATGGAAAATGACATAATAAAACATCATTTTATTAGACCAGAAGTACCCAGACTATCAACGGGCGGTAGGTTCAAAGATGCGAGACGTATGATGTTGCGATCGTCAATTCGTTGCCAAGTATGATAATTTATTCCAGATGAATCCAGATGAATTGATGTCCATAAGTGGATCTTCACGGGCTGATGAAGAGGAAGAAGAAGTACGGATGATTTCTTTAAAATGTTTATACAGTGTATACGCTGCTGATCATAGGACTTCCCAAGATACCTTAACTGCTTCAAGTGATACATATTATCTTGAAAGATTTATCGATACTAATTACGTTGGACAGACGTGTTGATAAGCGCTACACTTATTAAAGCTGTATTACTTGTATCAGTTTGTTAAATTTAGATCTGTCAAATTTGTGATGATTGTCATCATCGACTATCAGATTCCCGTTCGGTGGTAAACCGCAGTGCACCATGATGTAGATGAATTTGTTCATTTACGAAAAATTTAACGGCTCGTAACGATCGGTGCTGAAGGCCGCGACTTTGAACCCCGCAATTATCCACTATTCGTTAAATTACCAACGTGATGGAATACAACCAATTTCCTGACTACGGTCCGTTTTTTTTGATTACAAATCAAAATTCGCATGTATTGTCACCCGTGAGGACTTAGATGGAATGCCTCGTTTCCAGTAAAAAGGTGTGTTCTCTACACTCACCATATGAAACACAGCAACGTTCTGTGAGAACGTGGTCCTTCCCCGGTCGAGCCGACACATCTGTGCTACAACTATATCAGTTATATTGCATGGCTCCACCACGTAAAAAACTTTTGGCCGGTGGAAGGAAAAGGGGAGATCTCCCGCCAGGCAAGGTGTTCTGCCCGGGGAGCGGCCAACGCTCCGAGTGGTGGCTTTTTTTTTTGCGCCCGAAGTAATTGGAAAAGGGCTACCACAGAGGGAGGCGGAAAATGCATTATGCATACCACGACAGCCGGTCTGTCCTGGTTATGCGGGACTCACTGCCTACCGGGGGACCTAAGTGATACCCACTAAAAACCGCCTTTGGGGAGTGGCAACTAGCTGTTTAAAGCTTCTTATGCCGTATCGGAAGCGACCCTCTTTTGGGAAAAGAGGGCGCAGGCGGCTACGAGCCGCTGAGGGAGTGCCTACGAAGGCAAATTAATTATGAATAATTTAATTAGAGTTGGCCTGAGCCGCCATGAGGCAGTTCAGGTCGTTTGACAGTTTATTAGGCGGGTCCGAGAGAGAGTTTCTCGGCCTGCGGACTCGATAGCGAGAGGGGAGTGGGGCTGCATAAGTAGCTGCCTCACGAATAAGATGATTGGAGTGCGACTCTGAGGCTTTGAAGAAGTTCTCAGAGAGTTTTTTAAGAAATTGTTGAATTGTAGGGAGCTCTAGGTCCCGATGAAGGTCGGCATTACGGACGTACCAAGGTGCGTTCGCAGCTCAACGACAGAAAAGGTTTTGAACTACTTGGAGTTCATTAATAATTTTAGGGTTAGCGTGGGCAAAAATTGGGCCCGCGTAGGACATGACTGGTCGTATACAGACCTTATAAAGGGTACGCTTGTTTCTGAGGGACATTTTACTGTGTCGGCCCAACATACTGTTGAGCCTATTCAGGTAAAAGCGTGCGTGACGGGTTACTCTTTTGACGTGGGGCCTGAAAGTTAGCCCTGTGTCTAGAGTGACACCTAAATATTTGGCAGACGTATGGCAGGGGACAGGGGTCCCTAGCATACGTATTGGTGGAGTGTTTTTGATACGGCGTCGTTTATAATCGAAGTGAACGGCGGAGCTCTTCTCCGGGTTCACATCGATGCGCCATTTTTTGAACCAAGCTCATAGGTCATCAACTGACTTTTGGACCTTGTTCCGTATGAAAGGTAGCGAGATACCTTTACAGTAGAGAGCAGTGTCGTCTGCGAAGAGGGAGAGCTGAACACCTTCCGGCGGAATGGGAATATCGTTGGTGAACAGGATGTACAGCAGAGGAGCAAGTACTGAGCCCTGAGGGACACCAGCTTTGATGGGGCGCTGTGAAGATAGCGTGCCTTCGTGTCTAAAACGAAAGGTACGATGATTTAGATAAGATGCCACGAGACGTACTAGACGATCGGGGAGACCTATTTTGTATAGTTTGTAGATAAGGCCTGTATGCCAGACTCTATCAAAGGCTTTGGCGATGTCGAAAAAGACCGCGATAGTCTTATGACGACGGGGATGAAAACCGCTGAGGATATATTCCACAATACGGTGAACTTGTTGGGGGCAGGAGTGTTTCGCTCGGAAACCGAATTGATGGGGAATGATAAGAGGGTCACCGTCTGTGGGAAACAGATGGCGCCTCATGCGATTTTGGATGACTCTTTCAAAGAGCTTGCCCATGGCCTTGAGGAGGCTAATGGGGCGATGACTGGAGGGGAGGTTGAGAGGCTTGCCTGGCTTGGGAATACCAATCACAGTTGCCTCTTTCCACGTAGTGGGAAAGTAACTAAGGTTGAAGCAGGCGTTGAAGATAATAGATAAAAAGGTTAACACCTGCTCAGGAAAGTGTTTAAGGGCTTGGTTGGAGATGCCATCCGCGCCCGGAGCCTTTTTGGGCTTAAGTCCTTTGATGAGGGATGAAATCTCATCATTGGACACAACGATAGGTTCGGAGGCTGTAGGGGGTGAGTTCCGGCGTCGGACCTCATCTTCCACTGCCTGGACGTGTGAAGGGTCAACGGGTTGAGAGCTAGGAGAGCATTGAGCGGCAATGCTGTCTGCAAAGCACTCAGCCTTTTCCTCGTCCTCGAAGGCTACCGTACCGTCGGGACGGGAGAGAGGGGGAGTGTGGGTGATGGCGTCTATGCTGAGGGCTCTTGCCATCCGATAGTACGCTGTATGAGAGGGAGAGATATTCTCCATGAGTTTACTCTTTTCGAGGTCTCGAAATTCAGAGAGGCGGAAACGGAGTTCTCGTTGAAGACGATTAGCCTTGTGCCTATATTCGGGCGTGGGGTATTTTGCTGCTCTCCGGAAAGCAGCTTTCTTGGCTTTTAATAGGTTGCTAATATGTAGGGGAAGCCCACTATTATTAGCAACCGGGACTACTCTTTCATTCTCCTTAAGGGAGGTTTTAATAAGGGTGGAGAGTGAATCGACCGCGGTGTCGATTTTTTCGGGACTGTCTAAGTCCGACGATAGGGAGATGGGAGAGTCCTGTGAGTCCAGAGCATTCGCTAGGGACTCCTTGAAGCCCTTCCAATTTGTGAAGGTTTTAGTCGAGGGTGTTGAGGGGGGTGGCTGATGGCCGAGAATGAGGGAGACCGGTCGGTGGTCGGATCCTAGATCGTCTAGTGTCTCGATTGCCCTGAGGTTGAGGGAAACACTTTTGAGTAGTGCAAAATCTAGCACGTCGGGAGCGTGGTCGGTGACATCGGGATAGTGAGCAGCACCTAGGGGACTGTGAACGGTGAGGTCAAGAGACTGCGTGATATCGAGCAGTATCTTGCCACTAGGGGAGGTAGTACGGCATGTCCATTCAGTATGCTTGGAGTTAAAATCTCCAAACATAATGACTGAATTGCCTAAAGATAAAATAGACTCAAAATCTTTTTTGAGGGGATGGGTTCCTGAAGGGATGTAACAGGAGGCTATGAAGATGGACTGATGTCCAGTCATAGCTAGCCTGCATACCGTGGCTTCCATATTGGTAAGCTGCGGAGTAGAAATGGGAGAGCAGTGGAGTGACTTCTTGTAATAAATGGCCGTACCGCCACCTCGGCGGTCGTGCCTGTCATTACGAAGAAGAGAAAAGTTTTTAATAGAAAGGCCTTTAGTGTCCTTAGTTTTGAGATTAGTTTCCTGTAGGAGGAGGAAATCGGCTTCACGATTTTGAAGAAAGAGCTTAAGTTCTGGGAGGTTATTTCGCAAACCGCGAATATTAAAGGATACAAGCGATAAACCCTTAGGTTTGATACGACCGTGAGACTTTGGTAGAGCAACCTGCTCTGTCATTGTAAGTTAAGTTAATTAAGTTAACTTAACTTACAACGAGCACAAAAGATTATGATGCTCTGCAAGAGCGAGGAGACGGTCCTGAGGGGACCTTGCAGCGCGCAATTTGCGTGCTAACACAGCGATTTCCCCAACGTCGATGTTCCTAATAGCGGAATACACCGTTTTTAGGTCATCAGCCATTGAGGGCTGTGATTGTTGTGGGGCGGAGGTTGTTGTCCGCGGTGGGTCTGCCTTTTTGGAGCTCCAGGGAAAGACTGGAGGCTGCATAGGCTTAGCGAAGCCCGGAGGGGGCCGAATAATGCCCTGAGGGGGCCTAAGGGGACCCTGAGAGGGTCGAGAGAAACCCGGGATGGGCTGAGAAAGGCCCTGACGGGGCCGTTGGTAAAGAGCCGGGAATGAGCGATCATTGACCGGCGGTGGAGCTTGCCTACTGGGGCGAGGATGAGGTGCGCAGGGGCAGCCTCTGTAGTTTGCCGGGTGGCCTGTTTGTTTACACAGGACACATGCGGGTGGGGATTCGGCGTCTTTGGGCCGAGGACACTCTTTAGTGTTGTGGGGTTCAAGGCACTTAACGCACCTGGGTGGGGCGGAGCAGTGGGCCGCCGCATGACCATATAACTGGCAGCGGTGGCACTGCGCCGGGAACCCGCGCCTATGTGGGGGCTCAACCCTCACTCTCGACAGGCCACACACTGTGCGTACCTGCCGGAAGATGGCTTTTGCCTCCGGCACGTTGGTTAGAATGACTAGGGCAAGATTGAACCTCTGGCCCGTTCTATTGTGCATTTTGTGCACGGCTTCTACAGGGAAACCTTGGGACTTAAGGTCCTCAAGGATTTCCTCGTTGGAAAATTCGAATGGAAAGCCGCGGATGACGGCCCTGACTTTACGCTCTTCCGGAAGAGCGTATGTATGGTAGGAGACTTGTTCGGCTGTGAATAGCTTGGTGATACTACGGAAGGCATCGATAGAGTTGGGAATGATTTTAATAGTCTCCCCGAGGTTAATCGCATGGTCATATTTAATGCCTGCGTCGTATAAGGATTTTGACAATTTGGTAAATCTTGCCTTGTCTCTTAGGAAGACAGGGGGCGGGACTTGTTTCTTTGCAAGGACTGGGGCACAGCGGGAAGCTGGCTTGGATGGTGGGGCGATGTCCATTGACATTAGGGGAGCCGTAGCAGCAGCGAGGGCTGCGGGGGCAGGGACGGCAGCGGGAGCTGCGGGGTTTGAGGCAGCAACGGGGTCTGCGGAGGTTAAAGGAGCGGCAGGGGCCGCTGAGACGGGAGGTGTGCGGTTTTTCGCGGTGCGTTTACCGCCGCGTTTTGACGAGACAGTCGTAAAGGACGACTCACCAGTTCCGTCGGAGTCACAGGACTCCGATGAATCGGTGCCAGAATAGGTGGTGGGCCTCTTCCGGGGGGCCGACGCAGTGGACTCAGACTCGGAGCATGCGTACTCCATATCTAGAGGGGCGAAAGAGTTCTTGGACTCTAGGTAGGCCGCTATAACGGGCGGCGGTTGAGTTGCCTGAGGGGCATATGAGGCAATGGTTGCCACGATTGCGGCGAGAGCCGAATTATCTAGCCTATTAAGGCCTGATACGATGGACCCTATAAGGTCTTGTTTAGACATGATGCTAAGAAACGAATGGGGCTGGGGGGATGCTGTTCTGAAAATAACAGAGACGTTATGAACCTATACAGTAAGGGCGGGATCACCGTTCTCAGAAGAACGGGACGTTCTTTATTCCAGGAGTAATGCCCTTACTCTTAAAAGAGCAGGGCCTTGCTCTGAAAAGAGCAAGTAACTCCCTAGAAACAGTATACACGTACACGTTATAAAAATAAATAACGAAAACAAAATAGAAATAGTTAACAAAAAATATAACAGGTAACAAGCGGAGGTCAGTCAAACCTCCCCGCCCGAAGACAGGGGGGCAAGAACTGATAGCAAAAATGACTCACCAAGGCGTCGACGCTGTACAGCGCGAGCAGGACAGCGGAGGCGCGAGAGCGAGAGAGCACTACCGTACGGGGACGGCTGCGCGGACTACCTGAGACGACCGCACGAGAGCGGTGCCAGAGGCGGAATTGAGTGGTGGCTCGGAGCTATACAATATATACTGCTTTAATTTCGGAGCTTTGTTAGCGCGATTCAGGCTTCGATGTGTTTCGCTTGTGGTGCGACGACAGCGCAGCCACAAACTAAAAGTATATAATTCAGGAAATTTGTAACATATGTATGTATTTGAAATTGTATATTATATTTTTTCATTGCGATATTGTAAGAAAAAGGTAATTTAATATTTAATTTATTTTTCGTTTTATTTCTTTATATCCAGAAATACAAACAGTTTCTACAACATTAGTACTTATTTTATACATGTTTTTCAAATGTCTACTTTACTTCCTCGTGTGCCATGTGCTGATCACAAACAAGGCTCTGACAACCATAGTAAGCATCTTTTGAAAATAAACAAACCAATATCTTACAAACACGTGATCGAGAGTCGCATTATCAGTGCGAGGGTATCGGTTCTGCTATCGACAATCCTCCTAAGTATGGGCTACTGTTATAATAGAGAGGATATAATAGAATATTAAATGTTTTTAAAGTTGCTTATAAGTACTTGTCATGAGTGCAACGCTCATACCGAATATAGAGCCTTAAGGTTTTTTTTCCCCAATAAAAACTCAATTCATTGATAGCCCCCTTTTTATATTTTATGGTATGGAGCACGTAGCAATTATGGTGACAAATCAAATATGCTCGTTAAAATTAATATTTTATCACATTAAATACCAATATATTAGAAACAAAGATGTTATACGAACGACGAGGAATCTGCGTTGATAATGTCTCTTTGATATTATTCTCAAATACGATCGAATCTAAAACGGTTATTTTTGGAGTTTAGGTTGATGTATATTTACCCTCCGACAGCAAATTGCAGTAACGAATTCAATGGAAGTGAGTACGTCTCTCATAGAATAATTAGTGTGATGTGACATCGAAATTGCACCTCAAATCCGTTCACCCATGTAAACTAATTCTTTTCGTCGAACAATGTCCTTTGCAAGGGACGTATCGAGTGTTTATGACAGGATAATAGGCTCACACCCTCGTTGCACCGAAATTGTTATTATAACTGATATATTCCCCAAATAGCATATTATCCGTACGGATTTATAAGGATCGAAGTGAGTTTTCCGTCCCACACTAAGTATGAAACGAAATACGATTTTGTGGTTATAGTATTTCTCAACTCTAGGGATGGGTTGTTGTCACGTTAAGGAATATTTTATGAAATGATTTAGATTTCACCTTATATTGTAACACGTATAATATGAACAATGCCAAAAGTTGCCGGTTTTAATAATATCGTGAAAATATGGCTTGTTGAGCTGCAAAGAGATTTAAAATCTACTTAAATGTCTTTGTTGAGCTGACATCATTAGATCTTAACCCAAACATGCCTACTGTCCTATATGTAGGACCTATATTAGTCTATTCTTTTAATAAGTACTTGATGTCATATAAAATGGTTTAGAAACTAATACAATCTAATGAGAAATAAGTAATTAGAAATTTATAATAAACAAGTAATTAACAATAAAGAAAATAAGTAATTCATAATTTAACTCAGTTATAGTTCTATGTTCTTGTAGTGTCCTTCAAGAGACATTTAAAATTTTTATCATTTCACACACTTTGAGATGATTTCTTATTATTCATCATCAGCCTGTAAAAATACTTGTAAAATTATGAGTATTTTTATAGAATAAAAACGACAAACGAGCACACAGCCTACCTGATTACCATTCACTTTTTGTGTAAAAGAAAGGGTTAGAATGAGAGAATTTAGATCCATTGTCACTCTTGAGAACGAAGATAAAATGCCTTGTTATTAGTAAAAAGGTCTCCGCTTCTATTCACTCACTAAACGAAACACACCATCATGTAGCTGCTATTTTATCCCGGTAGTCTGTGAGAGCGTGGTCTTTCTCCGGTCGAGACGACATATTCTTGCCCATATTATAGCTCTGTAGGTCACTCTAATACGTTAAAAATTCACCGCGTTTTTAGCGCATTAGGTGAGTTTAGACAAAATCAGGCAGCTGCTGCCGTCGTCGAAATTAGTATTTTATGTCGATCGTAAACGAGGTTGTCATACCGCCTTTAATTGGAAGACATAAGATTTTTCTGAAATTGCCCATTGTTGCCTCTTACGAAACCCGCTGGATTAAATGGGGCAATGTACTCTATTACGCTGTCACCACACGTCGTGTAATTAGTTATCACTTTTAATATCAGTTATTATGTGATATTACCTCAAGTAACTAATAACGACCACACACAACGAATAGATCCTTTTAGATATTTGCTCGCCGAATAGTTAAAAAATGCAAATTTTTATGTCACTGCCAAAAGTGAAGGAAATATCGCGAGGAAAAGTGCATGCCTTAGAAATAAAAAAAATACTTTGCGCTTGTACTATAAAGTTATCACCATTACAGCATATCAAAAATGAACACTCCCCCCACAGATTGCCTCACAAGGGATATTTTGCCATAATGGTCACGATTGGCGGGCAATCCTCTCACCACGGCAGCCACAATTATTTATTATTTTTAGATGTTATAAGAAAGATACTGTTGACCATATTCTGTTTTAGTTTCCCTTTGTTGTCTCTGAAGATATCTATGAGATGATATGGAGTTGTGGATTTTCTTACACCCCCAATATACCACACACTTTAGCAATAGGAAACCAGTTATTAACTGCACACATTTATATTCCCGTTTTTGTAGCAGTAATGAATAAATTCGTGAGTTCCTTAAACAGATATCAAAAGAAATGTTGATTTTATCTAGAAGTCGATTTAATAAAATGCTCTACTACCGTTTTCTTCTAGAGAATATTCCGATAAGTTTCGATAAAGGCTGCGAAGGCGCGGGTCCTGATTTCCTTTCATTTCCTTTTAGGAAACTTAAATAGAACTGAGACTTCCCTGACGACGAGGCACCGAATCAATTATTTGTGTTACGAAACTTTCCTTCGATTTACTCCATATAATAGTGGAGCCTAGTTTTTCTTATCTTACATCATGTAGGTCTTTGATTCAATTTATTTGAATTATTAAAAAGTTTTTTAAATTAAGTTGTTGTAAGGGGTTGACAATTATAGACTGACTATGTTTATATATTATAAAATTATTCTGTCAGTGTAGATGTGACTAAAATCCTCCTAAAAGCCTGGATCGATTTTGATAAAAATTTATGTGTGTGATTAAGTTGATTCGAGAATGATTAATATTCACAATTGGACCTAGAAATCACCAATGCGAAGCCGGAGCGGATCGCTCGTTATATAATATTTCAAAGCTGGACCTAACTTCAAATAAAAAGCGGATAAATGTTTGGTCAACCTTTAGAAGTAAATTGAAATTATTAAATAATTTGAAATAAAAAAAGTTTATTTCCAGCCTATACACGTCCTAAAGCTGCGCACAAGTCTCTTGTTAGTTTTGAGAGGTTATGGATCAATTATATTGGTACGCTGCGACAATGTGTAAACTCTATAAAGATAGCAGTGAAAAGTCATCAGAAACCTTAAAATTGTATCCAGGAATTTGTAGCTAATTAGTTGCCAAAATCGCGATTTTGTTGCTCCAAACGGTTTTCACAAAATTGATTTACTGCTATCTTTACATTAAGATAGCAGTAAAAATTTTCGATCAACCCCACCGTAGCGGATAAAACGGCATAATTTGTTGCTGAAATATAATGCAAAAATATTATAAAAATTAAAAAAAATTCAAAATAGAAATTACTAAAAAAGATGTTATGTTTTAATACTGATTTTCAAGTCCCAAATTGATGAGTATTTTGTTGCTCAATCATCAATAAATAGATAAATAACTCCTAGACAGCTTACAACAACATAAAATCGGTCGATAAGCTGCATAAAGTAATAAGTTACAAATTAAGTGTGTATATGCTGGCCTATACGGGAGATTTAAATAAAATGACAGTAGATATTTTGTTGCTGTTCAGTTATGGAAGCAGCAAGTCATAAATAGCCAGCAATAAAATAAAATCCATCTATGAGTTGTACCAAGTAACTAGTTAGTAATTATTATTTGTGTACTTGCTATATTTAAATGAAAATTTTAGAAAAAAAGAGTGCAGATATATTGTTGCTGGTCAGTAAGGGAAGCAGCAACTCATAAAGAGTCAGCAACAAAACAAAATCGATCGATAAGTTTCACCAAGTAATTAGTTAGTAATTTTTTGTGGACATGCTAAATTTACAGGCGATTTTTATAAAAAATGATGGCAGATATTTTGTTGCTGGTCAGTAATGGAAGCAACAAGTCATAAACAGCCAGCAACAAAATGAAATCGGTATCAATAAGCTGCAATAAGTAATTAGTTAGTAATTTTTTGTGTTTTTTTATATGATAAGGGTGAAAAATGAGCACACAGCACACCTGATGGTAAGTGGTTGCTGTGGCCCATAGACATCTACATCTATCCTCTATTACAAATCAAAATGCAGATGCGCTGTCACCCGTGAGGACTAAGATGAAATACCTCATTTCCAGTAAAAAGGGTCTCCGATTCTCTACACTTACCATACGAAACACAGCAGCGTTAAGCTGCTATTTTACGTTGGTATTCTTTGAGAGCGTGGTCCTTCCCCTGTCGAGCCGACCCATTCGTGCTACAACTATACTACTAATATAGCTGCAGCTTGGCTCTGTCATGTAAAGACACATGCTAAATTTACATGAGAATTTTTGGATAAAAAGATAGCAGACATTTGGTTGCTGGTCAGTAATGGAAGCAGCAACTCTTAAAAAGCTAGCAACAAAATAAAATCGATTGATAAGTTGCACCAAGTAATAACTTAGTAATTTTTTGCTAAATTTACAGGAGATGTTTAGAAAAAAAGTTGGCAGATATTTTTGCTGTTCAGTTGTAAAAGCAACAAGTCATAAAGAAACAGCAACAAAAAAATCGATCTATAAGTTGCACCAAGTATTTGTAGTCAAGTTTTTTTGCATAGTTTCTCAAAACCGGTTGGAGCAACAAAATCGCGATTTTGACAACTAACTAGCAACAAATTATCTACAAATTCCTGGATTCAATTTAAAGGTTTCTGATGACTTTTCACTGCTTTCTTTATAGATTTTTATGTGTATGTAGGTGGAGTTCGTATGTCTTTGAAATATTTTATTTATAAGGTATGCAAGTAAATGCAAGTGCATTTTTATCTTTCACCGCCGAGGACGTGGAAAATTAGCACTTAAAATTGCAATTAAAAATTTCCATTGGTGCTGGCAGGAATTGAACCTGGGTTGCTTGCTAGCTTACTATGAAATATACAGCGAGCGTTTTGTCTCTAAGGTATCGGTATCATGGCTCTCGTCACGAAATAGTCATCACATCATAAACAATATTTGTAAGCTGCTACAGAAACCTAGCTAGAAGTGGGTGCTTGGCGGTTGTAATAGGCAAATAACTGATGCCAAACTGGATTACAAAATGTATGTAGTGATACAATCTTCCATTAAATTATATATTATACGGGACCTTAACAAAAAGTTGTGAGAGTGAGCACGATTGTGGTAGACTGGATTTGTAGATTGTGGAGAAGGGGACGGACAGCTTGAAAAAAAAAATTACAACGAATAGGAATTTATGCTTACTATAAAAATTGAAAGTTCACGTCTGATTATTTATTTTTTATTTTTTACTTAAAAATTTAATTCGAAGAAAATGAATTAATAATCTATAATTTTCTAAAATGGTTAAAAAAATTTCATCACCGCATGTTTTATAAACCAGTGATGAATTTATCCTTAAAGTTTTAATTTTATTTTTATAGAGAATAGATTTGGAAGTTCCCTTTGTTTCTATCTCAATATTTGGGCCTAAGTGAAAGTAGTAACAGCAAAGTTATTTTTTCAAAGTGTTTTATTACAATTGATAATTTTATAAGTGAGTACTCTCCGGCGGTGTAATGCAAGGAGTTACGACATGGCAAACTGGTACGCAGTTTGCATTGTCGTAACACCTAACGAAACGGCAAACTTCTAACGACTGCTCAAGCAGTTGGTAGTGGCTGATCAAGCGGTCCGTGTACGTGTTTTAACAATTAACGTTCCGAGCTACCCGGGACAACCAGTAGATAGTGGTAAATATATCACGTATATGTAAAGACCGGCAGTGTCACAACAAACATCTAAAAAAACAACATCAAAAGTTCAAGTCATCTTAACCGTTTGCTAAGATGAATTTATGGATAAGTTATACGCGGAGAAATTTAAAAGCCTTTACGGAAAATAATCTAAATGAGAGAAACGGGAAAAGGCATGTCCAACACTGGTACGTATGACGTTTTGTAGCCTTCTTATTTTCACATATATTTCCACTTACCATAAGGTACTTACTGTAAGTTCGTTTGTCACATCAGTTTTATAAAAAACTAGTTATACCCCGCGACTTCGCCCCCGTGTTATTTACGGTTTTAATTTTTTTGCGCGGAGCCCTAATTGTTTTTCTAAAATTAAAATAGTCTAAGTTACTCCTAATAACATCAGCTATTGGCCAGTGAAAGTCCCGCCAAAATCGGTCTAACCATTTCGGAGATTAGCTGGAACAAACAGAAAAACAGACACATGTGTTTTTGTTATAAGTACCGTATATACTTCCATATGCATTAAGTAAAAGCTGTTATTTTGACATTACAAACAAACACCTCAATTTTATTTATTTGTAGTAGTAGTATAGATGTAAAGATATAGATGTAGGCTGAAGGCAAATAAGATAATGCCTAAATGTCAGCTAGAAGATGTACTAAACGCAGTCGAATACGGTTTTGAGCTAACGTACGTTACGTAAGTATGTTACACTGTTTATAATCCGTAGGATGAATTATTTGCATATGTGTATTTCGTTTCTTAATAACGTGTATCAAAATCTTTTTATTGCACTAACTACGTTGTTATTGTCTGTGTTTATTAATTTTAGTGGTCGTCTAGTGGTCGACAGTAAGAAAAAAAAAACGTTTTATTTGTTCCTTGTATTTTACGTTTTATTTAATGTACTTGTAACAGATATTATACATACATTTTAGTATTCAGCACTCCTTCGCCAAATAAACATTAACTATGCCAAATCTCATATTTCTCCATACGCACAATTTGCTTAATAAGGGTAGAATATTTTTTCTTTTCGTATTAAATTATAGATTTATATTCTTTTAAAGAGTGTTTCAAAAACTTGGATTATAAAGCAAATTTATCTGCTATTAAATGAATAGTGAAAGCAAACATAAATAAAAATCACGAGCAATTTAATGTTTGACGATCGTGCCCCACTGCATTTCAGTCTGAACTCAATACGTGCGAAATAAACCCTGTAGAAGATTATAAAAATCTTATAAAATTTGTTTAGATGTGTGACCAAAAATAACTTAAAACACCTACCTTCTTATAATCCGATATAATATATTGATATTATACATTTTAATGTCAAAAGAAGAAAATATCAAATAAGTTAGAAAAAATATCGTATTTAAGACACGATTTTGATGCTCTAGAATTGATACTTCTTGAAAAATAGTAGGCTCGGGTAAAAATATGCGAATACATGAAATACTTAATAAAATAGTTAATCGAAATGATTTTTTAAATACTTTATACTAATTATGAATTATAATAAAATATATATTATATATAAATCGTCGGGAAAAAAATATGACGTTCGAATCTCGTTTTTTAAGCGATAAACATATTTTAATGTTTTTCATACTTATCACTAATTTTACAAGATCTAATGACCTAATGCGCTAGTGAAAACAGTAAACATTTTAATTATTGTAACATATTATAAATAATGCAGCCCTTCACTCACATAACATACGAATATGTCAACTTCCTCATGGATAAGGTCAAGTAGACTGGTGGCGCAAGTGCTCGGCGCCTCCCTCAGAGAGTTGGTGCGGGTGCGCGCCACCGCCAGCAGTCGCGGCCGCCGCCTTCGCCACACGTATTGCTCCGGGACATTCAAATGTCATTACATCCCATCACAAGTCCACTACTGAACATAGGCCTCCCCAAAGGTATGCCACAAAGCACGGTCCTGAGCTGCCTGCATCCATCGAATTCCTGCATGTCTTACCAGGTCGTCACTCCATCTAGTGCGGGGTCGCCCTACACTTCGCCTGCCGGTACGACTCGTGAACCTTTTTTGCCCATCGGTTATCGATTCTTAGAGCTATATGACCGGCCCATTGCCAACACGCACTGGTTTTACAATCTCGTTTTCAGGTTTTGAGGTATACCTGACGAGAAGATATGTCGTAATTTACCAAACGCTGCCCAGCTGAGTTGAATGCGTTGATTGACCTCTCGGTCGAAATTGGACTTACTTGTTAGAATATTTGTCTCAGGTAAACATACCCGTCAACAACTTCAAGCTTAGTGCTTCCAACAACTACCGGCATAGATGTGACATGAACATTGAGCATGATCTTTGTCCTGCTCATGTTCATATTAAACCCATCAGTTGGGAGACACTATTGAGGTCAGTGAGCATAGTGCTAAGGTCCTCCAGCGATTCTGCCATAAGGACTTCCGCACGCATTTGAAGATCTGTCTGTTCAGTTGCCTATATGCTATCAAATCTACTGAAGACTGTAGCTTTATTTCCCGTCTAACAGCCATAAGATTAAGAGTGTGATCGGCGAGTTTTTGTGTTCTTCTGCGGCGGGTCTCGCAAAACTTAGCTCCGACCGCATGGACAGTTTCCACGAACTTGTCATTCATTTCGTCCACTGCATTGAATTCTAGGCAATGAAAACGGTTTTGTAACTCGAGCTGAATGGTTTAGGGACTTTGGATTAGAGCACGTGGGGACGGAGCGTTGACTTCATAAAACGAGACCTCTCCAACTTAACGTTTAGGTTCAGTGTGCCTCTAAGTGTCAGTGTGCCGCTACCAGTTTTCACCCTCGCGATCACTGAGACATCGCTGAACAGTTGTCGTCTGGTCGTCATAGTGAAGTCAATCTCATTTTTGTCGCACCATCAGGGCTCGACCAGGTCCACTTCCTGTGGGGCTCAGAAGCAGCCGCATATGAAGAAACAGTTCATCATAAATAGTCCGTCTTTCTCCATGAAGGCGGCCTGCTGCTGGTCCTTTGGGTTCCGTTTCCCTATTCCGAATTTCCCTAATTTTAGCTCATCGTTCTCTCTTGTGCCTAGTTTTGCATTGAAGTCTCCCATTAACACCGTATAGTGGGTTTTGGAAGAATGCATGGCTTTAGAGATATCCTCATACATTTCCCCCACCTCCTCATCCTCCTCTATAATATGACATCGTAACTTGTCTATCTCTTCTTCCAGCTCCAAGATCTTCTCGCCAGTCTTCAGGGTGCGTACGTTATTTGTTGCCAAGTCGAGTCATGAGAGATGGGTTTATTTATAAATTTTATATTCCAATTAAATTCATCGGTAAGGGCCGAATAACATATGTCAAGCCAGTTAGTTTATTTTATTATTATTTATCTGTTGTAGCTCAGGGGTGCAAGCGCTGCAATTTCATAGTACAGGCACGTACAGAGCAGCTTTCTAAATATTCTACGGTGAAGAAAACATTGTAAGCAAACCTGCATGTCTGGGGAATAACATATTACGAACACATATAACAATGGGGATTAATGGCTTCATAATCCTCTCAAAAACGAGACGACGCCGGTTGAACCCAGCTGTAGGACATATACGAGCCTCGTATATGTCCTTCAGCTGGCCTCTTATAGGCCTCGTATAGGCTCTAACCTTACCTTTACTTTATCTAATATACTTTGTATTTAAGAATCTATCAGAAATTCACTTCTAAGCAAAAACCTCCGCAATAAATTCCCTTAGAGAGGGTATAATTGTCATGCAGTGGTTGGGTAAGAACATCTACTAACACATATCATCCAGTGGTTATCGAAAGAGATGACAGAGAAAGATGAAACAGGAGATGGGCAGGTGCATCTTCCTGATAACAGTTTAAAATAATAAAATACTGTGGTTACCAAGGTAGGCAACTATGGCAAATGTCCTCTCTATAATAATAATAATAATGGCATTAATATATTTTCCGGTACTCCGGTACTCCACGCGACTTCCACGCGGGATCCGATGCGACTTAGTCTGCGGGCGCGAACTTTATTCCTTTGTAGTCAATGCAATTGTCCACACAGAGCAGGATCAGTGCTACACGGTGGGATGGCGGGTCTTTACCTGACCATTAGAATTAAAAAGTGATTTTTATTCAATAGAAGTTTAAGTTTAAGCCTAATTACGACAAAAATCGCATTTGTGAGCCTATCGATTTTGATTCTTCATCTGTTAGTTTATTTCATCTATGATGAGCCCAATTTTTCACATACTTTACTTCAAACAATTTTACCCATTCAATATAATATAGGGCGTTTTCTTATTTTACATTACTAAAAATATGTAAACTTTTGTTCTTTCTTTTCTTCCTTTTTTTTCTTCTCGTTGTCAGAATCATAAAAATCTTGGACAATCTTTATGTTTTCGTTCGTTCAATTTTCGTTATTGTTTCGTAACTTTCGTGATTACCCCATGGTCTGTTCGCGATTGACCCGTAGGATCGATAAAACTAAAATGATAAACATTATTTTAGATTATGTTCACGTTGTGACCGGAATCTTTGGTTAGTGAGTACTCCAATCTATCGTTATATTTATGGTGTTTATAGAAAATATTATAACAATAGTAGTTAGTATTGCTTTAATAACAAGTGAGATTACAAAAATAATGTTTATTACTTTTTTATTATATACCACGCTTTTTTTTATTCTTACGTTTGCTTACGATCCTGAACTATGTTCAATATTTCAAACCTCTAGCTCACCGGGAAATTAGTTTAAAATCAATTACTAAATAACAACAGAAAGCAAGTAAATAAAAACGTGATAAAATAAGTAAGCAAGCCAAAGAGATGGATCATTGTTTATTTCCACCTAAAGTATATGTTCCAACCAAAAGTATATGTACGACAGGTGTCACCTAATTTATACGAGGAATGGAGGGTTTTTGATTTTGTCATACATTATATATTTTTATATTTAGTTTATATAGTAAGATAAAATTGCGTAAAAATATGATGCCTAAAAAATAAAAAGTACTTAAAGGTACGATGATAACTTAACGAAAAAGGACTAAATTGCGTTCAAGATGTTGCTATGGAAGTTTGCAAGTGCTCGTCAGCAAATTATACTCTAACTTGAGAACTGCCGCAGGGACAGAACTTCCCAACCTAAAGCTAAACTTTGCACGATACAAACTTATGATTTCCATTAAATTTTGTCGCGGGAACGGCAATACTTTTGGATTAAAAATTATCGACCACTCCAAGTTTTAGGTAAATTATGTGATTGCATTCAGATAAAACCTAAAGTTAAAGTTAAACTTCCTTGTAACAAAAAAAAATTCAACGAATTCAAAAAAAAACATACAACCATTTAATGTTTTCTTCCATCATCTTTCACTCTGTATTAGACAGCAACTTTTTAATAACATTAGCTCATAATTTTCTTTTACCTGTATTTTATCTTTATTATTTTTCTCTTTTTCTTAGCGATACTAGACTAGATTTGATCTGCATTGTAAGAATAACTTCTCCTTCAACTTCAATTTCCCTTTTTACCACGAAATACTAACTCATTAATTATCAAATTCGCTTTTATAACCTCACGTACGCATTCCGGTAAACGTATTTTAACTATGCCAAGTTTTTAATATTTACATAAAATTCTGCCAGAGAAATCCACCATGACAGTTTTCCTCATTCCGCACGACTCTCTAAAAGTTATTAAAAATTTATTAAAAAAGCGCAAAAGTTCCACAGTAGATTTTGTCTATATATTGTAGGCGTTCAAAATAACATAAATTCTACATGTACAAAATACATATCCGGTTCAGCTACTTGTAGACCAAACATTTGTTCTGTGCAGGATTCTATAACTAAGCTATTGCGCTGCAGAACCGTCAATTGTCAATTTAAATAAGGACTGCATTCACCATATTTGTGTAATTATATATTATTATAAAAATAATACGAAAGACTGTGGTATAAGTACTTAATTATTCACATTTCCAACATTTATTATGAATTTAAATAATCTTTATAATATTACTTAATCATTGGTTTCTCTGTAAGTGATCGTGCAACTTCCGAATGACTTGACCGATTTTATTTATAGGATAGGGTAACAAACGAGCACACAGTCCACCTGATGGTAAGTGGTTACTGTGGCCCATAGACATCTACATCTAACGTCAATAAAGACTCAAGATGCAGAAGCGTTGTCATCCGTATGGACTAAGATGGAATGCCTCTTTGCCAGTAAAAAGTGTCTCCGGTTCTCTACACTCACCATACGAAACACAGCAGCGTTAAGCTGCTATTTTACTCTGGTATTCTTTGAGAGCGTGGTCCTTCCCCGGTCGAGCCGACCCATTCGTGCTACAACTTTACTACTAATATAGCTGCAGCATGGCTCTACCACGTAAAAATTTATTATTTTATTGAGGCTTTATTGACAAAATACATTGAATTTGTCGAAATTATGTCTCATAACTAAGCTAAAATCCAATATGTGTTGCTGTAGTTTAGTTATTAACAAGTTGTACGTGGCAGAGCCCCGCTACAGCTATGCTATACCGCTACCGGGATAGGACCACGCTCTTATAGAAAACCAGCGTAAAACAGCAGAATAATTTATTTTCCTTATATAATTTTCGTTATTTACTAAATGTATATATTATAGGTCGGGGGAAAAGTATCTTCATATTTTGTTTGTATAAAATTCAAGAAAAATCTCTTTGGTTGAAATGTTTGTATCTGGCTCGTTTTAATATCAATACATAGTTTAGAACATTAATCAAAAGAAAAAATAAAAAGTACAAAACACTTTACCGTCATTTTTCAGTTGTTGACGGCTCCGTGGCGCAGTGGCTTAGCAATGAGTTGCTGCGCTTGGGGGCGCGGGTTCGAATCCCGCACGGAACAAGTATTTGTATGGCCTACAAATAATTGTTCCGGGTCTGGATGTTTGTCCTTGTGTAATTTGTGTTTGTAAACTGTCTCCACGATACAGGAGAAAATCCTAGTGTGGGGGTAACGGTTTTTAAAAAAAAAGAAAAAGAAAGAAATTTTTCAGTTGTTTTTCCGTCCGCCAAAATAAGGGAATCTAACGAAGAAATTCGATGATACATTTTGAAGTTTTATTACAAAAAAAGGGCAAATGCGTCTCAAGCCGCGAATAAATTTTGAGGTTTATCGACCTAATGCAGTATCAGTAAGAGTAGCACAGAGTTGGTTCAAGAGTTTTCGGTCCGGGAATTTTGATGTCGTAGCTGCAGCTCGCTCTGTTCGCCGTCCTACGGATAAAGTCAATGCCATTTTTAAAAAAAATTGAGCAAGATAGATATTAGTAGTTACAACATACCCGAGGAATTAAGGATTCACCATAAAACAGTTTCGACCCATTTTCAAAAATCTGGCTATACAAAAAAGCTCGATATTTAGGTACCACATGAGCACACTGAAATAAACCTAATGAATGGTGTACTCATTTGCGACTCTATTGAAACGTAATGAAAGCGACCCATTTTTGAAAAGATTGATCACTGGCGATGAAAAGTGGATCACTTACGATAAGAAAGTGTGAAAAGATCATGGTCAAAGGGTAGTCAAGCTCCTCAGACTGTAGCGAAACCCGGATTAACACCCAATAAGGTTATGCTGTGTGTATGGTGGGATTGGAAGGGCATCGTTTGTTGTGAGCTTTTACCATCAATTCGGATCTCTAGTGCCAACAAATAATGAGAATCAAGTAAGAAATTGAGAAAAAACTGCTGGAATTGATCAACAGAAAAGGAGTGGTCTTTTATCATGATAACGCCAGACCACACACATCTTTGGCCATTCAGCAAAAATTGAGAGAGTTTGGTTGGGAAGTGTTAATGCATCCACCATATATTCCTGACCTTGTATTCTTACATTTTTGCCTGTTTCCATCTCTGCAGAATCCTTTTGGTAGTGTTAGGTTAACATGAAGGGGGGACTGTCTGAAGGAAAAAACTACTTGTCACATTTTTTGACGACAAAAAATATAAATCTTAAGATCAAAAATCTTAAGATTTCTACAGCAACGGTATTATGTGACTACCTACAAGATGGCAACAACCACTTACTATCTGGTGGGCTGTGTGCTCGTTTCTCACCCTATCCTATAAAAAAATGCCGCAGTAATGTGTATGGTAAGTGTGAAAAACCGGAAACCTTTTTAACTGGAAACGAGGCATTCCATCTTTGTTCTTAGGGGTAAAAACGCATCTGTTTTTTGATTCATAACTGCGGATAGATGTGGATGTGTATGGGCCACAGAAACCATTTATCATCAGCTGGACTGTAAGCTCGAATTTCATCCTTATTCTGTATAAAATAAAAACATGCGTAATTGTCGTGGAACACTCGGTTGGAACGAAGTTCCTTTCGTAATATGTTATTTATTATTGATAAACTTAACAACTTAAAATTAACAAATACAAATAAATGAATTACTAGCGCTTATTGAAATGAAGCGTCATTTAAAATAAAATAATATTTCTTTCATGGTAAGATAAAAAAAGCGAGGGAGATGGATATTATTCCATCTATCAGAAGGGGCCGTGACGGAAAAATCTTACAATTTTTCTCGCCTAGCCGCCATCCGGCAAATTCGTACCGTCCGATAAAGAACTTCGTTCCAAAAATCAGTAATAGATGTCCATGAGCCATAACATCACTTACCATGTATTACTAACTGTGGACTATGTGTCCGTTTGTTTCCCTTATTATAAAAAAGTTCTATTTTTATGCACCAAATCACTAGTTATCACAATATATGTTAGCGTTCAGGTTTTGAGTTGATTCATTATCGAATTTTATAATTACGATGCAACAAATTTACAAAGTTAAATCGGTCCACCCAGTAAAAAGTTATGAGGTAACACACATAAAAAAAAACATACGCGTCGAATTGAGTACCGTCTCCTTTTTGGAAGTCGGCAGAAAAGTATTATTATCAAATCTTTTAAAAGAACTCTTCTGACAGACAGATAAATTAACATACAACGAGGTGATCGCAAACTAAGGCAAAAACTCTTAAAATGTTGGTAAAGCGAAGTCTATGCGAGCAAAAACCTTCACTAGGGTCTGTTTTTCTATTTTTATTAGGAACTATTCTGTTTATGCTAGGTTAAAGCGATTTAGCCTACCATAAACAGAGTTGAGTTGAATAATTCGTGCTATAACCAATATATTGCTGCAGCATGGCTCTATCACATATAAAGTATAAAGTGTATGTACATAAATAGTATACGTATAAATCTTATTTCAAATAAGCTCTATCCTTTTAAATACGAAGAGATCATAGTGGTCAAAAACAGTGAGATAGACATCATCATTATCATCTTACAAATCGTGATATAATAGTGATCTGATATGTCTACTACAGATGTTAGAAAGTGGCAGTGAAATAACTTTTTTTATAGGAGAAGGGGCAAACGAGCATGCGGCTCACCTGATGGTGACTACTGCCACCCATGAATAACTGCACGCCTGGGGAATTGCAGATGCGTTACCGGCCTTTTATAGCCCATCACAAGTCCACTCCTGAACATAGGCCTCCCCCAAAGAATGCCTTAAAGCACGCTCCTGTGCTACCTGCGTCCATCGACTTCCTGCATATCTTACCAGGTCATCTCTCCATCTAGTAGGGGGTTGCCCTACACTTCGCCTACCGGTACGAGTACGAGGCTGCCACTCGAAAACCTTTTTTACAACTTTATATTTACTATTTTATTAATATCGCCATATACCACGACACATATTCACGACGTATTCGTTTGTTGGCCGTATTATGATATATTACTAATATACTGCCGCTCGTAGTTTGAAACTTTTCGAATAAATAAAATTTATTTGCGTTGGCGTCAAAGCCAAGGCTTCAGTATCGTCTTCATTGAGCACGACTGTTGCTCTATAAGTACAAGCTAAATAAGTCTGTCTGCTATCTCGGTACGATGAAAGCCTTCAAAACTTCTAACACCAAAATTTGTACATTAAATGTTTTTCTTATTTACATTTCCTCCATTTTACCTAATGGAAGTTCATGACTATTATATAACGTCAAAATATTTATATTTTTAGAATTGTTTCGGAAATTCTTGCCGTGCTAAAAATCGCCAAACCAACACACGTTTACATTTGTATGGCTATTATGAAAACATCGAGGTAAATAAAAAGAAATAATAAAACGATTTTTGCTAGTGTGAAGAGAAAATTTAGTGCTTAAGGTGACGTTGCAGTAATTTTTAACTTTTTTTAAATAAACAAACATAAATATTTTTATATAGGATAAGGTGACAAACGAGCACACAGTCCACTTGATGGTAAGTGGTTGCTGTGGCCCGTAGACATCTACAACTATACTCGTTTGCGAATCAAAATGTGCAATGCGTTGTCACCCGTGAGGACTAAGATGGAATGCGTCTTTTCCAGTATAGTCGCCAGTTCTCTACACTGACTATACGAAACACAGCAGTTTTAAGCTACTATTTTACGCTGGTATTCTGTGAGAGCATAGTCCTTCCCTGATTGAGCCGAACCATTCGTAGTTGTAGCAACTATACTACAAATATAGTTGCAACATGGGTCTACCACGTATACAATTTATGTATAGAAACAAAACCTTTTGATAAAAATTAAACATATATTTTGTTTATATTATTAAACATATACATATGTTTTGGTTGTGTGAAGGCGGAAACGCAAATTGGCACGATAAGTAATAATCGTAGTAATAATACTAAATTACTAATAATATGTATACCTTGCAAAGATTCTATAATAAAACCGTGTAAGACTTGTATCAAATAAAAAAAAACCTTATTATTATTTAGACAACGTTGACAACACATTTTAAAATTAGTTTTTAATTTATCATTAAAAAAAGAACTCATCAATCAATGTAGGAACTCAGGGCTGCTTGACCAATGCTCACCTAGACATTTTGATGTTGGACGTACGTACGTTGTTTTAACATTCTCCCCGACTTTAGTATTATCAGTATTACAAGTACTAATCCCCTTTAATAATTGCAGTGAGCGAGATGATGCTTTCTAGCAAATATTAAGTTGTGAAAACAAGTTAACAAGATCAACATATTAGTGCTATAAAACAGACGTGACGTAGTAAAGGAAACTAAATAACGGTACGAAATATAACTTTAAGATTATGTTATAATTTTCAATAATTTAAATTTTATTGAATACTTACATGCTGCCACTACATAATACTACATAATATCATATACTCTACTTCAAATTTGAAGTCAGAGTGGATAGACTTTAATCCTAAATTTAAGAGACCTTTCCAGCTTCCGAGGGCGCCATCAACCCCTGAGACAGCGACAGCTTGCGACGTGATAGTCTCAATCTCTGTGCGTCATCATCGGTTATAATCGTGACTTGAGAGCATTGATTTAGCAGCTCGCTAAATGTTTTGTAATTTCCCTTAGAGCTCTTCACATTAAGCTTGACAGTGGTGAGTAAAACTTTCTGATCTTGAGGCATGTTACTCAAAGGATATAATGAAAACCATAACTATGATAAAACTGAGTACATGCTTGTCACTCAGAGGAGAAGGCAGAGATTACGGGCTTTCAGTATATGTGCTTCCAGGCAGGATGATTTCGCATCTTTTAAATTCAAATCCATATATCTACGCATACAAGCTCTCCCCTCTATAAGTTCTATATTCTTTGAGCGAGCCTTGTAGCTAGAGGATATTCTTTGAGCGAAACTTGTAGCTAGAGGATCTTCTCGGTTCCTCTGTAGGGTACTTTTAATTTGGCCCATCTTCAAAATTATATCGCTAATTTACTCAATAAACTATAATATATAACTATAAACATTTATAAGAATTTCAGTTATAAGATTCATCAATACATTTTTTTTTCAGAAACTGAAAACAGGTATTGTTCATATACATGTATTTTTTTAATTCATCTTTTTCTTATGTTGTTAATGTTTTATTTATCAAAATTAAAAATAAGATTTCGATTTTTACAGTAATAAATAGGTGGCTAGTGTTATTTAAAATGCAATGTCGTATGGTTTCTGTACAACAAGGATTAAAATAAAACTTTTAGTAAAATTAATCGTTATTATTCCGATGTGAAACATCTGATGTATGTTCAGGTGAGCTATCAATATTTGTAGGCGGTTTAAGTTCTCTTTTGTGTGTTTTTTTAATTTATTTAGTTAATGGAGATCTTAGACATGTAACTAAACATTTATAAATGGAGCAAACAATTTTGTTTGTAAATCATTACTCGGTAAGCTTTAGTTTGTTACGTGCCTATCTAACTTTGCTGGAGATTATAATATGACAACTTAAAAAAAATATTGAAAAATGAATACTAAAATATTTCTTTATTGAAGAGGTAAATCACCTTATGAGTCCGAATGTAACAAATATTTATGAAATTTAATTTACTTCTAAAAACATTTTTAAAATTTTCGTCTTTAAGTCTTTCATTTTTTTATTGTTAAACTTTTTATAGGATAGGGTGACAAACGAGCACATAGTCCACCTGATGGTAAGTGGTTGCTGTGACCCATAGACATCCACATCTATCCTCAATAAAAAATCAAAAGGCAGATGCGTTGTCACCCGTGAGAACTAAGATGGGATGCCTCATTACCACTAAAAAGGGTCTGCGGTTCTCAATACTCACCATACGAAACATTGCATTGTCAAGGTGCTATTTAACGCTGGTATTCTTTGAGAGCGTGGTTCTTCCCCGGTAGAGCCGACCCATTCGTGCTACAACTATACTACTAATATAGCTGCAGCATGGCTCTGCCACGTACAAAAATAAATGAGAATATAAATAGACGACTCACCATTATGCACGCACTACTGCTTAAGTAAATAGTTTTATTATTTAATTTGATAATAAAAAAATAATTGAACAATAATTCTTATGTACGCAGTTTTTTTTTTAATTACACCCGTTTTGTAATTAAGTCAGTGAATCTTGTTTACCGAGTTCAAACTTGTGTATCACCCCGGCACATACCTGAAAGCTTAACTAACTGAATAAGGAGTTAAGGAGCGTCGCCCCAAACTCCGCGATACAAACTTTAGACTAGCAAGATTTGCGAAAACGCTTTCTTCTACCTGCGTTAGGCTTCATTCAATGGGACGACTTTTCGAACAGGTATTGGAAATGTTAATTTATTTCAAGTATGTACTCGTATTTATAGTAAGTACGTTTTTCCTTTTGTTTTGTGCCTTATTTTCTGTCACCATAAATATATTGTTGATTTTAACTGACATTAAGATTAAGAATAGAAGGGGAGTTGGTAGAACAAGTAGATGAGTTTGTGTATTTGGGATGTGTGTTTAGCAAGGATGGTAGATATGATAAGGATATAGAACGACGAGTAAATGCAGGAAATAGAGTGAATGGGGCTCTACACTGTATTGTGAAAGGTCAGAATGTGTCCAAAAAGGCACGTATGGCAATTCACAATGCTGTGTTAGTGCCTACTTTAATGTATGGTAGTGAAAGTTGGGTGTGGCAGAAGAAGCACGAGAGTAGAATAAATGCTGTAGAAATGCGGTCATTAAGGAGTATGTTAGGGATGAATCTGAATGACAGAGTGAGAAATTGTTTAATAAGAGAAGAGTGTGGTTTGCAAGATGATGTTGTGACCAGGATTAAGAAAGGAATGCTTCGGTGGTTTGGTCATGTAGAAAGAATGAATGAAGAAAGAGTGACAAAGCAAATTTATGTTGCAGAGGTGAACGGCAGAGTCGGGAAGGGTCGCCCTAGGCGAAAGTTTATCGACCAAATTGGCGATATATTGAAAATGGGCCAAATCAAGAGTACCTTTTACCGACGAGCGTGTATGCGTAGGTATATGGATGTGGAGGAAGCGAGAGAGGTCTGTCAGGATCGTGCCAAATGGAAGTCCATAGTCTCTGCCTACCCCTCTGGGTGACAGGCGTGAGTGTTTATGTTATGTTATGTTTTGTTATTTAACTGACAATAAGTGTGATATTATTAAAGTAACCCTCATTAAAAAGGCTTACAATAATTTAATATTATAGGAGCATGCACCAAGTGAAAATATTTTCTATTAAATCATTAATAGTAACGACAACGTATTACTATCGGAATTCAATCATAATATATATATATATATATATATATATATATATATATATATATATATATATATATATATATATATATATATAAGATTCGGTATACTTGTAACCATTTATGTGATGCAAACGTGTTTGCGTCTACACAGATATACTTGTAGCCCTTACTACTTGATAGGTTTTAAAATTTGAATAAAGACTGCTGAAGGTCTAGCCAACTATCAGTAAATTAATGATGGATGCTTATATTATAGCCTTATTTGTTGAAAATTTGTTGCAGGCATCCATGGCTTGCAGAAGCCACTTACGATCAGGTGAACAGTTTGATAAAAAAGTTCATAAACACATGCAACCAACTTGAAACTTCTCTGAGGATAATATGAAATTCCTATATATATGAAAATTTCGGGAATCAAGGAAGTGACACAATATTACTATTTAAAAATGTATTTATTGCTTTTCGAAGTATTCTCCGTGAAATTTGACACATTTTTCCATACGATGGAACCAATAATTGAAGCAACCATTCCATTCGAAAGTTGGGGTCTCCAAAATGGCCGTTTTGTAGGCGTCTACAGCTTCTTCGGGTGATGAAAATCTCTGTTCACGCAATTTATTCTTTATTTTAGGGAAAGTATAGAAATCATTAGGGCTTAGGTCGGGGCTGTACGGCGGATGCTCTAATAATTCTTTTGTTCTGTGTGCGGTGTGAGAACTCGCATTGTCGTGATGGAGGATGATGCGGCGGTTGCAGTTCTCTTTACGGAGTTCAGAAACGATCTGTGGCAAACAAATGCTAGCATACCATTCTGCATTAACCGTTCTTTGTCCCTCAAGAGGACTAGTCGTAACATGGCCGGTTTTGGAGACAAACGTGGCCACCATTTTTTTTGCAACACTCCGTTAACGAATAATTTTTGTTGGCTTTAACTCATTTTTGAACACCCAAACTCGTGACTGGTTTTTTGTTTCGGGTTCGTACGCGTATATCCAGGATTCGTCACCTGATACGATGTTGTATACAGCACCAAATGCAGAAATCATCCGGTCAACATACTGTTTTTGTGTTAAACCACTTCGAAAGTCATAATAAATCATCGCTCTTGAATTTTCTCGAGTCAATTCCATTTTATCAACGACTAAACAAGTTTGACAAAACCTTGTGACAAGACCAAGAATCTTTTTTTGAATAAATAAATGGTATTCGATTTTTAAAACCAAGGAGTTTTCAAATAAAAAGATTTTAATATGACAGGAACAGTGGAAATATTCCATTCCCGATACTTTTAGTGCAGCCTATGTATACACCAATTCAGTGCTGCTTTGCCACAGGAATCTATCACTTGAAAATATGATAGATAATTTACACTGTTAGAAACCAAATAACCGGCCAAGTGCGAGTCGGACTCGCGCATGAAGGGTTCCGCACCATCCTATTACACGTTTCTAGAAGGGGAGCCCCATTTGATTTTTAATTTATTTTCATTTTTATATTTGTTGTTACAGCGGCCACAGAAATCACATGCTGTGAAAATTTCAACTGTCTACCTATTACGGATCATAAGATACAGCCCACTGACAGAGAGACGGACGGGCAGATGGACGGATAGCGGAGGTTTAGTAATAGGATCCTGTTGGTTACCCTTTGGGTACGGAACCCTAAAATTGTATTTAAAGCGTACATTTATAGTGGCTCGTGTTTGGCAAGCGACCTATCTCTTATCATAAAACCACAGCTTTGCTAATATTATATTCGTTACACTTGGACACTTTTAAATATTGAATTATGTTTTTAAAATTATGTTTTAGTTTGTGATCATCCTAAACGACACACCTAAGTATTTGAAAAGCTTCGAAAGTGGATTTAGAAACACGTCGCATTAGTTTCAAGTTCGGAGTGCGCTTAAAAATAATTTTGTGCAAAATTTCAACTTTCTAGTAGATAAATGTACGATAAAATTTGCTACTATTTCCTAACATTAGCACCAGCAGTAGTTATAACAGTATTTTCAAAGTATTTTTATAGTTGTAATAAAAATATGGTATTAAAAAACTTTTTAATATCATTATAACATTAAATAAACAATATTGAAATAAATTTTATTACTAACTCAAAAAAAAATTGGATTGTTCTTCAGACATAATTATTATGGACCTCTGGAGCTTATGTTATTAAAAAGATTAGAAGTCTCACTATTGTCGAGATAGCTAGATTAATTTATATCATTTATCTAGCTAGCTAATATCTTATGGGATTTTGAAATGGGAAAATGCGGCTGATTTAAAAACTATTTTTGTTTTTCAGAAGAAGGCCTTATGAGCTATTTACAACCTAAGTTGTAAATAGGGATTTATTTTTTACAACTTTTTATTTATTCTTTAATCCTCAAAAACAATCCACCTTAATCCTCTCTCGGTTTAAAACCGAGGGAGTCTCAGAGAAATAAATAAATAATTATTTTGTTGAAGTTTTAATAAAAAAGTGACATACACGTTGTAAATACTAGGAACAAACATAAGCACCAGTTTCTTGACTCCACAGAGTTAATAATTAGTGTATTAAATAATATAGTATAGTAATATAGTAAGTAAGTATTGAGTAATTCATTCATTGGGAAATGTATACGCTTTTACAACAAAGTGCCCAGAAAATATATAAGGTCTCTTTATTACCTAGTTTGTATATTTTACTAACCAAAAACTGTAAAAAAGGGTTATTATACTAAATGAATATTGATAATAACAGATGGGAATGAGGTGGTTGCCTCGAAGCTATTTCCTTTATAACGTACATATACGTAGTTATCTCATAACTTATTCTAGGTAAACCGATTTTGATGATTCTTTTATTATTTAAAAGCAGTGTGGTCCCATATAAATTTGATCAAGGTCTGGTCAATAGTTTTTGAGTTATTCTTAATAATGTATGTTGTAGTCGGTAAATTTCTAATTTTAAATTATATTCTATTGTACATGTCTACACAAAATGTGTTAATGGGTGGTAAGTCATCATCATCATCATTACAGCCTTTAACAAGTCCACTGATGAACATAGATCTCACCCTAAGGAATGCCACGAAGCACGGTACTGAGCCACCTGCTTCCATCGACTTCCTGTATGACTTACCAGGTCGTCACTCCATCAAGTGGGGGTCGCCCTACACTTCACCTATTGGTACGAGGCTGCCACTCGAGAACCTTTCTTCTCCATCGATTGTCGGTTCTTCGAGCTATATTGCCGGCCCAGTGCCACTTCAGCTTACTAATCTGTTGGTCTATGTTGGTTACTCCGGTTCTACTGCGGATATCCTCATTTCTAAGTTTATCACGCAGAGAAATTCCAAAAATAGCCCTCTCCATAGCTCACTAACGGACCTTGAGCATCTTCATACGCCCAGCAATGAAGGACCACGTCTCAGATCCATAAATCATCACTGGCAACACGCACTGGTTGTAAAATCTCGTTTTCAGGTTTTGAGGTATACCTGACGAGAAGGTATGTCGTAATATCCCGAAGGCTGCCAAGCTGAGTTGAATCCGTTAATTGACCTCTGGGTCCAAATTGGACTTACCTTGTTGGAATATTTGTCCCTGGTAAACACACTCGTCAACAACTTCGCTCCTAACAACTACCGGCATAGGTGTGACATGAACATAAACATGATCTTTTTCTTGTTCATTTTTATATTAAAACTCATCCGTTGGGAGACACTATTAAAGTCAGTGAGCATAGTGATAAGGTCCTCCAGCGATTCTGCCATAAGGACTACATCGTTGGCAAATCAAAGGTGAGTAATGTACTCGCCATTGATGTTAATACTGTATCCTTTCCAGTCCAGTAGCATAAAAACGTCTTCCAATACAGCGGTGAAGAGTTTCGGGGATATAACGTCACACTGTCTTACACCTCTCTGCAAGTGGATAGATTTCGTACTCTGATTCTGTACTCGGATAGCTATCGTAGCACACATTACATACAAACATTTCAGCACTTCGATATACCGACAGTCAACTTTAAAACGCTGAAGGGACTGTAGCACCGTCCAAATTTTGACGAAATCATAGGCTTTCTCATAGTCCACATATGCAAGGCAAAGTGGCAGATTGTACTCTTCCGTCTTCTGTACAATTTTCCGAAGGGTATGTATGTAGTCTATGGTGCTAAAGCCTTTTCGGAAACCGGCTACTTCGAGAGGCTAGAAGTCGTCGAGTCTGCATGCGAGACGATACGTAATGACTCTCGAAAACAGCACGTAGACGCGGCTCAAAAGGAAAATCGGTCTGTAGTTTGTCAAAAGAGCGTTGTCGCCTTTCTTGAAGAACAAGACCATCGCACTTCTGCTCCATGCCTCCAGAGTAGTCCCACTATGGAGTACGGAATAAAAGAGCTTCTGAAGGACGTCAAGTACAGGTTTTCCTTTCAGAAGCTCCACTGTAATTCCATCCTCACTAAGGCCTTGCCGTTTTTAAGGTACCGGAGAGCCATCCTAATCTCGCTCAGACTGACGTCCCGGATATCGTCGGAATAGTGTCGGATAAGACTCGCTCTTGAATCGTTACTCACACTTGCGTGTGGCTCCAACGATAACGTGTACAGCGCTCATTGAACCTCTCAATCTCACTCAAAACCTCAGGTGTCCTGGAAACCGGACTCGGTCTTCAGCTTTGACAGTTGGCTCTTTCTGGCGGACAGATCTTTGGCAAAAACTTCGGAGCCTTGGTTTCGCTCGATCGTTTCTGCAATACGAGCCGTATTAAAGTTGCGTAAGTCCCGCCGCATGCATTTAGAGATCTGTGTGTTCAGTTGCTTGTATCCTGTTAAATCTGTTGAAGACTTCGGCTTCATTTCCCGTCTAACAGCCATGAGATTAAGAGTGTGAACGGAGAGTTTTGGTGTTCTTCTGCGGCGGGTCTTGCAGAACTTAGCTCCGACCGCATGGACAGTTTCCATGAGCTTATCATTCATATCTTACTATTCATTGCAGTCTTCTAGACACTGAAAACGGTTTTGTAACTTGAGATGAAAGGGTTTAACTTTCGGGAATTTAGATTAGAACACGAGGGGGACAGAGCGTTGACTTCATTAGACGAGACCTCTCCAACTTAACGTTTAGGTTTAGTGTGCCTCTAACCATTCGGTGATCGCTACCAGTTTTCACCCTCGCGATCACTGAGACATCACTGAACAGTTGTCGTCTAGTTGACATAATGAAGTCAATCTCATTTTTTGTCGAACTGTCGGGGCTCGACCAGGTCCACTTCCTGTGCGGCCATTTCTGGAAGAAAAATTTCATCACAAAGAGTCCCTCTTTCTCCGTGTCGGACAGCTGCTGACCCCTTGGGTTCCGTTGCCATTTTCCAAAGTTCGCGAGAATTTCGCTTCAGCTCACCGTTCTCCCTTGTACTTAGTTTTGCATTGAAGTCTCCCATTAACATCGTATAGAAGGTTTGTGGAGGAATGCATGGCTTTAGAGATATCCTCATACATTTCCACCACCTCCATATCGGGTTGTGGCGAGATTGGTACGTCAACCTTTATGACTTTCACCGAATACCGTTTGCTGATTCTGAGTATAAGGTCGAACCCTCGTCGACACACTCAGTCTTTACAACGAGAGACTTGTGGACGATAAATCCGACACCTCCTTGGGACAGATGGTCGCCCTCCCGGTGATAGAACTAGTAGGCATTCGAGGATTACCGTGTCCTCCCCTCTCTTTGGACCTCGGATAATCCTGTAATACTCCAGCGCAACTTGTCTATCTCTTTTTTTAGCTCCAGGATCTTCTCGTCAGTTCTCAGGATGCGTGCGTTATAAGTTGCCAGGTCGAGTCGTCTTATGTGGCAACGGAACCTCCACCCGAGATTCTTAGCACCCCCTGCCCTGCCGTTACCATGGTCAGTCGGATGGTAAGGTCCCTTTCCAGGAACCGGTTTTTTCGGTTCTTAACTTTTGCTGGAACCGTGTATCAGGTTCTTTCGGTTCTTTTCTTTCTTTTAGGTTGGAGGCTATTTCGTTCAATGCGAATAACGATAATAATATTCATAAATAAAACAGCTTGTTGCAAATCGTGGGCTAAAGTAATTATTCATGTAATAATTGCAATAGTTTCTTTTTAAATAAATATATTCAAACATCTCACTAACTAGGAACATTCATTTTACAATTGCACGTGTACAGTTATTTCACATTACTCAAATTTTATTATCATGCAACATAAAAATAACTTCAAAGATTTTATTCTATTATAACATTACAATATTCTATCATAGAATATACTTTACGGATACTGTTATTATAAAAAAACATAAATCATAATCAAAACACTTATGAAAAAAAATAGTTTTAATTAAACATTAATTCTTAACTTTACTTAAATAAAAAAACGCAGAAAAATAAATGCATGCAAATTTTTGTCCCTCAAAGACGAGCGCAGCCTATTGCAGGCGAAGAAAATATTCGCTCTGGCTCTACACTGGTGGGCGAAATAGTTTTTAAATCTTCATAAGCTATCGATAAGTAATACTCGTTGTCTTTGCCCACCATTTTCAAATAGAGCCATTTCAACTCTCACAGTAGTAATTAAGTCATTTTATTGATCTGTCGATTCAGTAGCAGTATTAACATCTTTAGACATCTCTCTATTAAATTCCTCTTCATTTGTTAGGGAGGATTCATGTAATTCAACTTCCTGCAGATTTTGACATCCAATTGCTGTCGTTTCTTCAATGTATACTTTTTGTCTAGTTTTTGTGCGATTTTTTTAAAATAGTTTTACCAGCAATAGTAGGTTGAGGTTCGTCTGGGGTGGCTCTTGGGCTGTGCCATACCAAAGCCACGAATATCTATTGGATCCTGTCGGGCTTGTGAAAAACAAATTTAGTCTAGGAAAAACTACCGTTACCCTTACAGATTGTCCACAACTGAACATCGGCCGCCTATCGGATATTTGCCGGTCACAAAAAACAGAAAAACTTTAAAAGATATAATCATACTAACATGATATATATACTCGATTTACATAGCCTTTTTTTAGTCAATAGGGTAAATATAATGAGTTACGGTATTTAGAGTACAAATCGAGATGACCCTACTCATAAAGGTTCCGAAATATGTTGTGAGCGGGAGAAAGGACAAATTTATGTAGCTTGTACACAAAAAGCAACGGTCATGTTCAACACTGGAGATACTTGTGGAAGCACGGACTTTGACGGCGGCTTGGATAAGGTTAATTTATTGGGAAAGTTTACAACTGTAGGGACAACAGTAAATCAGCAACATATCTGTAGAAGGACAACTTGCGTATACGTAAATAGGAAATCTTTGTGTGAGCGCAATATATACGACGGTATTTTTTTTAAACTGAAGATTATTATTACAAGTGTCATTTATTCTAGACTAACTTTTGGCTGCCAATTCGCCCGCGCGTCGGTCAGAAATAGTATTGAATGTTATCATTTTAATAATTTAAAATTAAATATTTGTACAACCGACTTCAATATAAACTATTAAGAATAACTCAAAAACTATTGGTCAGACCTTGATCAATCCACATGTGAAGCACATGTGAAGCACCAGCTTTCAAATAAAAAAAAAGAATCATCGAAATCGATTCAGCCAGTAAAAATTTATGAGGTAACATACATAAAAAAAACATACAGTACGAATTGAGTACCGGCTTCTTTTTGAAGTCGGTAGAAAAGTTTCTGTGTACGGTTTTTTTCGTGCAAGTTTCAAATTACTTTAGATATGAAGTTTACCGTACATTGATACCTAAGGTGCTTATTCATCCCTAACTCATCAACAAAGCGTTTTTGGAAGTAAAGACTAGAAATGAGTTGTGGGGTGACTCGAACTTAAGGCCTAGTCAGTTTGAATAGCCTATCATGTAGAGGATGTCATGGGGGTCGTGGTTGAATAGGGGAAAAAAGTTTTCATTACACTCCTAGGGGTCCAAATGGACAAATACCAAAAAATTGGCGGGTGGGTCGAACTTTAGGCATAGTCAGTTTGAATAGCATATCATTTAGAGGATATCATAGGGGTCATGGTTGAATAGGGGCAAAAAGTTCCCATTACACTCCTAGGGAATCAAAATGGCGAAAAACGAATAAAATTAAAATTCTTGTTTCAGCTATAACTCCGCCTCCTTCTGAGGTTCTTACACAGTCTTTACTTCCCGCATGTCACTAGTTTAGAAGAGCGAAACAATAACAGGCAGAACTGGCAGTTTTAAAGTCGCAATTGGACGTTGCTCACACTGCAGAAAATGGGTATTTAAAGTAAAATTGATTTATTATTTTTTATCAGCAAGTGCAAGTTTTGCACAGTCGATATTTTCGAACAGCGAGCATGTAGGCCATGTAAAAGCTCTGAATGCCCAAATGAATACATGCCGCTATTAAAGCCAACCCTCAATAAAATAATATATCCCATCAGCGCCTGGTAGCTGTGAATGTTCTGCTAGCTGCGGGTTTAGGCAACTACCGCTTGTGCAAAATCGTGCACTAATACTCACGCAATCAACTGCAAAAATGCGCCTCGGCCGATACTCCTGGCGGTTCTGCGTTTGCAAGATTTAAAACCGAATGTGCAGTCAAACCTACCGTTAAGTAAAGCGGGGAATTCACTTGACGGACATGCTCGCGGGCATGTCTGTAGACATGCCTGCCGGACTTCGCTACTATAGATCTGTGCAAAGTTTGATAGTGTAGGACCGTCACAGTCGGTCTGGCAGACTTGCCTGTTGAACGTCCGCCCGATCCCATTTTGTCTGTGCGGGCACAGACATAAAACAAACTAAATGAGTCTGTGTAGTGTATTGCGGCGACAGACATGCCCGAACAGACATGCCCGCGGGCATGTCCGTCAAGTGAATTCCCCGCTTAATGTCGCATCGCTGCTCAAGGCAAGTAGCTCTTTAGGCAAGATTATATTGACGTTCTTAGGAAATTGAGCCAGCAATAAGTTTATTTGCCAGCATGCATTCGCAACACTGCTAGAGATTGTCTAATTTACAACTCCACGTGCCTCCTTTGTATTTTTGGTAGATTTAATCATATTTATTATGTCAAATATTGCAAAAAAAATTTAATGTTCTAAAATAATAATAAAAGGCGCATTCATTTTGTGTTAGTTAATACGGTAAATATGACTAACTGAACATACAAGGGCGCCTCCGTGCAGTTTTAAATTAGACGTTCTTTATATTTACTAGCTCTATTAAAGGAGAGGTGCTCTTCTTACTACAATTATAATAAAACGCAGACCGTGCCGTAGAGTAGTATGTATACTTATTTAAAGATAATGAATAGATACCGGTTTTTTAACTTAAATCAATAGCCGCCGTCTCGGTGATTGCTTAGGGACACATATAGACTGTAGTCACATACATATAGTCATTCTTTTTTTTTTAAATCGTTACCCCCACACTAGCATTTTCTCCTGTATCGTGGAGGCAGTTTACAAACACAAATTGCACAAGGACAAACGTCTAGACCCGGAACAATTATTTGTAGGCCATACAAATACTTGTTCCGTGCGGGATTCGAACCCGCGCCCCCCAGTGCAGCAACTCATTGCTAAGCCACTGCGCCACGGAGCCGTCGAAATTCTTTGAATGGTAATTAAAGTTTGACTGCAATAATCTTACAATAACGCCTAAACCTGATTGTGATGAACAAGGAAGATTAAAGAAATAGCCATTGTTGGAAGCACGAACACCAAACGTCACAGTAGGAGCAGGAGCTCCTACTGTGACGTTTGGTGAAAAGGATTTTTACATATAACGTGATCCTTGGTCAATTAATTTTTAATGTTAAAGATTTAAAAAGATATTGCCGTTTTAATATCATGCCACAGCACAGACATGGAGTTTTATTGTCTTTTATTAAGACATGAATTTTTAAATAAACATAAAATTTGACGTCTGACATTTTTGTGTCTCATTTACTTCATGTTTCAATTATAAGTTATACTTGAAATATTGATATATATTTTTTGTTAACATACTACATATATACACACACACACATATATATATATATATATATATATATATATATATATATAACACATTTGTATTTCAATAGAATCCAAACAAAAATAGTTTGTATTTCGAGGTATTCTTACTGAAGCACATATTTCTATTATTTAATTATTTAGCAGATATAAGCAGATCCTTTTTTTTTATAGGATAAGGGTGAAAAACGAGCACACAGTCCACCTGATGGTAAGTGGTTGCTGCGGCCCATAGACATCTACATCTATCCTCTATTACAAATCAAAATGCAGATGCGTTTTTACCCGTGAGGACTAGGATGGAATGCCTCATTTCCAGTAAAAAGGGCCTCCGGCCACCTGCACTCACAAAGCGAAACGCAGAGGTGAACCTCTAATTCACGCTGGTATTCTGTGAGGTCATGGTACCACCCCGGTTCGAGCCGGCCCATCCGTGGGACAGTAAGAGCTGCCGCCTGGCTCTACCACTGTTTAATCCTCCCTGGCTTAGTACGGGTGATTTCTGGATATCGATAACAGCGCCACCTACCGGGTCCAATTGTGAATCTAAACCATCTAGGGTTCTATCCAACTCACTAAAACACACACAAAAATTTCACCAAAATCGATCGAGTAGTTTAGGAGTTCAGTGACAAACACACTTGCAGAAGAATAAAAAGATGTTAGTTATACATGGTATGTGTCAAAAGATCACATAGTTGCAGATTCAGAAATTCTTTGACGTCAGTTAAATTTATAGCAATTGCACCTTAATATACAGTTATTTTATATCCTATCAAAGCCTTATTGGTCACGTCCAAACATTTAATGAGTTTAAACGTTAGAACAATTAGCTATAAATTCATCTTGGTTATGATGCACTTGTTTCTTGCTTCACTTTCAATTATGTTTAACTAGTAACTACCATTTATATCAATAACGGTCGGCGTTTAATTTAGGTAAATACCAATTTTAGGGGTATAGTGGATTATTGTGGCCACGAAGGAGCAAAGTGCCCCTAAAGGGTTTTGAAATTTAATAGATCGGTGTTGTATGACCGATGACGGTCTGGGTGCGACCTTTTGATGAAAATTTATCGATTTTATATTACGAACTTTAAAGGTCGTGATAGTATTAAAAATGATTTTTATTTTTGTTAACAATAAAGTCGGCATACTGCATTTTATATTGCTTTTCTGTTTTGTGTAGAACAAAAACATTCACAATGATTTTATAGCGAAAACATTTTTTTAACCTTCATAAGGTCTTCGGGTCAATTTTGATCCACTTTGATATAAAAATATAATTTTCTCAGAAAATAAGCGTTCAAAGAGTTTGATATTCTATGACTATTAATTATTCGCTTCAATTTACTTATTATTGGAATAAATTTATCAAAAATGATTAAAAGATTCCACATGTTTTTTTTTTACTCTATCGGTCTTCGGGTCGAATTGACCTGAACTAATCACAAACGCACAGTGCATCTGTTATCGTTAGAATTGTTTTTGTTTCGCATAACTTTTTGAATGAGACGTTCTTTTGTTCTACCCACACAAGTCTTAGTGATTGATGATACATCAATTTAACAAAATGTACCTTAGTTTACAGTGGTGAAAACGTTATTTGCTTATAAAAAATGATAGACAATCAAATAGAAGCGGCGTTATTGGATGAAATGTCGGATAGTAATGAAACTTGCTCTGAAACAGAAGATTATATGGAAGGAGCAGAACCATCTGATAGCTTGGATAGTGACAGTGAATCAGTGATTGTGCCTTCAATGACGTCAAAGAATGGGCAAGTACAATATTCCAGAAACCCTGTCACACAGTCTCATTTGAATGACAAGCTCGTGGAAACTGTCCATGCGGTCGGAGCTAAGTTCTGCAAGACCCGCCGCAGAAGAACACAAAAACTCTCCGATCACACTCTTAATCTCATGGCTGTTAGACGGGAGATGAAGCTACATTCTTCAACAGATTTGACAGCATACAGGCAACTGAACAGACAGATCTCCAAATGCATGCGGTGGGACTTACGCAACTTCAATATCGTATCGTATCGTAATATCGTATTGAAGAAGCGATCAAGCGGAACCAAGGCTCCAAAGTCTTTGCCAGAGATCTGTTTGCCAGAAAGAACCAACTGTCGAAGCTGAAGACCGAATGTGGCAGCATCGTTTCCGGGGCACCTAAGATTTTGAGTGAGATTGAGAGGTTCTATGGGCAGCTGTACACGTCATCGTTGGAGCCACACGCAAGTGTGAGTAACGATCCAAGAGCGAGTCTTGTCCGACTTTATTCCGATGATATCCCGGACGTCAGTCTGAGCGAGATTAGAATGGCTCTCCAGCACCTTAAAAACGGCAAGGCCCCAGGCGAGGATGGAATTACAGCGGAGCTTCTGAAAGCGGGTGGAAAACCGGTTCTTGATGTCCTTCAGAAGCTCTATAATTCCGTCCTCCATGGTGGCATTACACCGGAGGCGTGGAGCAGAAGTGCGGTGATCTTGTTCTTCAAGAAAGGCGACAACGCTCTCTTAAAGAACTACAGACCGATTTGCCTTCTGAGCCGCGTCTATGTGCTGTTTCCGAGAGTCATTACGAATCGTCTCGCGCGCAGACTTGACGACTTTCAGCCTCCCGAACAAGCCGGTTTCCGAAAAGGCTTTAGCACCATAGACCACACACATACCCTTCGGCAAATTATACAGAAGTCCGAGGAGTACAATTTGCCACTATTTCTAGCGTATGTGGACTACCAGAAAGCCTTTGATTCCGTCGAAATTTGGGCAGTGCTGCAGTTCCTTCAGCGGTGCCAAGTTGACTGTCGGTATATCGAAGTGTTGAAGTGCTTGTACAGTAAGGCTACGATGGCTATCCGAGTACAGAACCAGAGTACGAAACCTATCCAATTGCAGAGAGGTGTAAGACAGGGTGACGTCATATCCCTGAAACTCTTCACTGCTGCATTGGAAGACGTTTTCAAGCTTCTGGACTGGAAAGGATACGGTATTAACATCAATGGCGAGTACATCACTCACCTTCGATTTGCCGACGATATAGTCCTTATGGCAGAATCGCTGGAGGACCTAAACACTATGCTCAATGACCTCAATAGTGTTTCCCAAGGGATAGGTCTTAAGATGAACATGGACAAAACAAAGATCATGTTTAATGTCCATGTCACACCTATGCCGGTAGTTGTTGGGAACACTAAGCTCGAAGTTGTTGACGAGTATGTATACCTGGGACAAGTAGTCCGACTAGGTAAGTCCAACTTCGACCGAGAGGTCAATCGACGGATTCAACTCGGTTGGGCAGCGTTCGGGAAATTACGGCACATCTTCTCGTCAGGTATACCTCAAAACTTGAAAACGAGACTGTACACCCAGTGCGTGTTGCCAGTGATGACATACGGAACTGTGACGTGGTCCTTCACTGCTGGTCGGATGGGGAAGCTCGAGATCGCTCAGCGAGCTATGGAGAGGGCTATGCTCGGAGTTTCTCTGCGTGATAAACTCAGAAATGAGGATATCCGCAATAGAACCAGAGTGACCGACATAGCCCAACAGATTAGTAAGCTGAAGTGGCAATGGGCCGGCCATATAGCTTTGGGGTAGGCCTAAGTTCAGCAGTGGACTTGTGAAGCGCTGTAATGATAATGATGATGATGATGTCACACAGTCTCGTGGCAGAGCTTCCAGAGAAAACATAATAAACTTGACACCAGGATGTCATGTTATTCTTGCTCATTGATCACCTCGGAAGAAAAATTAAGTTTTGATTTATTTTTCCCTCCACCTTTGATACACAATTTGTAAGGTAAGCGTGTTTTTGCTGATGATTGGAATAACATACATGATATTGATCTGCTCGCATACATTGGGCTAATATTACTTTCTGGTGTATTTCGTTCAAATAATGAAAGCATCGATAGTTTGTAGGATAGTGAGAAAGGAAGGCCTATTTTTGGGCCAGTCATGCCACAAAAATATTTAAAAGAAATATCAAGGTCTAGAAATAGTAGCAACAATGGGAAGACCGTTATATCATCATGTTTTGCTTTTACCAAAGGTACTACACTTGTTTCTTACATACCCAAAAATAAGTCAGTGAATCTTACTAATGAATGTTAATCTAGTACCAGTTACTCGACTCCATCGAGTCAGTAATTCATTCTTGGGGCGATGTATACGCTTTTACAACAAAATTCCAGAAAATTTACAAAATTTGACCTGCTCAAAGTTCAAAAACTTTATTAAACTCAGTTTGTATAAAAAGAGTTATTATGATATTAAAGAATTTATGGGTGAAAATAACCCCTGGAAATGTGGTGAACGCTACCAAGCTATTTCTAATTTGTTGTGTTGTTAATTTGTGTAACATACATGATTGTAAGCTGTTATTTAAAAAAAAAAGTCCCACTGGGTTTCTTGCTGATTCTTCCCAGGACAGAGGTTTTTTCGAACCAGTGGTAATTAAACAAAAGGTTGGCTTTCAAAAGTATTATTTATAATCTATATTGAATAAAAAAGTTTCTGTTTCTGTTTCCAACAGTTTATCATATTGCAGTCTGAAATCTTTAGGGCGTTTTTGACTATCTACGTAAAAAATTAAACAGTGTAACTATTTTATGAACGTTAAAAATTTGTAATTTTTTTGATTGTTTCTGTCCAGAAATTATACAATACTAAGATTCACAGCAAACATGCCTACCCTACGTTTAAATTTTACACTACATCGCTCGCTTTTGGAGTTTTACTTTCTGCCTTGGAAATATTTATATGAAACATCCTTTATTAAAATTTCAATTTCAACTGTTGAAATGAAAATGTTTTGGCGTTCTAGTAGCTATATATAAAAAGTTTTTAATATACGACAAGCACAACAATGACGACCATAATATGAACATTCAAAATTATTGATGGAAAAACAATTGCTCTCATCTAAATCTGTATCTTGTAACGTGAACGAATGCTGCCATGTGCTTATAGTCAGGCAAGTTTTGAAGACAACGTACTTGGTTAGAGCGACGTGGATTCTGATTTCGAATTATAGTTATTTCAAAAACAGTCCCGCTGGGTTTCTTGCTGGTTCTTCCCAGGACAGAATTTTTTTTTCGAACCAGTGATAATTAAACAAAATAGTGATTTTCAATAAGAATTATTTATAATCTATATTGAATAAAAAGTTTCCGTTTCTGTTTCTTCTCAGCACTTTGTATCACAACTTAGAAGTGAATAATCGCGCAGACAAAAAGCCTGTAATAATTTTAGACTACAACAAATGTAAGGGTGGCGTGGATACACTGGATAAGGCTGTCTCCTGTGACAGTTGCAAAAGAAAAACAAAACGATGGCCTTAAGTGGTATTTAGTAACATGGTAGACATATCAGCCTACAATGCTTTCATATTATTCACGGCTGCCAAAAGCGGCTGGAAGGAAGACTGCCTAGCAAAACGACGACACTATTTGGAAAACTTAGGTATGCAATTGGTGACATCGTACATAAGAAACAGGAAAGCATACCGAGAACACCCTTTTCAATAGAAATTGCAAAAAGCTTCGTCAATGTAATGACAACGTACAGAGTCCATCAACTTCGACCCAACAAAACACAAACAACACTTGTTCAGCTAAAAAAGCTCCCAAAAGAAGTCGTTGCCAACTATATGCTAAAACTGTCAATAAAACTTGTAGATATTAAGAAACTCGTATGTAAAAAACATTCTAATTTAGTTGTTCTATGCACCCAGTGTAATAAGATATAATTTCATTTACATGTTTTTACATATTGCTCAGACTCTTTTTATATAAAGGTCTAACAACATTATATATTATTTTTATATTAGTTGTATGTAAATTAAAATTTATAAAAATAGTAATTCTGGAGAAATAAATATAATATGTCAAATAAATCCAATACACATTTTTATCTTTATTTTTTGTTCATTTTTCAGTTTAATTTTACTACTGGGTCAAATCTGACCCGAAGCACGGTAACGTTTTTAAAATTAAAGACCTCATGAAGGTTAAATAAATATCTGATTAAGAACTAAAAACTTGAATATTAAATTGTTATTAAGCCGTTAGTGAAAACTAGCTGTTGCCTACGATTTCAGCCATGTGGAATTTAATAGTGTCCTTCTCTGTGGGGTGTATGAAATATTACGCTTATTAATATCTACAGTATTTTATAAAATCAGTTCAGGCGTAATCATTGAAATAATGATGGTAATACAATAATTACTCAGAAAATATAATGTCATGTCAAATATGATACGTGGGTTACATCGATGGTTCAAACAATATAATATCAAATAGCGATGGTCCTCCTGGCCGATATTCAACTCTTTGGAATAATCAAAAGCATCAACTGAGTAGCAGATATAATACCACAACTATCCACTCAAACAGACAGTAACTCATCCTAAATGTTATACAAAGTGGACTAGCATGCAGTGTCAGGTAAACGGTGATAATAACAATACAAATGGACTCAAAAACGTTTATAAATACCAAATATTAGTACTTACACACAATAGTTTACGTGGTAGAGCTACGCTGCATTTGTATTATGGCTGCAGTACGAATTAGTCGGCTCGACCGTGGTAGGATGCTCTCACAAATACCATCGTTATATTCTTTTAACTTTTTTTTATTCTTTATAAAAAACGTACCACCGGAGGTACCACACTAGGATTTTCTCCTGTATCGTGGGGGCAGTTTACATACATAAATTGCACAAGGACAAACTTCCAGACTCGGAACATTATTTGTAGGCCATACAAATACTTGTTCTGTGCGGAATTCGAACCCGCGGTCCTTGGTGCTGCTACTTATTGCTAAGCCACTGCGCCGCGGAGCCGTATTTTTTTCTTCTTTTTAAAAAACGTTAAAATACACTTTTAATAAATACATATGAAAAGCTAACTTCAAAGAACTAATAAGAGTAAAATTATTAAGACTTAATAGGAAAGACATAGTGTATAATATGTGTAGAAGTACTAAATCCCCTCCTTCTGAAGGTATTATGTAGAAATATTATTTTATATTTTTGACGTGACAACGTCTTATAAATCGATGAAGCTGGCTGCACGCACGAAAAAACATGACTCATGCGGCGTTACCTGAGGCGTTCCATTTAAAGTGCAAGCGAGAGCGCGGAACGAGCGACAAATGAGGCACAATCGGCTTCCGCGTTCGGCATGTCCGCATGGACAGCTGCTATACAATAATACATTTACATGTTTTCGTCAAGTATGAAGTGCAGTGAAAAGTGAATGTGGTGTCAATTGTTTATAGCAACGATAATTGCGGCGATAAAGGTAATGATTTTTTCGATATTAAATATTTCTTATGACGTTGTCACGTTCAACTATCGTCAGTAAACCGACTTTACAGACAACCGATTTTTTAATTGTTTGTTGTTATTTTTATTAAAAATCAAAGTTTTCACCTTTTGGAGTAGATAAAATAATCGCTTTCTCCCTCTCACTCTCTTTTTTGGGGGAAGCGTATGTTCAACAGTAGGTTTTTGATAGGCTATAATGGAGCAAATCGATCATTGCTTTAATCGCAATTTTTGTGGCTGTTTTAAAAACATTGCAAGGATATACGTTTGACACAATAAAACGAAACTACCATGTATCTTATTGCTACAGAAATCAGACTACAACATCAAAACAAAATTAAAATAAATACCTCACTTTGCATAATAGAATATCCCATCGAGAGCCTGAATAAATTGCCTTTTAAAAACCTGGGTATACTAATAATATTGACAATGGTTTAGAATGTATATCAATGGGGGTTTCGCCCATCTCATCAACATAATGTGTATTTACAAAGCTTTGGAATGCATCGACCAGTGCATTACCGTTTCGATGTGTAGAGTAGGGTTCGACAGCATTGTCGCGACGAGCCATCGATGAGTATATCTGATAGGGATCTGAATAAAAAGTCCGGTTTGCCCGATGTACGGAATAGATACAGCGGAATGTTTTCTTTTACTTTACAGATTAACTTGTACATTTCTCTAACTAAAATATTTATATAAAACCGTGGTATTTTGTAATCAATTAAGCACAACATTATTATATTGACAGTGGTAGAGCCACGCCGCAGCTGTCGCACGGATGGGGCTGTTCAAACCAGGGTTGGTACCACGATCTCACAGAATACTAGAGTGAAGTAGAAGTTTACTTCTGCATTTCGCCTGGTGAGTTCAGGTAGCTGGAGGCCCAATTACCCCCTCCCCCCTTAACATGGTAGTGGAGTTAAATAGATCACTACCCCAGGAGGGTACCAGCACCCCTGGTGACGGAGAATTCCTTGCTGAGCATCCACGCCCAAGCAACCCTACTTTTTCTGAGCGTTGTGTTCAGGCTGCCCCGAGTATTCTGGAGTGGGGCGAAATTTCGCTCGAGACGAAACCTGCTCAGGGCAAGCGGGTAGATTTCTTTATGATCTTGCTTCGGAATATGATCTGACATAATTGGTTATTTCACCTACACGGATCCCAGATGTGGAGGATCATGTACTTTCTCTGTTGGACCTTCTGCTAACCTCTCATCCGAACAGATATCAGGTCTCCGTCGATGCCCTTCTTGGCTCTTCGGACCATTGTCTAATCCGGAGTGTGGTGCCACTCACGCGCCCATCGCAGTTGCGATCAGCAGCTTGCCGCATCTTTGCATCCTACCCTTGGGGACAGGTTTGCCTCACACCGGACGATCCCAGCGTTGTTGCTAATTCTGTCGCTGATATGGTATTTCAGGGAATAGAATTATTTATTCCATCATCTGTAGTGCCTATCGCAGGCAGAACTCAGCCACGGTTTGGTCACTCTTGTAAAATTTTATCACGCTATAAGCAGGAATGCTAACGGGCCTGGGCTGTCGCATCAACGTACCGGGATGTAAACACCAGCGATCTTAAAAAGAAGTATATAATTCCGCCTTCAGGTCCTTCAAAAGTGTCATTGCCAAGGCAAAGTCAGACCACATCGGTAGAATTGGCGAGAAACTAGTTTGCCTCCCTTCGGGAACATGTGAATTCTGGTCTCTCGCCAATGCTGTCCAAGGGAAGTTCTGTCAGCCATCTCTGCTATCTCTGCACAGGGTGGGTGACTCACTGGCCCATGCCGCATAGGAGAAAGCCGATCTGCTAGGCTCTCTCTTTGCTTCAAACTCGATTCTCCATGACGGGTGCAACACAACGTGCTGTTTACACAGCGCTCGTTGTGCAAAACACTCCTCTTCTTGGACGTCAACAAGTCGAGTGAGCCTGATGGAGTCACACCTATTGTGCTGAAGACGTGTGTTCGGGATTTGGCACCGGTTTTAACGCGTCTTTTCCGGTACGCCTACTCCTTAGGCGTAGTCCCGAACTCATGGAAAACAGCTTTGGTGCACCCGATCCGAATAAATTCAAAATATTGAAACCAAATGAAAGTAGCACAAATTTTAGTATAGTAAATAAATCACAATTTCGATTCACTCGTTCATACCTTCCATTATAACCGATAATACTTTTGCATCAAGTGGTGACAATTGCGTATGCCTTGTCAATGATTTAAAGATATTATTAACGAAGCTGTTGACGAGAACTTAGGACACATTTTACCAACTTAATAATATTAACTTTGACTAAGAGCTCAAAATACGGATCCAGTTAGGCTGAGCAGCTTTAGGGAAATTACGTCACATCTCTTTCATTCACATTCTCGTCCGAGTTGTTTTCAAGTTTACAGTACAGCTACTTCATATTGCCAGTAATGACACACAGATCTGAGACGTGGTTCTTCTTTGCTGGCCGCATGTGAAAGAACAAGATCGCTTAGCGAGCTGTGGAGAGGGTTATATTCAGTATTTCTCTGCGTAAGTCTTCGTAATGAGTATATCCGCAGTTGAACCAAAATAATCGATATTGCCCTTAGGATCAGTAAGCTGAAGTGGCAACGGGCCGGTGATATAACTCGAAGAACCAGTGACCGACGAGAGATAATGGTTCTTGAGCGGCACGCTTCTACGTATAAACGAAGTGTATGGCGGCCACATACTGGACGGAGTGACAACCTGGTAAAAGATAAAGGAGGCAATGGACATAGCTCAGGACTCAACTAGTGATATGAAGTAATGATGATGATGTTTGGATCATAAAAATACCAGTCAAATCATGCTCTTTAAAAAATTGCTTTAAGCCGGCATTCGGGATCTACAAGAAAAATATACTGAAGACAGATTAATTGCACCTAATCATCATGCAGCCTATATCTATTTATGTTCAATTATTTTTTCTTGGTCGTGTAACAAATTTGATCCTTGTTTTTTGAAATTGTTTCATTTAAATACATTATGACTGTATAGTGGCGGTGTAAGAATACCCACTACCCCACATCGTGCGGCGGGTGTCGAGGCGGCAGAGCAAATCAAACCAGATGATGGTCAGCAGCGTTTATGACAATTAAATAAATTAATACTGCCGTTGCTAATCCGCCGACTAAGCATTTCCACTATGGCAAATATCCCCCATTTTAGGAAATCCTGCATCTTAAAACACAGCAACATTAAGCCAATTACCATCAGGTGTAGTGTGTACCCGTTTTTCACCCTTATGCTATAAAAAATAACAACACGACGCGAACCTATTTATACAAAACTGTTTCATTTCACACCATTGAATACAATTGAATTTTCAATGTATTTCTAAATGCTTCATATGCATAAATATAGAATTTTAAAACAGAACATTTTACATAAAAATGCCAGGAGCTACGTAACGCATTCATATAAATAAAGTAGAAAACAGAACAAAAGAATTACTACCCGTGGTCTAAACCCACACAAACACAAACACCCACGGTATAAACCTTTGTCAAATGTTTGTTTAATAATCATGGTAGACATAGAAAACAAATGATTGCTTTAGTATCTGTGCTAGTGTTTGACTATAATAACCATAAATTATTCGTGATATTTAACAAAGCTCGTTTTCCTGACATTAAAGATAAATTTGATTCTAATAAAGACCGTCATAAGGATGGAATTTCTTTGATAAATATAAAAATACATATTTGTGCTTGACTCGGCATGAGTTCAATTTAGAGGTGATGAGGCGCGATTGATGTATAATTATCGATCAAAGAATATCATTTTTGATGACAATACCTTTGAGTGTGGCAAATATGATTAAATTGAGATTTTGTTAAAATTTCCTACTTTACCACCAAGATATATATAATTGAAGTAAAGAGTAGAATATGTTCTTTAAAAAAAGGTACAATTTATTTCTAAACTCTTTCATTTCACGATGCTACGCTATTTTGAACTTTGAATTGATTAATAAGCATAAGAGGTTGATAGCAAATTTATCACGAATCATTTCGTATCTACACATTTTTATGTATCGGTACTGTTATCTTTAAAACTGGAAAACAACGCGATTCGGGAGAGTTTTGTTGTGCTGGGGGGTGACGCTCACCTGGAAGGGGGGGGGGGGATAAAATGTAACTTTGCTGTATAAAGTACATATTATAGGGGAGCGGTGTGCTAGTTGTAACAGGGGCAAGTAGTAACAAGCATTTTTTACCTAGATAACAGAAGAATATTAATTTGATTTTCAATCTAACCTACTATTTAACACCCATTCCGTCATATGAGCGCAATCAGTATCCCGTTGGATGGCGCAGAAGACAGTGTTATGAAGGCGCTCCGATAAGACCAGGTAATGGACTTTTTTTTGTTTATGCAAAATTGATTATTCTTGATTTCAAATTGTTTAGCAGTTGTTGATTTATTCAAATACATTTAGCATTTGTTTATTTCGATTATGTTAACTGTAATTTTACACCAAATAAGGGATATATTTTTTATAGCAGTTATTTCCAAAAACCTTGCGGTGGGGTATGTTGTAACATTTTCATGAGGCAAGTTGTAACAAGTTACTAAATGCCCCTTATTGATATATTATTTCTGTGAAATTACGTGGGGCATACTTCAATTTCTTCTTTTCATGTTTTTAATACTTTTTTCTTGAACTTAATTGATTGTATCTATTTCAGAATGAGATAATATTAAAAAAAAACTGAACGTGATTTCCAAAGCCCAGATGTGTATGAATTGGCTTCTGTAGAAGTCTTGAAAAATAAAACCAGTGTACGAAAAGCTGCAAAACATTTTAATTTGTGTCATGTGTCACTACGAGTATATAGATATGTGAAAAAAAGAAGAGTAATAAATCTCTATCAGTCGGCTATGTCAAAGCCAGATTAGTTTTTAAAGAGAAAGAAGAAGCTAAAATATCTGAGTACTTGCTTACTTGCTCCAACATCTACTTTGGATTGCTTGCTTTGGAAGTCAGAAAGTTGACATACCAGTGTGCTGTTATGATTGAAGCGAAAAATGTACCTCCGTCGTGGCATAAAAACGAATCAGCTGGACCTGATTGGTTCAAAAATTGTATGATAAGAAACCTAAGACTGTCTCTGAAGACGCCTGAAGCTACATCTCTGAGCCACGCAACATTCTTTATAGTTTAAAAAAAGAGCATCTTTGTTTTGAATATTTTTCTATTAGATTAAGTATAAAACTTAAAAGTCTAAGTGTGTGCTATCGTGTCTAAGTTTCTAAAGCTATATATGTTAAATAAATCTTTGAAAAATAGAAAACTGGTTTTCAATTGCTACTGTTACAATTTACCCCAAGCCTGTTACAACTAGCCCCAATCACGGGGTAAGTTGTAACACTCGTCACTTTTTTTTCTAAGCCATTTTTATAAGAATTCATCACAGGTTTGAACAAAATTTTATTTGAAATCGATAGTTAAATAGTAGCTCCTTCGAACAGTACTGCTGTATTTTCTAAATACTCAACAAATAAGCTTCTATGGCCAAGAAACAAAAAAATGTTACAACCAGCCCCCCGTTCCCCTACCGATAGATAAAAGTACTCCATTAATTTTTTAACCTAAAATAATTTAACTAACCTCGCTCATAAAAGCGTTCACTGTTCGTTTCTCTCGGTTCTCATTGGGCGGTTAGGGTTAATGCGTCGTTCGCGCGCCGATTCGAATGTTGAATTTTACTCATTTTTCATTATCTCTTAAAATATTCGCCCAAATAACATGTTATAAAAAGCAAAGATTATCTTCATAAAACTGTTTTGATGATGGAGTAAATTTCGTTCATAAATAACTTTTTAATTTTCTTTATTTCTTTTTTGTCACAAAATACCTTATTATGGCGTATGTGTATAAGAAATACGCATATGGTATCAGAGAATTATTTTTTTTTGGAGTAAAGATCTATAATTTTGTAGAACATTTTATTCACGTATTACTAACCATTACGTCAGAGCACGCGGATAAATCATTTCGGGAGCGCTTTTCCTTATGACTTGATTAACAAAATTAATATTTAAAGTTAGCTGACAGGTGTAGCCTAATGCTATAACCTATACTATTTCTCATGAATCTAGCTATAATATACAAAAATAATTTTTCTAATTCGTCTGCTTTATTATATTAGTATAGATTGCTTTTAAAAATGTTAAAAAAGAATTGAATGTATTTAAGAGATCACATTAACTTAGTAATAAATCAGTCAGAATCGGGCGTAGGCATTAGTACGAATACAGTATTTTTATATTGTTTCGAATGTCACGGGTATTTATGTAACAAAACTTAACTTTACAAAAATGTAAGTATAATTATAGTTAGATTTTGTTTTTAGAACAAAAAAAAGACAGGTTAGAAGATGTCTTGTTGTCATGTTCTTAAGTGAAGTTTGCTGAATTTTATTTTCAGATCAACTATATTATCCAACATGCAACAAATAAAAAAGAACTAATTTAAATACAAGAAATTTTACATTCCACTTGAACTAACCTGAAACACATTAACAGAAGAAAATATCCTTTTCATTAGATATTCTACCGACTTGAAGGTAGACAATTTAAGTAAACAGACTAACAACAGAAGCTAATGTCTGCCAATAATCGTTATCATCTAGATAAGTACTGAAACAGAGTACCTCGCCAATTGCCTTAAGGTTCGTACGGTTAATTGCTTCGTAGAGATACGTATAGAATATTTAACTCACAAGTGTACCTGTTAAAGAGTATGAGAAGAAGTTATATATAGAGCTAGACTACCCGAACATATTTTTCTTCTAATAAAATTTTGCGAACTGTGCAAAGTACCTAAAGCTAACTTACATAGATAGTGACTAAGTATTTTTTTTCTGATGATTGATATCGAAACTAAGTACAGTACCTGAAAGAAGCGAAAGAGGTATGTAAGGATCGTGACACTTGGCGATCTGTTCTCTCTGGCTACCCCGTCAGGGATTGTGCGTGACGATAAGTAAGTAAGTAAGTACAGTACATTATCTAGTGTTTCATATTACATATATTTAATGAGTCATGGTAGTTGAAAGGCAGCTCACAAGCATGCAAGACTTTAAGGCAAGCGCCTTAAAATTTCGCAGTACATGAGCAAACCAAGCTCGACATCCGCCAGCGCCAATGAAAGCACACAACCCCGGCTTGCTATTATTTTACATTTATCGACACAGACGATACTAGTATAGATATATTTCAAGCATTGATCGCTGTCCAGTAAAGCTTAACCTTTGCACTCATTCATCATTATCGGTGTCATAACTACAGGCTAGGCTAGGCTACAGGAAATAAGATATTATAATCATCACCATAACAATGCCGCATACTTTGAAATATTTTTAGTTGCGATATAGGTACTTAATCTCATAATTCAAAAACATAGGTATAATTTATTAAAAAAAAATATGTTAAATAAAGTTTTTTCTTAAGTATTGAAATATAAATATAAACCAAGGAAAAATTAACGACTAAAGTATTATTAAAATAAATTTAAATATACCCAATCTTCAAAGAATACGACAAATCGTACTAAATATGTGAATAAATATAAAAAATAATTAAATTGGTCGCATCCTTCCGGACCTGTCGTTAGCGTAATCAAGTTACAAATTTACACATTTAATGTGGGAAAATCAAAGTGTAAAAAGGAAACATCTGGCGTGTCACGTGTTACAATAGCAAACTTGACGACGCATTACAAAAAACACACGCCAGACCAATTCACCCGAACAGAATTTTCACATACGAGTCTCTTTTATGCTTCCGTTAAAAACGCGGGACGCCTGGAATTAAATTCAAATTAGTGCCTATCGTACCTTACATCGCATTATATCGTTACCTTTCTGAATAATTTATGTATGAGAATAAATAAAGGTGTGGTTGTATGTGCCCCACCCTGTGATATGTTTGGACCTCCGTTGATACGCCCATTAGGCACACTTGTATAATATATTTCATACATTAATTCATTACAACCCATCAAAAGTCTACTACTAAACATAGGCCTCCTCCTCAGATTGTTTGCCATAGTTGCCACGCTCGGCTGGCGGGTTACTATTACTTTGTTATCAAAAAGATTATGTTACCCATCTTCAATTTGAGTTTCCTACTGGCATCTCATACGACACCGACGGGGTGATATGGGGTAGTAAATTGTCTTAAACATGACTGGAGACTAACCATCTGCGTAGGACAGGATTATAATGCTGAAGTGTATGTGCAAGCACAGGTGAATTGATGCACTCTATATTCGCTCGCTCTCATAGTCGGAAGGTACGGTAACCCAATACGATCGGAGAGAGATCAAACGCAGATCCATTGGCTTTACGTGGTTTGCGAGGTACGGAGTTATAACACCGCCATCTTTCTGACTCCGGGCTGCTACTGAGAACTTTTTGTCCGAAAAACCCAAAACTGATATTGACCCGACCCAGGATTCGACCCCGGGAACTCAAGATCATCAGTCGCGTTTACGACTACTCGACCAAATAGGCGTCAACATGATATGATAAAAGAGTGTAATTTATTTAAAAAAAAATAAAAAAAATAATTTTATATATTATGTACCCAATGTGGGTATGTTCAGGTCATAAGTATTGTCACACAGTAAAAACTTTTTTTTTATAATGCTGGCCACAAAAAAGTTTATTGAATTCGAATTGCGAATTGTCAATGAAAATAAAACTGTATACTTTTTAGAATTTTACTCATTTTTAAATATGGAGTGGACGCATAAAGAAGACCGTGTTGCAGTTATTGCGTTGCATCGTTGCGGTTACTCGCCAATTCAAATTATTGACATACTGAAAAATTTGAATATAACCAAAAGATTCGTCTATCGTACCATCAAACGATACAATGAAGACTCTATTGTAGATGACAGGTCAAGAAGTGGTCGCCCTCGGTCTGTTAGGACTCCAGCAGTGATAAAAGCTGTGAAGGTGCGAATTCAAAGAAATCCCAAACGTAAGCAGAAACTGTTGGCCCTTCAGATGGGGTTAAGCAGAACAACGGTGAAAAGGGTGTTAAATGAAGACTTAGGGCTTCGGGCATATCGAAGAAAAACAGGACATCGTTTGAATGCTCGTCTAATGGACCTGAGACTGAAGAGATGCCGCGCTTTGTTGAAGCGGTACGCGGGAAAAAATATCGGGAAATTCTTTTTTCAGATGAAAAAATTTTTACCGTAGAAGAGAGCTACAACAAACAAAATGATAAGGTGTGCGTACACCTTACATTTTTTCACTACTGTGTGCGTACACAGTAGTGAAAAAATGATCAACCGTATTCCGCGTGTCCAACGAGGTCATTTTCCATTCTCGCTCATGGTATGGTTGGGAGTTTCTCATTGGGGCTTAACAGAGGTACATTTTTGTGAGAAAGGTGTAAAAACGAATGCAGTTGTGTATCAAAATACAGTCCTGACGAACCTTGTGGAACCTGTTTCTAATACCATGTTCAATAACAGGCACTGGGTATTCCAACAAGAACAGCTCATAAGCTGGCGCCGAATCTTGTTGGATCTATCTTGCTCTTCGCCGAATCTTGTTGGCTCTATGGAGCGAAGAGCATACAAGACTGGCTGGCGGCGCGTGAAATCGACTTCATCCGGCACGAAGACTAGCCCTCCTCCAGTCCAGATTTGAATCCGTTAGATTACAAGATATGGCAACACTTGGAGGAAAAGGCGTGCTCGGAACATCATCCCAATTTGGAGTCACTCAAGACATCCTTGATTAAGGCAGCCGCCGATATTGACATGGATCTCGTTTGTGCTGCGATAGACGACTGGCCGCGCAGATTGAAGGCCTGTATTCAAAATCACGGAGGTCATTTTGAATAAACTTTAGTGTCATAAGAATCTATGTTTTGTTAAGTTCATTTTGGTATATAAATGGTTACATAATGAATAAACTTGTTTCATTTATTTTATATTAAACTTGTGACAGAATTTATGACCTGACTAGGTATAGGTAATATAAGAAAATAATAGAAAGTGGTTTTATGGATCAATGAAGAGGAAATTAACTTTTAGACATATATTTTTTAAATTATTGCCAGTTTGCTTGTTTGTTTGGTGATGTTTGGATAAATAAATACATGCATTAAAATGCATGACAGTATCTTAGTACGTACTTATTTAATAGATGCAACTGTCTGTTTTATACATCGCAAATTAACATTTTACTCATTGAGCGTGTTTACAGGTGATTTGTTTTCCACAGTTGTTTGCCACATTGCAAGTATATTGTGAACTATTACATTCTGCATATTTGTAGCAAAATATGAAGAAATATTTCCTGCAAATGTTTATAAAGACAGACAACTAAACAAAATCTATGATCTCACGGTCAAGTAGCGTGAGAGTCGTAGATTTGAATCCATGTTTGCCGTATTTTAGAGATAATAAATTTAGAAAAGAAATGCGAAACTTCGTATATATTAGTCTTTTTCTTAAACAAAAGGCATTACATAAAGATAAGTAATGTTGGACTTGTACCAATTTAAGACCACATGTATTATATAGCTGTTTTGTGACGATATTAAAAATATTTTGCCAGTAATCATTTCCTTAGGTATTAATACAAAGGCATCAAACATAACAACATGTACAAATAATTACAATGTCTCCAAAAAATCAAATAACTGTAATTTCGTTTGTCACTTATAAAATATATTATAAAAAAAATTATTACTATTAAAAATATTATTAAAAATATCTGGATGTTTGTTCATGTGAAATTAATGTGGGTTTATGACTAATGTATCTATCAAGATATAAGAGAAATTTCTAATTCATCATCATCATCATCATCATTGCAGCTCTTCTCAAGTCCATTGCTGAACATAGGCCTCCCGCAAGGAATGCTAGAAAACACGGTCCCGAGCCACCTGCATCCATTGATTTCCTGCATGTCGTAACTCCATCTAGTCAGGGGACGCCCTACACCTCGCCTGCCGGTACATGGCTGCCACTCGAGAACTTTTCTTCCCCATCGGTTGTCGGTTCCTATATGGCTGGCATATTGTTACTTCAGCATATTAATTATGGCTATGTTGGTAATTCAGGTTCTCCTGCGGATATCCTCGTTTTTAAGTTTATCATGCATAGAAACGCCGAGCGTAGCCCTCTCCATAGTCGCTGAGCGTCTTTGAGCTTCCTCATATGGCCAGCAGCGAAGGACTACGTTTCAGATCCATAGGACATCACTGGCAACACGCACTGGTTGTACAATCTAGTTTTGAGGTTTTGAGGTATGTCTGACGAGCAGATGTGTCGTAATCTCCCGAACGCTGCCCAGCCGAGTTGAATCCGTCGAATAACCTCTCAGTCAAAGTCGGACTTACCTAGTGGGACTATTTGTCCAAGGTAATAAAATATTCGTCAACAACTTCGAGCTAAGTGCTCCCAACAACTACCGGCATAGGTGTGACATGGATATTAAACATGATTTTTGCTTTGTCCATGTTCATCTTAAGACCCATCGGTTGGGAGATACTATTTAGGTCATTGAGCATAATGCTTAGGCACTCCAGCGATTCTGCCATAAGGACTATATCGTCGGCAAATCAAAGGTGAGTGCTGTTATGGCCATTGACGTTACTACCGTATCCTTTCCAGTCCAGAAGCTTGAAAACGTCTTCCAATGCAGCGGTAAAGAATTTCGGGGATATTAAGTCACCCTGTCTTACACCTCTCTGCAGTTGGATAGGTTTCTTACTCTGGTTCTGTACTTGGATACCCGTCATAGCCCTACTGTACAAACACTTAAGCACTTCGATTTACCGACAGTCCACTTGGTGCTGCTGAAGGGACTGCAGCACCGCCCAAATTTAGACGAAATCAAAGGCTTTCTCATAGTCCACATACGCAAAGCAAAGTGGCAGATTGTACTCTTCTGTCTTCTGTACAATTTGCTGAAGGGTATGTATGTGGTCTATGGTGCTTTATCCTTTTCGGAAACCGTCTTATTTGGGAAGCTGGAAGTCGTTGAGTCAGAATGCGAGACGATTCGTAATGACTCTCGATAAGAGCACGTAGACGCGGCTCAGTAGGGAAATCGGTCTGTAGCTCTTGAAGAGAACGTTGTCGCCTTTCTTGAAGAACAAGACCACTACACTTCTACTCCACGCTTCCGTAGTAGTGCCACCATGGAGGATGGAATTAAAGAGCTTCTGAAGAACTTTAAGTACCGGATTTCCACCCGCTTTCAGTAGCTCCGCTGTAATTCCATCCTCGCCCGGGGTCTTATGTTTTTTAAGGTACTGGAGAGCCATTCTCATCTTGCTCATACTCACGTCCGGGATATCATTGGAATATTGTCGGATAAGACTCGCTTTTAGATTGTTACTCACACTTGCGTGTGGCTACAACGATGACGTGTACAGCTGCCCATAGAATCTCTCAATATCACTCAAAATCTCAAGTGTCTCGGAAACCATGCTGCCACTTCTTTAGCTTCGATAGTTGGCCCTTTCTGGCAGACAGATCTCTGGCAAAGACTTTAGAGCCCAGATTCCGCTCGATCAATTTGCCTGTATGTTATCAGATCTACTAAAGACTACAGCTTCATTTCCCGTCTAACAGCCATGAGATTAAGAGTGTGATTGAAGAGTTTTTCTGCGGCGGGTCTTGCAAAACTTAGCTCCGACCGCATGAAAAGTTTCCATGAGCTTGTCATTTATATTGTCCACTACATTGCAATCTTCTAGGCACTGAATACGGTTTTGTTTTGTAAGTAAATGGGGGAGGGAGCGTTGATTGCATTAGAAAACACCTCTCCAACTTAACGTTTAGGTTCAGTGTGCCTCTAAACATTCGGTGATCGCTACCAATTTTCACCCTCGCGATCACGGAGACATCACTGAACAGTTGTCGTCTGGTCGTCATAATGAAGTCAATCTCATTTTTTTTCGAACCACCGGAGCTCGACCAGGTCTACTTACTGCGGGGCCGCTTCTGGATGAAAGAGTTCAACATAAAGAGTCCCTCTTTCTCCAGTTTTCAACCTCGAGATCACTGAGACATCACTGAACAGTTGCTGCCTAGTCATCATAATGAAATCAATCTCATTTTTGTCGAACCGTCAGGGCTCGGCGAGATTCACTTCTTATGGGACCGTTTCGTTTTTGAACGAAAGAGTTCATCATAAAGAGTCCCTCTTTCTCCATGAAGTTGGCCAGCTGTTGGCCCCTTGAGTTCCATTGCCCTATTCCGAATTTTGCTACTTTCACCTCACCGTTTTCTCTTGTGCCTAGTTTTGCGTTGAAGTCTCCCATTAACACCGTATAGTGGGTTTTGGAGGAATGCATGGCTCTAGAGATATCCTCACACAGTTCCTCCACCTCCTCATCAAAATAGTTACGCAACCCTCGTCGACACGCTTCCAATATTTACAACGTTGTTAACGAGAGACTTGTGGACGATAAATCCGACACCTATTTAGGACAGATGGTCGCCCTCCCGGTGATAGAACAATTTTTCGAATTCTAGGATTACTGTTTCCTAACCCTCTCTTCGGACCTTGGATAATCCTATAATATTCCAGCGCAACTTGTTTATATCTTCTTTCAGCTCCAGAATCTTCTCGTCATTCCTCAGGGTGCGTGCGTTATAAGTTGCCAGGTCGAGTTGTCGTAGGTGGCAACTGAACCTCCACCGGAGATTCTTAGCATGCCCTGCCCCGCCATTACCACAGTCGCCACCGTAGCCAGGAATAGCGGGTCCGCTGGGAAATGAGGGCCCTCTTTTCGTAACTTTAATTATGGGGGTATATTGCCATAGTTGCCACGCCTGGCGAGCGGGTTGTCAACCGCAGTTTTTTTATTGCTTTTTGCTGTTATCAGAAAGATGCTACTGCCCATCTACTGCCTCAGTTTCCCTCTATCGCCTTTTACGACACTCACGGGAAGATAAGGCGTAGTGGGTATTCTTACCCGCCACTACATGGGGAATTTCTAATTAGTAAATTTTAAAGACTGCTTTTTTTTAATTAGAGTGATACAAGAGTTTATTCTTTAATCCAATTGATTCATAAATTTTATAAATTACGTAATTAGGCGTTTAAAGTAAATACCATTACACCCATAGACTAAAGTTATTGGTGTTCGTTTAACTTTAACTTTTATGGTTTCACACCATCCTAAATAACATATCGATACTTTCGGCATTTCGGTCTCAAATAACCCAAATTGACACTTCTTTACACTTTTGGGTAAAAAAAGATCGATTACGACGGAAGTAAAGTTAAGTGACGTGGAAACTGTCTCATGGCGAGAAATCGAAATCCATTAAGGTATAAAGTGTCTTGGTTTGACGTAATGACATTTTGTCTTGGCGTTGGAAATATCAGGTCATTATTTTTAGTTAGATCTATACATACATTACATTTTACGTTTTTTAAAATCTAATAAACAGTCGTTTACGTGTTTAAGTGACGTTATTTGTTTTCGTTATAGAATGTTTTGCATTACTTATTAGCATTCACGTACCATCAGGTGTACTATGTGCTCATTTGTAACCATTACTTCCATAAAAATAATATTAGACATTATAGTTATAAAAAAGTCGCACCTCAACATACTGTCGTTAATATAACTTGATAGAGGCTTTCTTGTTTTTGCGAAGTTAAAAGAAGTCGTAGCTGTTTTAATTATTAATTAGAGTTCACTAGGCTTATTTTTGGTAGAAACCAACTATCTGAGTGCAGATGGCTGATTTTGGCTAAAATAGGCCTTTTAACTATGAAATCATTATCTATATAACCAACCATATAATTGACTGCTGTAAGTAGCCGACCCTATAATTTCATTGTTAGAAAAATACAAATTAAAGGATAAATTAAATATATTGTCCCTTTATTATATTTAATTTATCCTTTAATTTGTATTCTAATAATTTCCATTAATAATTTCATATAATAATAACCGCTGTTTGATGGCACTATAAAATTGACAGCTTTCTAACGATCGTGTTTTATCTGCATTACAAGATTGTTTTGTTTGAATTAGTTATAATATTCTAAAATGTTGAACTTATCCGCTCAACGTGGTAAACATTACAATTAATCCTTGATATTTATTATGGGAATATGATTGATTGTTGGAATAAAAACATTGCGTTAATTGACAGAGAATGGTATTGAAATATTACATACCGAATATATTTGACTTGTTTCATACAACATGATTGAAAGCCGCTTATCTTTTGAGTAATTATATGTATCTCTATATTGTTTGTAATGGGTATGGCTTTTATATTGCATCATAAAGTGAAGGTAATTACTTTACTTTTTACATTTATAACGCAGAAAGTTAAAGCATTTCTACATACATGTTTACTTCCCCTTATGTTTTTGTTATTTCTTGGAAATTATAACAGGGGTGAATAATTCCAATACTTAATATGCTATACAGGTAAGTGAAACGGCTTAGACATTAGGGGTGTATTTATTTTCTCTACTTGATTAGCAGAATTTGCTTATTTCGTTAGCATTTTTAAGATAAGGTTTCTAGGAAATCGCATATGTGCTAGCGTAAACAGATATAAATTAATGTTTCAAACAAAAAAAATACATTTAGAATATTAAAAGACGATAAAATAACTATTTACAACGTAGATGGACAGGGTATAATGCCATTATTTAAAAAGTATAATTATTTTCGAAAATTAAGAAAGACTATCAAGTATTCAGCTCACCTTTGCTTGATTAATAATCAAAATGCAGATACATTATTAAAACTGAGAACTATGAGGGAATGCCTCGTTATCAATAAAAATAGTATTCGTTTCACGTCACTTATCATACGAAACACCGCAGCATTACGGGTAGTTTACCAGATATTACGTGCTTGCGTGGTTCTTCCCAGATCGAACTGAGTCATATAGTTGTAGCGTCTCTCGATCATTGAGCCAAAGTAAGCTATCTCATATGTTAATATAGCAATATAGTCAATATAGCAATTGGTTATTTCATTTCATCATCATCATTACAGCCCTTCACAAGTCCACTGCTTAACATAGGCCTCCCCCAAAGAATGCCACAAAGTACGGTCCTGAGCCACCTGCATCCATCGACTTCCTGCATGTCTTACCAGGTCGTCACTCCATCTTGTGGGGGGACGCCCTACACTTCGCCTACCGGTACGAGGCTGCCACTCGAGAACCTTTCTTCCCCATCGGTTGTCGGTTCTTCGAGCTATATGGCCGGCCCACTGCCACTTCAGCTTACTAATCCGTAGGGCTATGTCGGTTACTCTGGTTCTACTGCGGATATCCTCATTCCTAAGTTTATCACGCAGTGAAACTCCGAGCATAGCCCTCTCCATAGCTCGCTGAGCGACCTTGAGCTTCCTCATACGGCCAGCAGTGAAGGACCACGTCTCAGTTCCGTAAGTCATCACTGGCAACACGCACTGGTTGTACAATTTTGTTTTAAGGTTTTGAGGTATTTCTGACGAGAAGATGTGTCGTAGCTTCCCGAACGCTGCCCAGCCGAGTTGAATCCGTCGATTGACCTCTCGGTCGAAGTTGGACTTACCTAGTCGGACTATTTGTCCCAGGTAAACATACTCCTCAACAACTTCGAGCTTAGTGCTCCCAACAACTACCGGCATAGGTGTGACATGGACATTAAACATAATCTTTGTTTTGTCCATGTTCATCTTAAGACCTATCCGTTGGGAGACACTATTGAGGTCATTGAGCATAGTGCTTAGTTCCTCCAGTGATTCTGCCATGAGGACTATATCGTCGGCAAATCGAAGGTGAGTGATGTACTCGCCATTGATGTTAATTCCGTATCCTTTCCAGTCCAGAAGCTTGAAAACGTCTTCCAATGCAGCGGTGAAGAGTTTCGGGGATATAACGTCACCCTGTTTTACACTTCTCTGCAATTGGATAGGTTTCGTACTCTGGTTCTGTACTCGGATAGCCATCGTAGCTCTACTGTACAAACACTTCAGCACTTCGATATACCGACAGTCAACTTGGCACCGCTGAAGGGACTGCAGCACTGCCCAAATTTCGACGGAATCAAAGGCTTTCTCATAGTCCACATACGCCAGACATAGTGGCAAATTGTACTCTTCGGACTTCTGTACAATTTGCCGTAGGGTATGTATGTGGTCTATGGTGCTAAAGCCCTTTCGGAAACCGGCTTGTTCGGGAGGCTGGAAGTCGTCAAGTCTGCGCGCGAGACGATTCGTAATAACTCTCGAAAACAGCACGTAGACGCGGCTCAGAAGGGAAATCGGTCTGTAGTTCTTCAAGAAAGCGTTGTCACCTTTCTTGAAGAACAAGACCACCGCACTTCTGCTCCACGCCTCCGCTGTAATGCCACCATGGAGGACGGAATTAAAGAGCTTCTGAAGGACTTCAAGTACCGGTCTTCCACCCGCTTTCAGAAGCTCCGCTGTAATTCCATCCTCGCCTGGGGCCTTGCCGTTTTTAAGGTCCTGGAGAGCCATTCTAATCTCGCTCAGACTGACGTCCGGGATATCTTCGGAATAGTGTCGAATAAGACTCGCTCTTGGATCGTTACTCACACTTGCGTGTGGCTCCAACGATGACGTGTACAGCTGCCCATAGAACCTCTCAATCTCACTCAAAATCTCAGGTGCCCCGGAAACGATGCTGCCACATTCGGTCTTCAGCTTTGACAGTTGGCTCTTTCTGGCAGACAGATCTCTGGCAAAGACTTTGGAGCCTTGGTTCCGCTCGATCGCTTCTTCAATACGAGCTGTATTGAAGTTGCGTAAGTCTCGCCGCATGCATTTGGAGATCTGTCTGTTCAGTTGCCTGTATGCTGTCAAATCTGTTGAAGAATGTAGCCTCATCTCCCGTCTAACAGCCATGAGATTAAGAGTGTGATCGGAGAGTTTTTGTGTTCTTCTGCGGCAGGTCTTGCAGAACTTAGCTCCGACCGCATGAACAGTTTCCACGAGCTTGTCATTCATATCGTCCACTTCATTGCAGTCTTCTAGGCACTGAAAACGGTTTTGTAACTCGAGCTGAAAGGTTTCGGGACTTTGGATTAGAGCACGAGGGGGACGGAGCGTTGACTTCATCAGACGAGACCTCTCCAACTTAACATTTAGGTTCAGTGTGCCTCTAACCATTCGGTGATCACTGCCGGTTTTCACCCTCGCGATCACTGAGACATCACTGAACAGTTGTCGTCTGGTCGTCATAATGAAGTCAATCTCATTTTTTGACGAACCGTCGGGGCTCGACCAGGTCCACTTCCTGTGGGGCCGCTTCTTGAAGAAAGAGTTCATCATAAAGAGTCCCTCTTTCTCCATGAAGTCGGCCAGCTGCTGGCCCCTTGGGTTCCGTTGCCCTATTCCAAATTTCCCTACTTTCAGCTCACCGTTCTCTCTTGTGCCTAGTTTTGCATTGAAGTCTCCCATTAACACCGTATATTGGGTTTTGGAGGAATGCATGGCTCTAGAGATATCCTCATACATTTCCTCCACCTCCTCATCGGGGTGTGCCGAGGTTGGTGCGTAAACCTGTATGACCTTCAGCGAATACCGTTTGGTGATTCTGAGTATAAGGTACGCAACCCTCGTCGACACACTCCCGATCTTTACAACGTTGTTAACGAGAGACTTGTGGACGATAAATCCGACACCTCCTTGGGACAGATGGTCGCCCTCCCGGTGATAGAGCAAGTTGCCGGATTCGAGGATTACCGTGTCCTCCCCCTCTCTTCGGACTTCGGATAATCCTATAATATGCCAGCGCAACTTGTCTATCTCTTCTTCCAGCTCCACGATCTTCTCGTCAGTCCTCAGGGTGCGTGCGTTGTACGTTGCCAGGTCGAGTCGTCGTAGGTGGCAACCGAACCTCCACCGGAGATTCTTAGCACCCCCTGCCCCGCCGTTACCATGGTCGCCACCGTAGCCAGGAATAGCGGGGCCTCCGGGGACTGGGGGCCGTCTCTTTGTTACTCTCGTCATTTGGGGGGTATTTGCCATAGTTGCCACGCTTGGCGAGCGGGTTGGCAACCGCAGTTTTTTTTTTTATTGTACTTTTGGCTATTATCAGGAAGATGCTGCTGCCCACCTCCCGCCTGTTTCCCTTTGTCGCCTTTTACGACACCCACGGGAGGATATGGGGTAGTGGATATTCTTGACCGCCACTACACGGCTATTTATTTCATTTCATTTATATTTACATAATTACAATCATATTAAGGTGCATTTTATGATGCACCCGCTAAGCATCGAGAGCAAAGATAATGTATTTTTTTCTCGAAGGCCTAACATATCTGCGTATTATGATGCACCCTGCTCTTTTCAGACAGGCTTCTGGAGACCGACAAATTGTGGTGTATTCGTTCAAAGATATGAAATCCAAATCCCACAGACCTTTAGTGAGGAGCAGTGTTACAAGTGAGAGAATATTGGTTCTGCGCTCAACAACCCTGCCAAGAATATTAAGAACATTAAAAAAACTGGCCAAGCGCGAGTCGGACTCGCGCTCCGAGGGTTTCGCACAAATTCGTAGTTTAAAATTATTAAAAATATTTTTATTATATGATGTAACTAAAAATTTATGCTTTTCGCAATTTTTCCTTTATCTGTGCTACAAAACGTTACTTCGTACCAAATTTTAAGATTCTGAGTTTACGGGAAGTACCCTGTAGGTTTTGATTCCCTGATTCCCTTGCGGATGTCGAAAATTTGCGGCTTAAACAACTGTATCTTTTGATTGCTTTGGCTTAGAAGTTTGATTTTTTCACAGCTCCAAGGGACAGTAGACGTAAGTATTTGATATGAATTTCAGCTTGATACCTCTACGCGTTCCTGAGAAAAAGGGCCTTGACAGACAGACAGACAGACGGACAACAATGTGATCCTTTAAGGGTTCCGTTTTTTCCTTTTGAGGTAGGGAACCCTAAAAAGCGTCAATTAGTGGCTTCCAAAAAGAAATAAATCAAAGAGTAGATTAGAAAGGACTAGAAAAATAAAAAAATAAAAATCTAATAATAATAATAAGCCCCCTAAAATCCTACCTTACGTCCAAGCTGAACACCTAGCTACGTGGGGGGCGGACACGCGTACTGTACAACAGTACAAAAAACTTGCGCGGCTAACAAGGAAAGGTAACCCTTTATGGAGATGAGTAATAAGAGAGTATATAATTTACGGTCGCTGCCCGGGGAGCGCCGGGGCGCATCTGGAGCCGATGTTAGGTGCCACAGCATGCGAACCATCGGCGGTGAGGAGTTGAGCAAGCGGGCTCCCACCGAAAAAACTGCTACAGCTGGTCGTAGTGAGTTGAACAGGCGGGCTCACCTCGTAGAAGCTACAGCCGATTCCACGGGCGATGATACTATTTCATTATTTTCATCCATCCCTTCGACTCGACCCTCTTACCTGACAAGAAAATCAGTTAGCTTGTCCACCACCAGCACGCTTGATAGTGTTGTGCAGGAAGTCAACCTTGACTTTGAGCTTGCACCCACTACAAGCCCCTCAAGTACGCGCAGACGATGGACACCTGAAATGAATAAGTTCATACTGCGCACTTACCTTCAATTGACTGCACTAGATACAGACAGAAAAACTTATCTTGAACCACTCCACATAAAATTTATAGAAAAATACCCGAACATGCATTTAGCCGACAGAGAATAGGAGACCAACGTAGAGCCATAATAAACAATAAACTACTTCCACAGAAAACTATAGAAGAGATACGAAACGACGTAAAAGAAGAGTTAGATCGTCTACAGTTGAATCATTCGACCCAACAGTCACATAACTCTATCGACCATGTACAACAAACACTTACACCCACACAATCTATCCAAATGCAACCTAGAACCCCAGAAACACATAGTACTAAAAATAGAACGCAGACCCGAATGAGATGGACTAGTGAACTAAATCGAGTTACAGATTTAGGCAGAAACGAAACAGCATATAGAAGACGCATGTATGAAGATTTTATTAACAGATTTCCTGCACTTGCTCATCTTAACGAACAACGAATAGCTGATCAAAGGAGAGCAATTGTAAACAATAATTACGTCATTAGTGACAGATTAAATTCATTAAAACTAGAAGTATCTGAAGAATTGCGACTACATAATTTTAACAATACCAATTTTACAAGCGAAACGACGCTAGTAAACCCAAACCGCAACAGTAATTCTGAAACTTAATTTATAAGCAGCATTGACATCAGCTCAACACAAGAACCTTCACTTACTTTAAATCATACTGAAATCAACATTGCAGAAGAAATATAACCTAACCCACAAGCAAACCTAGATAGGGATCCACTAATAGATGAGACGTTCCAACAAGACTATAAAGTACAATATTATAAAGAAACTAGCCCTACAAAAAGATTTTTTATTCCTAAACAAAAACCTTCTAAAAAACTAGCGCGTATAGTTACCTACCTAAACAAAATAATATTACCAGAAAACGTTAACAAAGAAACTGACTTCTATACCTTACAAACTACTATATGTTGTGCGGCTTGGACTGCGGCAAAAGTTAACGGAGCAAAGATAACCTTTCAACCAAGAGAAGTCACCCAAAGGGCAAAAAAAGAATATAAACCTAACTGGGAGACACGATTAGAACGAAAATTAGATGATTTACGTTCAAAGATAGCACAAATGACACAATTCATCAATGGCAATAGAAGTAGGAAAATAATTAAACACGTTAACAAGATACTAGAACAATATAGCATCCACACTGCTCATGAAGAACCAAATAAACAAGCAGCTCACACATTAGACAAGCTTAAACAAAAACTGTCAGTCGTAGCAGGCCGACTACAACGGTACAAAGCTTGTGCCCAAAGAAAACTACAAAACACTCAATTCACCCACAATGAAAAGCTCTTCTACCGCAATATTAGACAGGCGACATCTAACGTTCAGGACAACAATCATAATGATGATGATCATAACTACCCTGACTCAGAGACGTTACAAAACGTCTGGGCAGGAATTTGGGAACAACCAATCGAATATAACGCCCAAGCAGAGTGGATACAAACAGAACTGACAAACAGCAACACAAATATTCAACCAATAACATTTGATCACATATCCCCAGTAATTTTCCATAAAGTACTTTCTCGTTTACATAATTGGAAAGCACCCGGTTCAGACAACATTCATAGTTATTGGTACAAAAAATTTACATCTACCCATAGTTTTCTCTATAATTACATAAATACTTTCATACAGGATCCTAAAACAATACCGTCCTTCGTAACTTCAGGTACAACTTTTATGATACCTAAAGATCGTAATGATCTCTCAAATCCAGCAAAATACCGACCAATAACATGCTTGCAGACCTTGTACAAAATTATCACATCCTGTATATCTGAACTAATATATCAACACATTGACACTAATAATATCTTAGCCGAACAACAGAAATGATGTCACAAATTCAGCCAAGGCTGCAAGGAACAATTAATCATAGACTCAGTTATCCTTCAAAAAGTACAAAAAACCAAAACCGATCTGTTTAGCATGTATATTGACTACAAAAAAGCATACGACTCTGTTCCCCATTCATGGCTTGTAAAAATTTTAGAGGTATACAAAATACATCCAACTATAGTAACATTCCTGAAGGTCATGATGACAACTTGGACCACTGTATTAAGACTAACTTTGCCCAGTAAAATAGTAGAAACCATCCCAATTAAAATTCAGAGAGGGATCTTTCAGGGAGATGCTTTAAGCCCACTGTGGTTCTGTCTTGCTCTAAATCCCCTATCTAATATATTAAACGCAACTACTTTAGGAATCCCGTTAAAAATATAACTATCGAAGGACAAAATGAAATTCAAACAATAGAATTAAATCATCTGTTGTATTTGGATGATATCAAACTATACGCCAAAAGTGAGACTCAACTCTGTGAACTAGCAAACTTGACAGAACAATTCTCAAACGATATCAAAATGGAATTCGGCATAGGTAAATGTAAAATAAATTCAATTAGAGCAGGACAGAATTACCAACACTTTAGGAACAGGAGAACAGATAGAACCATTAGAGGAACAAGACAGTTATAAATACCTTGGCTACACACAATCACGACAGATACACTATAAAGAAACTAAACAATAATTTAAAATTAAAAATTTTGTACAGCCGACTTCAATATAGGTTATTTGAGAATAACTCAATAACCATTAGTCTGACCTTGATCAAATTCATATGGGACCACACGAGAACTATCAGCTTTCATATAAAAAAAGAATCATCGAAATCGGTTCGCCCAGTACAAAGTTATGAGGTAACACACATAAAAAAAAAAAAAAACATACACTCGAATTGAGTACCGTCTCCTTTTTGGAAGTCGGCAGAAAATTAACACTACAATTTCAACATAGACTAAACACAATTCTGAAAACGCGACTATATTCTCGAAATACTGTCAAAGCAATCAACACCTTCGCTATACCGGTTCTCACATATTCTTTTGGGATAATCAATTGGACCAAAACCGATCTGAAAAACCTTCAACGAAAAATTAATACCACAATGACAAAATTCCGCAAACACCACCCACGATCATGTCTGCAGAGATTAACACTGCCGCGGAAAGAAGGAGGTAGAGGACTAATTGATATCCTAAACCTACATAACAGACAGATAAAAGCACTTAGACAATTATTTTTCTCAAAAACCGAAACCTCTATTATTCATAAAATTATATCACAGAACGACCAAAACTTAACACCCCTAAATTTAAAAGATACAACTGAACAGAAAAATGAGAAAGTAATTGAGGACAAAGCCAAGCTTTTAGAATGGACGCAGAAATCTCTACATGGAAGACATTGCCAAGACTTATGCCAGATAAATGTCGACAAAGAGGCGTCGAACGCGTGGTTAAATCGAGGCGAACTCTTCCCGGAGACTGAGGGGTTCATGCTTGCTATACAGGATCAGGTAGTTGAAACCAAAAACTACAGAAAGTTTATCATAAAGAATTTAAATAATGACACATGTAGGAAATGCCATAGCTCTCCAGAAACGATTCAGCATATAACAGGCGCGTGCAAGTCAATAACCCAAACAGACTACAAACATAGACACGATCAAGTAGCCAACATTATACAACAAAAATTAGCACACCAGTACAAACTTATAGATTCCGTTACACCATACTACAAATACAATCCAGAAATTGTATTAGAGAACCCCTCAACAAAACTATATTTTGACCGCGCCATTCTTACCGATCGGACAATCCATTTCAATAGACCAGATATTACACTTATAAACAAGATAAACAAAACTGGATATTTAATAGATATTGCTATACCAAATACCCATAACTTGCAGACAACAATAGCAGAAAAACTGAGTAAATACACTGAATTAAAAGATGAAGTAGCCCGACTCTGGCATCTGCAAAAAGTTGCAATAGTACCGATAGTATTATCTACAACAGGAGTAATACCGAAACAACTTCACCAGTCCCTTAATTCCCTCAACTTACCTACAAATACCTATCATCTACTGCAGAAGGCCGCGATACTAAACACATGTAGACTTGTTAGAAAGTTTCTGCAATGTGAATCAGAAAACCCAGATCAAAACACAAATACGCCACCATTTTCTGTGCAATCTTCTACACGTGACCGTATTTAACCCAACTGCTAATCACTTGGCTTAGGCCCGTGTTATCAGCTCTTCCCGGCTTGCCGAGAATATAAAATCAATATAAAAATAATAATAATAATCAGAATAAATTTTCAAACTACGAGAGTGTATTATAAATTATTCAGGCAGTTGTTATGGAGGCAGTTTACGTACATAACAAAAATATATGTATAAATGATGTTATGAACAACTCAGCATTTATTTGATTAGCCCGCCTACTTCTATTTTACGGAGAGTCCAGTTGACTTTTCGGTAAAGGGACAAGTTTAGAAATTGATTTACTTGTGTCAGTATAAAATTATGTGTGTTAAAATGAAATATTTATATATTTTATGATCTTAGTTTTTCTCTATCCCTATCTACGTTTCTGCTGTAAGTGCTTCCATTTACAGGAGAAACGTAGTTTGTCGTATTTTGACTCGGCAGGCAAATTGACGATCGCAGTAAAGTATTTAACATTTGGCAAGTCCAAATGGTTATATCTACATCGAGAATTATTGACAACAGATCGCTCATATGATATATATGCAACAAGATACGGTGATGCATTCCATAAGGCTGCCAAGACACGTGAGAAGATCCTCATTAATAAACCTCCAAAATTGTTAATTGCAATTTTAACTGTTTTAACTGTCTGTTCCCAGTTTGTCTGTTACTTTACTTTATAATTATTCTTTAAATAGTATAAAACAATTGTTTATTTAGCACTTTATTTTGTTATATGTAACGAGCATGCGAAACGTTAAATCGACCGTGATATGAGATTTTTTACGATGTCCCTCTTCAAGTTTTTATAATTTTGCATAAAATTGGAAGAACTTTTGGAAGTTTTTGTTTGGAGTTTATAAAGGTTTCTTCAAAGCATTTACTCTTATTGTTACACAGAACTTGAGTAATTCAGTAATTCTTCGAGTGTATCTTATTACAAAACTAAATTGAATTCGTTGATGTAGTTTGTAAAAGTTTCTTTGTCTGTGTCTAGATGATATATCTGTTTGATTTTGAGTAATTTAATAAAAACGAAACCCAGGAGACAGAAACGTTTAGTACTTTTATGACTTATCATCGCTCTAAATATTTGTTTTTAATTTTTTTATAGAATAGGTTGACAAACGAGCACACAGTCCACATGATGGTAAGTGGTTGCTTTGACACATAGACATCTATCCTCAATAAAGAACCAAAATGCAGATGCGTTGTCACCTGTGAGGACTAAGATGGAATGCCTCTATTCCAATAAAAAGGGTCTAGATGATATATCTGTTTGATTTTGAGTAATTTAATAAAAACGAAACCCAGGAGACAGAAACGTTTAGTACTTTTATGACTTATCATCGCTCTAAATATTTGTTTTTAATTTTTTTATAGAATAGGTTGACAAACGAGCACACAGTCCACATGATGGTAAGTGGTTGCTTTGACACATAGACATCTATCCTCAATAAAGAACCAAAATGCAGATGCGTTGTCACCTGTGAGGACTAAGATGGAATGCCTCTATTCCAATAAAAAGGGTCTCCGGTTATCTATAATCACCATACGAAGCACAGCAGTATTAAGCTGCTATTTTACGCTGGTATTCTGTGAGAGAGTGGTCCTTCCCCGGTCGAGCTGACCCATTCCTGCCTCAACTATACAACTAATATAGCTGCAGCATGGCTCTACCACATATAAATTTTTTAATAAAAATAATTTAAGGTTGATAAAGACGTATGTACTCTTATTAATAACGCCTCTATTTGTTGATTGATTCGAATTTTTTTTTGAAATAAAGTAGTACTTATGTATATGGCGAGGTACAAAAGGTACAAGCAACCGCTGAAATATTTTTTTTATCTGTTATAAGTCAGTGTAGCTTGCTTTTTCAGCCTTAGATGATAAATAGCACTGTGTAGCGTAGCAAACGTCTATATACTCTTGCTTTGAAGGCCAAGATTTTTATTATATAAGACATGTTAATAGCATCACGACAAGGAAGCATAAAAATTACTACAACTACTCATTTTTTCCTCGTTTTCGCTAACCGTGTTTAGAGTTTGTTTTGACAACGCCATTATTTTTAAATCACTGGTCAATTTAGTGAAATAAAAAAATAATATAATAATAATAATTATTATAAATTTATTGATAAGATATATGGTACAAATATGAATACTTATGGTTAGAAAATTCAATATTAAAGTAAAATGAAACGTGAATCAGTTTACAATGTTGACATTAACCCTTTAAAACACGATCAAAGAAGAAACAAGGCTTAACAGGCACTAGAAACGATCTTTTATTTTTAGCAGTTCATTTACCGAATATTATTGTTTTTCCAAAAGCCAATTTAATAAATTACGTCTAAATCGATTATAATCTAATTGCCTTATTTCATTTGGGATTTTGTTAAACACTTGAATAGATTTACTAGCAACCAAGGCTAGTAATTCTAGCAGTATGAATGGTGATATTTAAAGGAAAAAGGCAGTCTTTAGACACCTAAATAAGAGAGTAAAAGAAGTATTTGAAAGAAAAGGAAAAAAGAACGGATAAGAATGATAGAAGAATATCAGATAACTTCCAGGCAAACATTAAAATGTTCTGGAAACTCGTAAGAACTACCAGGGGACATTCAAAACAGCCTAGAATGAATGCTATACGAGATCAGAATGGCTGTATTCTGAATGACGAAGTTTTGAGTTTAAGAAGATGGAAGGAATACTTTGAAAGCGTGTTTATGAGTGATGAGACGTTTAAATTAAATGAAATAGAAATTCCAAAAGAAGACGAAATAGATAGAGATGTAAGTATAGATGAAATAATGAAAGCAATGAAAAGTATGAAAGCAGGTAAGGCAGCCGGTTATGATAGAGTATCTCTCGAAATGCTAAGGGCTGGAGAAGGAGTGGTAGCAGACCTGCTGTACACTTTGTTTAATTTATGTTGGGAACTTAAGCGGGTACCGGGAGACTGGTGCAAAGCCGTGATAGTCCCAATATATAAAGGAAAAGGATCACAGCAGGACTGTGAAAACTACCGTGGTATCAGCCTTCTTAGCATTGTGGGGAAACTGTATGCTAAGGTACTAATTGAAAGAGTTATGAAAGAAACTGATGGAAAAATTTGGGATGTGCAAGCGGGATTTAGAAAGGGAATGGGATGTACGGATCAGGTCTTTTCCATGCGCATGATCGCGGAGAAGCTTTTGGCCAAAAACCAAAAAGTTTTTTGTGCGTTCATAGACTTGGAGAAGGCTTATGACAGAGTGGATAGGGATGTGTTATGGCAAACACTGAACTCATTTGGGTTGAGCGCTGGCTTGATACAGGCATTGAAGTCTCTATATAGGGACTCTAGTGCCTGTGTCAGGATCAACGGGGCCTACTCGGACTGGTTTGGCATCCATAAAGGTGTCAGACAGGGCTGTGTGGCTTCCCCGTGGCTGTTCAACCTATTTATGGACAGTTGTTTGGAAAATTTGAAAGTAGAAGAATGCGGGTTAAGAATGGGTGAGTTAACCGTCAAATGCCTTTTGTACGCCGATGATCAAGTCATACTTGCGTCGTCGGCAGCCGAGTTGCAAATGATGGTTACATTAATGAACAGGACATTAAAAGAAAAGGGAATGAAAGTGAACGCAAGTAAGACGAAAGTTATGGTTTTTGAAAGAGAAGAAAGTAAAACGATATGTGAAATGAGAATAGAAGGGGAGTTGGTAGAGCAAGTAGATGAGTTTGTGTATTTGGGATGTGTGTTTAGCAGGGATGGTAGATATGATAAGGATATAGAACGACGAGTGAATGCAGGAAATAGAGTGAATGGGGCTCTACACTCTATTGTGAAAAGTCAGAATGTGTCCAAAAAGGCACGTATGGCAATTCACAAAGCTGTGTTAGTGCCTACTTTAATGTATGGTAGTGAAAGTTGGGTGTGGCAGAAGAAGCACGAGAGTAGAATAAATGCTGTAGAAATGCGGTCATTAAGGAGTATGTTAGGTATGAATCTGAACGACAGAGTGAGAAATTGTTTAATAAGAGAAGAGTGTGGTTTGCAAGATGATGTTGTGACCAGGATTAAGAAAGGAATGCTTCGTTGGTTTGGTCATGTAGAAAGAATGAATGAGAAAAGAGTGACAAAGAAAATTTATGTTGCAGATGTGAACGGCAGAGTCGGAAAGGGTCGCCCTAGGCGAAAGTTTATCGACCAAATTGGCGATATATTGAAAATGGGCCAAATCAAGAGTACCTTTAACCGACGAGCGTGTATGCGTAGGTATATGGATGTGGAGGAAGCGAGAGAGGTCTGTCAGGATCATGCCAAATGGAAGTCCATAGTCTCTGCCTACCCCTCTGGGTGACAGGCGTGAGTGTTATACTTGAATAGCCATCACATAATAATTTATTGAGTACAGACTAGCTTTTAATGAAGGCAAAATATTTTTTTCAGTGTGTTTGGTACTATATTTCACTGTACCTTTTAATTTAGTAAAAAATTAGGATTTTTTTAAAAGAATATTGAAAGTTCAAAAATGTATATGGATGGCAAAGTAAGAATATCGAATTCTTTAAATAGTGGTTTGCAAGAAACGAGTGACCCGATGCCACAAATTGCTCGTACACAGCGTTTTTGCGCTATAAAAGCACGATTCACGTCTGTCGAGTTTCCGCATAATATGAAACCATATCTTAATACATCAGCGACATATGCATGATATGCTATAAGAGAAGTATTTCTTGACGAGATTCAAGCTAGCCTTCGTAAAGCAAAATTAAATTTAAATATTTCAGAACAAACTTTATCTACGTGATATTTCCAAATAAAATGTTTGTCTAAACTTCTACTTAAAATGTGGTACATTCAGTAGTAGTAAGTTTTTTCATTATACTTAATGTCAAGTAATTGCGGTTTACTTTTAACATTGTTGAATTGCATAAATTTAGTTTTAGATAGATTTATACTAAGATTATTGTTGTTTATCTATTCAACAACATTTTCAATTGTAATATTCATTTCATTTTCATATTCTTTATTACAACTAGAATTAAAATTTATTTTTGGTATTAATATAGAAATGTCGTCTGCAAATAATATTGTGTTATATTTATTGTAATTTGGTAGATCATTAATGTAAATTAAATAAAGTAAAGGACCCAAAATACGCCCTTGCAAAAAAATGTACATATATGTGTTTTGAACATTTTTTTAAATAAAACTAAAGTAACTAACGGTCTTATTGTCCACCTGATGATGCGAACCGTGCACACAGCAAAGGGGTCTGTACGCCATTAACGCCGAGATAATAAGAAGCACGACCGACAAGCAGTTATAATAACTCAGGATAAACCTGCAAGTCAGGTAACACGTAACTGTGTTATATGTAATAAGGAGCACTCTATAGAGAGTTGTTACAAATTAAAAATATGGATAACCGTGAGAAATGGGAAGCTGTTAAAAAAGCGAATATATGGTTTCAATGTCTAACACCTTCCATAGGAGGTCGAGGTCTAATGGTAAGTGGCTACTTCAGCGCATGAACACCTGTAAATAATTTAAAACAAAATAGGCTACAGATGCGTTGTTACCTCTAAAGACAAAGTTGAAATGCCTCACAGCTTGTTTTTACACCATTCCAAATGAAACACAGGAGTCAAAATACTACTATTTGGAGGCAAAAATAGGTAAGAAGTTGTTCCTACCTAGACAGACTCCTAGGCATAAATGCAGTCCTACCACCTGGTTTGAGTATACATATTGTAATCGGGCGAAAAGCCTAACACCGACAAATTATCCCACCCCCTGCTGTACGCATTACGAAAAATGAACAAACATATGGGTGCAGAAAGAATGGCTCGGTTCGACCAAGAAAAAATAGTCACTATGATGCCGTTTTGTTTGGTGAAAGACGAAAACCGCAAGTCCTTATCTCGCAACGGGGCATTCCGTCTTCGTTCGCAGAGCAACGCTATTGAACGCAGTTAATCTGCCATTTGCCTATAAGGTTAGTAAAATTTGTAAGATAAAGTCCATATTAGTCCTCACGGGTGACAACGCATCTGCATTTTGATCCTTTATTGAGGATAGATGTAGATGTCTATGGGTCACAGCAACAACTTACCATCAGGTGCACTTTGTGCTCGTATGTCACCCCATCTTATAAAAAAAGGTATATGTTTTATAAAATCTTAGTGAGTAAATAACTGTCTAAATATTTCGATATCAGAATTTACTATATTTTACTGTCACCGTTACAGCTTTTTAAAATTCCACCGTTGAACATAGGCTCCAATAGATTGTCTCATAGGGGGATATTTGGCATGGTTGCTATAATTAGCTGGCGGGATGGCACCCGCAGGTTCATTTTTCATTGTAGTTGTTATTAGGAAGACACTACTGCTCATCTCATGGTTTGTTTAGATCTGTTGCCTCTTACGACACCCACGATACGATTTGGGGTAGTGGATTTTCTTACACCGCCGCTTACACGGCCAACTTACTTTAGTTTATTGAAATAATAATAATTTGGAATATTACATCAAAAGTAAAATTAACAATAGGTTAACAAAAAACTTTCCACAAAAATAAAGAGAAAATATCAGTAATATATTTTAGAAATTGGTCTGTAATATCACTAGACTATAAAAAGCAAACACATAATAAAAATAACATTTAAGCCTACATATTTTTATTAAATTATTTATGCTGCTGTACAAAGTTTCTGAATTTGTAACAGAACAAAGAATATTTTATTTTCCGAGATATCTTTTCATTGGAGGCTTTTACGATCTTTGTTTGCAGTTTCAGCAGTTACGTTATAACTTGATTAAGACAAAGAAAATATGACTACTTGCAGGTTTATGCCTTTTTGTTTTTTTATCTTATGTGAATCGTAAGGAAAAATGGTCAAAGGACAGGTATTAGGTGGTAATTAATTTTAAATAATAAAAAAGATAAAAAAATTATGCTTTATTGCCATTTACAGGTTTATTCTATTGTTGATGGAGATCTAGAATAAATGTAGAATGCAAACTGCATTATCAAGACGTTAGTTAGATAAATAAACGTAAAATACCTGATTCATTAGTTTAATGAATACGCTGACTCATTAGAAAGCATCCGTTTCGACGTATATCAGACGTAAGCTGAGGAACAAATTAATAGATGTCCGATAAATGGCTATCATAAAAGCTATCACCTGTTCATTCTAAAGGCGGCATATTCAGTCACATGTATCGTAATTAATAAAAATAAAACTTGCCAGCGAGGGCCTAAAACGCATTTAATTTTTGATAAGGGTAACAAATTGGATAAAGATAGCACGACGCTCGGAGACATCGAGATTGTAAGTGCATTGCCGTGATAACTCAAATAAGATTGCAAGAATTGTGTGGATATGTACAAAATTTAATAATAAAATTTTAAATTTTGTAATATTCTTTGCGCTATTGCTAACTGAACCAATTTTTATTTCGAAACTCTAAATATTATATTTTATAAACGAGATGGAGTGATGTCCTGGTCAGATATGGCTAGTAAACAGACTTTTGTCGATAAGAGTGAATAGATTTTTGACATGCTAAGTTTCATCACCAAGTGGGATTGTGGTCAAGCACTGGCTTAAAATAAGTACAGAAAACTTTCGTCAGGAAGCCACGCCGCCGACCGATGGCTTAACAACCACGTTGTATACTTTTGATACTCACCATATGTTACTCCAAAATATGACGCACAGATTGCTACAAGATATAAGGTTATGTCCTTTAGCACCTGAAAGTATGGGGTAATAAAGTTTATAACATTAGGGGTCCGTTTGGTTTACGCTCATGCTGGGTCCATTTGAGTGGTTGCATTTAGTTCTTGAGAGAGTGGTCTTCTTAAATTGAAACTGGTTGAAGCTAACCTGAAACTTCACGTTAGCTTATTTGATGTTGTTATATTAAAAGAAAGACGTTGCTCTAGTGATCGCTAACCATTTGGTTGCGGATTCGAATACCTGATCGGAACAAAAATTTATTAATTGCCTTGTAAGCACGTAAAGCCACGGATCCGTCGTAAGATTTCTCTCAGTTGGAGGTTGCTGTCCAATTGGACTGTGATAATGAGAGAATAGAGAGCCCAAATTCGTGCACTGTACACCTACCCTTGGTAAATAGCTAACCTAGAGATCTATTTCAATAAAACGAGTTAGTTATTAATAAACAGAAGAGTGAATTAAGTAATTTACATTAAAAATTTTGGATACTTACGTAATTTCTATGAATAATTAAAAATGATTAAAATAGATGTTTTGATAATTAGCTTTTAAATTTTTTCACTTCTTTCATGCATGTAGACGTATCCTCGTTATTATTTCTTTTGTCCTTTTAGTTCTCATCGTAGCCCTGCTGCATCGGTGATGTTTGTAATCTGAAAATGTCAAAGGTATTCAATTTACATATCAACTCTTATCTCAATTCCATACTTAAATTTTATCGATGAAATATCCATTGAAAGGATATACAATACGATAAAACAGAAACAAAATAAAATATTTCAACGTTATCTTTTTACATATTCTGAATTTTGACATTGAATTTGCAAAACAACCAAATGAAATATTGAGATTTATTGGTGAATACAAAAGAGAAACAAAGCATCTTTTTTTAATTAATAAACTGGCCTTACAACATTACCTAATTTACTTACTATCCACATCATGGCATTAAGAAGTTCAATACAAATGGAATATTATACGCACAAGATCCATCTCGTCAGTAATACTAATGCCCCTTTGTGTAAGCCTGGGAGTGTCGAGATTACTATCAGTATTCTGACCATCGGTTATAATCGTTCAATCATTCCTCGTAAGCGCTGCTATTAATACCACGGCTTACAGAATATCACACACGTCATTTCTTAAATACTCTACGCACTATATTATTTAGCTACGCATTATATATTTTTTTCATTAAAAAATCTGCCTTGTTAGTCTAGTTTTCTCAAGCGCGACTGTTAAAAATGTGTTTCCAAGTTAAGGTAAAACCAAGATTTTTTAGTTTCTCTTAGGAATTTTCAGTAGCAACTGAATGAAAAGAATTTAAAATTGGAAATTGCTATGTACGCGAATTCTTGCGCATATCTTCGGTAGTTTTAAGGTCAAATGAAATTTTTTTTTCGATATGTATATTTATACAATGAGCCCAATTTTAATTTTATTGATTTTATCACTGTGCCAACGCCAATAGTAATATTCTTCTCTTTTATTTTTGTGTTTTTTTTTTTATTTAGTACACATACACTTAACGTCTACTCTTGTCAAATAAATGCGTTTTGTTTTTTTCCATTATCTAAAACACATAAATTTGGAGAAAAGTCGTGTCTTTAGTTCTAATATTTTCTGGAATAAACAAGTCCAGGAGACTAAATAAAGAGCACTGAAGCCATTTTTACTGGTTTTTGGATTTTTTGTCCGTCTGTCTTTCTGTTTGTGTATTACCGATTCACACAAAAACTAATGAATAGATTTTTACAAAATTTAGTGTGTTGGTAATTAGGAACCCGGGGCAACTTAAAGGCTACTTTTATCCGATTACGAAACTTCATAAAAGGAGGGTAAGTATTTTTCTTCCTTTAGATATTAATTTCTATTTTATATGATTGATGTGTTTCATTTAAATAAATAAAATATTTATAAATAAAGGTTAAATAAAGTTTTAACCATTGCATGATAAATTGAGCTACGTCGACAATCTCCGTTTCACTTTCTCAAAACAGTTCCATCTAACGTAAAACATAAAAAGCAGTAACATTTTGCCTCCAGTTACTAATAAATTGAATAATATAAATAACTTACATTTATATGTTTAAATAATTAAATTCATGATTTGAAAATTCGAACGTAATTTTTTTTAGTTTTGTCTACTATACGCTAACAAGTGGGATGAGGGAAGTAAAGACTGTTAGATCCTCCGAAGGAGGCGGAGTTATAGCCGAAATAAGAATTTTTTTTTTTGGTTTTTGGCCATTTTGAAGTAATGAGAACTTTTTGGCCCTATTCAACCATAACCCCCCATGACATCCTCTACATAATAAGCTATTCAAACTCACTAGGCCTAAAGTTCGAGTCACCCCCCATCTAATTTCTAGTCTTTGCTTCCAATTATTTCCAATTACTACTTAAATATATGATAGTGAAATCTGTTGTTTGTAATATTAATTTATAATCTATAAAAAGTTTTTAGTAAATATTAGGTTTTTTAACTATGAATAAAGTGATAAAACTGCAATTATTACAAAACTCTTATTATCCTTATAGTTTAAATAAAGAGATTTTAATATACATATGTACTGGTCAGAAAATTTAACAGTGGTTTTTAACTATAATGATATAGCTTGACCAAATCAATGAATCGAGATCGATCGACGATATTAACAACTAAACACAACATTGCTATTTCTAGATATTTTTATATCGTAAAATAATTTCATTACACACCGCTAACAGCGCTGATAGCGTGTTTTTGACAGAAGCAAAATTTTCATAGAATCTACATCAATTTATGTCTGATTTTTGTAGACTTTGTTTTGCGATTCAGCCACCCCAGTCACACTTCATCTTATTGTGACTGAGTACTAGGGGGTAGAGGCTATAGTTTTGGTTTTCATAGTTTAATCTAATAAAAGTGCCATCTACTTACTGCTAAATAAACTAATAATAAGAAACTGATTTAATTAAACATAATCCTATTAAATACTTATAGTTGCAGCATCAAAAATTGTCAGCCTTAAAATAGTCAGACCAGTGACCACTGTCCGAATGATTTATCATAGGTAATTGTTACTTTTAGCAAAATTACTAATAAAAATGTGTACACAAAACTGTGATTAATAGAGATGGTCTTTAGTTGAATATGTTGTGTGTATATTGGCATAGCAATATCTCACCAATTTATTTTTGTATCAAGTCCGTATACGTAATTGAAAATTAGGTGCACTGTGAGATTTTATCCATAATTAATGGAATAGTTCGTGATACCGTTGAATGACTAATTACTAGATAATTGTGGTTCACAATCGTGCAAAAGCTTTTTTCAGTTGTTATAAGTTTTATTTAAATAAATACGAGAGCCGTGTAGCTCGCTGTACTAAGTTTCCATCGCACAGAAACAAAAAGTACGGTTCCCGCGAGTAACAATGAAACTGGTAAGGAAAATTTATTTGCTTATTTTCTACGTGCCGGTAATCGAGCCGATCCAAACGTAAATATGTAAGCAACCCAAATTCGCTCCGCGCCGACTGCATTCATATTTTTACTGCAATTTCATGTTTTGATTTATCCCGTTCTCGCTGGTGAAGGAAATCATGCCGCGGAAACCTGCATATCTGAGAAGTTAAAGAAATATATCAGAAATAATTTTTAAGTATATGTGAAACCGGTAATCCAGCGGTGGAGTCAATTCAATCATTCTTTTTGTACTAAAACTCGCTATGGTCTATGGCGAGGAGTGTGTATGTAAGCTGCTACTTTTTTACATTTAACAGGGCTATCCACTGCTGATCATAGGCTTCGCCCATTGTTTGTAAAATAGGTCTAATATTTGCAGTAGTATTCCTGCTTGGCAAGCAGGTTGGCAACCGCAGCTTTTTTATTACTTTGTGCTGTTATCAGGCAGTTGCCGCCACCATTTTCCTGTGTCAGTTTCCCTCTGTAGCATGAAGCGTCATACGATACCCACGAGACAAAATGGGGTAGTGGTTTCTCTTTCACCGCTTCTACATGGCTAATATATTTCTACTCCCGTTCATCAATTCGATTCCCTCCATAGATTGCCAAATAAGTTGGACATTTACCGTAGTTGTCACGCTTGACATGCGGGTTGCCCACTCCATATTTCTATTCATCATATTTCATCTTCTGTATCTTTCTACTCCCGTTCATGAATATAGTTCTTCTCAGAAGTCTACTTGAACGTAAAAAATACTGGCATGTATTTAATGGTGCCAATCAATATTCAATGGGGCCAATAATTTGAATCAAATAACGCAAATAAACACTACTAAAGTAATAAAGACTTCTGTATGTAACGCATTTCTGATTTGGGGGCAATTTTCCCTTCATAAAGACACATCGGAACACATGCCCGATATAAAAAAGGTGTTGCTAGACGTATGATATTAATACAATTCTGATAATCTCGCTTATGTGTTTCTGCAGCATATTATATAGCCAAATTTATATAAATATATATATATATATATATATATATATATATATATATATATATATATATATATATATATATTTATATAATATATAACGAAGAGAGAGAATAGTCTATTTAATTTTGTGGGATATTAAGTGTGTTATTAAGTTTTAAGCTGGTAGTAAATATTCAATTATTTAAAATTTTATATTGTAAAACTAATGAAGCTAGAGCTTGAGGACATTATAGCGCTTATCATGCAAGTATCATGCAAGTAATAAACACAATATTGAACTTTAAATATAACATTTTTATGTTCCATAAACACGTTGTTCATGAATTCCGGGTCATTTTATTGTTACGTGTCACGAAATGAGGCAGTAAAGATCAGTTAATAGTATAAATTTTCGAGTATTTTTGTACCTATAGAATGATTTGCATACCTCTGTTGTCGCCTTTACCCGAATGTCGCGTGTGAACTAGCCATCATCTTTGTAAGTATTAAAAGGTTATTGATGGGTCTGTTAGCTCGTATCTCTTAATCAAATTCGTGAGGTTATTTTCTCTTTGAAAGAAATAGCAAAGCCTTACGCGACGTATTTGCTTTTATAGAAATTCCATTGGTTTATTGTGTATAGTAACGCAAATACATAGTATACCCAATTATTTTTGTGTTTTGGGGTCTTAATGACATGACTTAATAATGATGACATTTTTACATAAATACCATTATACATCACATTCTCGCACAGTTCACTGCTGTACATCGGCCACACCCACCCACTTGTTCTGCTTTTAAAACTTAAATATTATTTCAACTATATAGTACTATATAAATGCATCAAATGTCCACTGTGAACATAGGCTTTCCTTTTATTTTTTATAGGATAAGAGTGACAAACGAGCACACAGTCCACCTCATGGTAAGTGGTTGCTGCGGCCCATAGACATCTACATCTATCCTCGTTTGCGAATCGAAATGCAGATGCGTTGTCACTCGTGAGGACTAAGATGGAATGCCTTATTTCCAGTAAAATGGCCTCCGGCCACCTGCACTCACCGAGCGAAACACAGAGGTAAACCTCTACTTCACGCTGGTATTCTGTTAGGTCGTGGTACCACCCCGGTTCGAGCCGGCCCATCCGTGCGACAGCAAAAGCTGCCGCGTGGCTCTACCGCTGTTAAAACCTGATAGATTACCTCTTAAGAGACCTCTTAAGAGGGATATTTACCACTGTTGCCACGCTTGGCAGGCGAGTTGACAACCGCAGTTTCTTTTATTTTTAGTTGTTATTAGAAAGACGCTGCTCCCCATCTCCTGGTTTGTTTCCCTTCGTCGCCTTTTATGGTATGTACGGGATGATATGCGGCAGTGAACATTCTTATACCGCAACTATACGGTTAAGTGTTATATTAGTTAAATTTGATTTGTTACATTTGTTAAAAAAATTTTTTTCATGACATTTTTAATGTTTATCGAGATTTAGTAAATATGGAAACATAGATTTGTTTTGTCATGTGGCAGTGGCTCAAAAGTCTTGGCAAACGGCATTAAGAAATACCTACTCCAAGTCTTATCCAAAGTATAAAAATAAGCGAAGGGGAGCGGTGTCAAAGATGCGATGCATCGGCATTACGATCGCCAATGGCCCCTGCAAAGCGTTGCGATTATGGTAAAGCCTTGGTGCCGATGTCTACAAATGACCTCTTGACAGATTGGTAAAGAAAAAAAATACTAAAATAATACTACTAATACGTTTTGATAACTGCATAATAAATATAGTTTGTTCATGTTTTTATTTATTAACAAAACACAATTTATCAGCCTATTTATGTTTTCATGTTGTTGTTGTCTTAACGAATATAAACATAATAAGTTCTTATATTTACGTGAACACTACACTTTTAAATAAAACTATTTTTACAGATTTTATCGCGTATATTAACTTATTTTATAAACAACGTTTCGAGCACTTAACAGCACACTAATTACTCTTCCGATCTTTATCTTGAAGTCTTGCAGTTGCAATGCTTTGATTGGGATTTAATTTTATTAATTGTACTGAAATTAGGATGTTATTTGATTTCAATAACCTCGCGAATCATCATTGAAAGTAATCTGTGTTCGTTAGCGAGGATTTGCAGCTATCAAATTAATGTAGTGACGGGTGCGATCTTGTTCACAGCCTCCTGACTTCCCGGAGCGTCAATTGTTCGCATCAGCCATGTGTTTCATAACGCGGGTTTTTATTGGTCTTTTTGTTTGTCCTATGTAAGAGAGACCACATTCACAATCAAGCTTGTACAATCCTGCATCTGCCATATGTTAGAGGTGTCACTGATAAGTTTAGTTACATCTTGAAGCGTGCTTCCATTAAAACATACTTAAAGCCACCGAAGAAGATTAGTGAGTTTTTTACTATCAGTCAAGTGTTATATCCCTCTGTAAAATGCAAGAGTGTACAAGCTTCATTGTGAATGTGGTCTCTCTTACATAGGAAAAACTAAAAGACCAATAAAATCCCGCGTTAAAGAACACATAGATGATCGTCGCTCCAAGAAGTCTGTAGTGTGTGAACACGTGCAGTATCGCCCCCGTCACAACACGGCCCCAAAATTTCACTCAATATTTAAAATAAAATGACGTTAACACTTTTAAGTTTTTCAACTACTTTTTCATTGTCAGCCAGTAACAGTCAACTGCTGGATAGGGCTTCTCTTGTTGAAGGGAGAATTTGCCTTAATGCATGCTTGTCGGGCGGATTGACATGGCAAAAGTTGATAGGTTTTTGCTAAGTTCGTGTGCTTCACCGTCTTCGGCTCCATCACCACTTACCATTAGGTGAGATTGTAGCTAAACGCTGGCTTAAAAAGTAAAAAAAATGTGGAACACTATCCATCAGAATACATTTTACTGATTTTACTGTCATTTCCCATAGTGGTCTCTTGTGACACACACGGGACGAAATTGGGTTATTCGTTTTCTTTCGCCGCCAACACATATAGCAATATACTTGACGTATACCGCTAAATGAGGGCAACCAGGACTATTTGTGCCACCCGGGCGGCGCCACTAGAAAGTAAGGTTTTTTTATAGGATAGGGTGACAAACGAGCACACAGTCCACCTGATGGTAAGTGGTTACTGTGACCCGTAGACATCTACATCTATCCTCAATAAAGACCCAAGATGCAGATGCGTTGTCACCCGTGAGGACTAAGATGGAATGCCTCTTTGCCAGTAAAAGGGGTCTCCGGTTCTCTACACTCACCATACGAAACACAGCAGCGTTAAGCTGCTATTTTACGCTGGTTTTCTGTGAGAGCGTGTTCCTTCCCCGGTCGAGCCGACCCATTCGTGCTACAACTATACTACCAATATAACAGCAGCATGGCTCTACCACGTAAAATATAATATATATATATAAACTGTCAAATACATAGGTATAATATTTGACAGATTTCATAGCGGGGAAGTTAATTTGGTCGGAAAATGTTACAATAAAAGTTGTTTCTTTCTGTAATATTAGCTATATTTTAAATTAATAATATTAAAAACAAATAAACCTAACCACAGATATTCATAAGAGTAGAAAAATTAAAAAAAAATTAAAAATGTGCAAAAAATTAGAGAGCAAACCACTGACGCATTGTTTCTCTAGAAACTGATAAACTTTTATTAAAAAACAACTTCTCAATGAAATTACATTGTGTAACAAAAAACTTTACCTCAGTGTCAACTAGGGACACCTGGTGAGCAGAACATTATTAGCCCTCATTATATATCTCTTTCACCACTACAAATTGCACACATTTTTTTAGTTAAAAATAAATATTAATAATTTGTACATCTACGTAGGTATGACTGAGGTATCATGAAACCATAATTTCCTTACTCGTGTGAATTTTAAAGCAAACGATGAAAGTTGGTTTTCACACTTTGCGTTGGGGCTGCTGTAACATACCCCCTGTGTTCAAGCTTAATGAGTATAACCGGCCCACAGTTATACGGTTGCAAATGTGATTTTTGAGTAATTAGAACGTTTGCATATGATTTATACGTTTAAACCGTCCCTTTTTAATTTGTAAAGGACACGCCGACTGCTCGTCGACTGTATTTTTAATGTGTTTACAAGTGGCGCCGCTTTCAATCGTGTTTTATTCATATAAAGTACACGCAACTCGGGTTAAGTTACAAAAAAAATCCCTTTTTAATTTCACCTTTTTGAAGTGATAATTTACTTAGTCGATTTCAACGCATTTTCATAAATAACGCTGCCTCGCTTTGTAAAGGTACGAGTCATATTTTTATCATAATAATTTTATTATTGTTAATATTTTAATCTCATCGAAAAGTAGATAATGAGGCACTAGATCTTACTTAATATATTAAAATATCTGAAAGATCTAATTTTTAGGGTTCCGTACCTTAAAAGGAAAAAACGGAACCCTTATAGGATCACTTTGTTGTCTGTCTGTCTGTCGGTCTGTCTGTCTGACTGTTTGTCAAAACCCTTTTTCTCAGGAGCGCGTGGGGTATCAAGCTAAAATTCATATCAAATACTCAAGTCTGCTATCCCTTGGAGCTGTAAAACAATCAAACTCCTAAGCCAACGCAATCAAAAGATACAGCCGTTTATGCCGCAAATATTATGGCGCAAGGGAATCAAAACCTACAGGGTACTTCCCGTGAACTCAGAATCTTAAAACTTGGTACGAAGCAACGTATTACAGCACAGATAAAGGAAAAATTGCGAAACGCATAAATTTTTAGTTACGTCATATAATAAAAATATTTTTAATAATTTTAAACTTATATACCTACGGATTTGTTCGGAACCCTCAGTGCGCCAGTCCGACTCGCACTTGGCCGGTTTTTAGGTATAAAAATGTTTTCGGCGTAGAACTTTAAATATTTCAATCCTAAACAACACATAGATATGAATTAGTAAAAGTAGGCAACATCTTACGTACTTCTGAAAAGATTAACTTGTTGTTGTAATAGGGATTAATTTTAGGCTCAGTACTGCTTTTAATGTACATAAAATATTAATGATATTAATGATTTGGCCTTACGCAGCGGATTTAGCTTGTAATGCTGACGGCACCTGCTAACAAATTTTAGTTAGCAAGGCAAAAACCGGTAACTTATTTCACTGGTTTCTATTAATATGTTATCAATAACAAAAGAAACACAGGTTTTCTTCGACTAAGTATTAACAATTTGCCGCTAACTACTACTACTTCTGACAGGTATCTTCACTCTCTTAATTTTTTGGCGGTTTGTGGGTACTCGTACATTTGCTTACTGTACTTGCAACTCATAAATCCTAATGATGTTATAGTGCCGGACCATATGGTTATATTATTAAATAAATAAGAATAACAAAGAAATTATTACAAGTACAACAAGTATAGTAAAATATGTCAATCCTATAATCAATACTGATGGTGATCACCAACTGACGACATAACTATAGCTCCTTATTTAATATTAAATTGTAATACAATATCAAACTGTAACATACCCCAACGGATTAATAAGTAAGCTGAAGTGAACTGATGGGAAAGAAAGGTTCTCCAAGCGAAGTGTAATGCGGCCCCCACTAGATGGAGTGAGGACCTGGTAAAACATGCAGGAAGTCGATGGATGCAGTGTGCCTCCGTGAGAACCGTGCTTTATGGCATTACTTGGGACAGGCTTTTGTTCAGCAGTGGACTTGTGAAGGACTGTAATGATGCTGATGAAACTGTTTTAACAGGCACTATTCACGTACATTGTGGTCCATATACATTTAAAAAAATTTAATATTTTCACTACAGTTTAATTCGTCCTTATCCGATCCTAGTGAAGCTGTGAAACACAAGAAATATATCCTAAAAAATCGGTTAAGTCATTCAATAGTTACACGACCACTAGCAAAAGCATCAAGAATGGGAAGCCAATTATGGTGTTACTTATCTTCACGCACAATCCCTGACGGGGTAGCCAGAGAGAACAGATCGCCAAGTGTTACGAGCCTTACATACCTCTTTCGCTTCTTTCAGATTCATTATCTTCTTCATACATGCACGTCTAGGTATCCGAGTATTCTTGACCCTCCCCTCTTCGAGCAATTTGCTCACATGGTCTTCGAAAGTTAGTCTCGGTCTACCTCGACACCTTTTAATATTAACTTTCGCGCTATATATTTTCTTCGCCATTCGGTCTTCACTCATTCGCTCAACGTGCCCAAACCATCGAAGCACGCCCCTATCAATTTTGGTAATAAGGTCATCTTTCAAACCTGCCATATTGCGAATCTCTTCGTTTCGCTTTCGGTCGGCCATGGTAACGCCGCACATTTTAAGAAGAGATCGCATCTCCACTGCATTCAACTTGCTTTTATACTTCTTCTGGCATACCTAGGTTTCGCTGCCATATAACAAAATCGGTACCAACACTGCGTTATGTATTGCAAGGCGTGCACTCTTCTCTACGTCTTGCCTTTTAACTAATGCAGTCAGGGCACCATTGAATTTGTTCCCGGCAGCAACATGCCTGTCCACATCTAAATCACATCTTCCATCCCGGCTAAAAGCACTCCCCAAGTATACAATTTCATTTACCTGTTCTAGACATTCCTGATTTACCCATATTTCACACTTCGTTCTCTCTTCGTCACTTTCAAATACCAGAACCTTAGTTTTATTAGCATTCAAACGGAGACCTTTAATTTCACATTCACATACACGTGACTAATGCCTGCAGTTCTGCCTCTGATGGTGCAATAAGTACTGTATCATCAGCATACAGCAGACAATTTACTTTAATGTCACCCAATTTCACACCCAAACAGCTATCTTTCAGCTTCTGTAAACAGCTGTCGAGATACAGTATGAACAGCCAGGAAGACATGACACAACCCTGTTTTACGCCCGTTTGGACGTTAAACATGGGTGACAGGTCATGCACTACCCGTACACAGGCTTTACAGTCAAAGTAAAGTGACTGCACAGCCCTTAACAATCGGCCATCTACACCATACCCCGGCAACAGTTCCCAAATTTTCGTCCTTACAACCTTATCAAATGCTTTCTCAAGGTCCACAAAAGCACAGAAAATCCTCTGGTTAGCAGCCAGAAGCTTTTCCGTGATCATGCGGAGAGAAAACATTTGATCAGTGCATCCTTTTCCAGGTCTAAATCCGCATTGTGCCTCCCATAGAAATCTTTTCGATTTCTCTTGCATCCTACGTGTCAAAACCTTCGAGTAAACTTTACTTGCTAAACTGGTCAAGCTGATCGCCCGATAGCACCCGCAGTCAAAATGTAAACCTTTACCTTTATATAAAGGCACAATGACTGCGGATCGCCAATCATCCGGGACATCCCCCGTCCGCCAGCACAAATTGCACAGCAGATGAAAGCTGTCCCAGACGCGAGGCCCACCATACTAGACCATTTCAGCAGTAACTCTGTCCAGTCCTGCAGCCTTACCTCGTCTCAAACTTCGAATCGCACGTTCAATCTCTTTCATACTGATGACGTCAGTGTCATCAAGGTCCGGGTCTGGCGTACCAGTCACGGCGTCACCCCCGGATCCCTCACTAAGATCATCATACGCATACATTTCTCTATAAAATTCGCTCCATCGTTGCATGACGTCCGATTTTTCTGAGAGGACGTCATTGGTTCTCGAAAGTACTTTGTTCATTCTTAAGGCCGTCGCACCACTTCGGGTCCTTCCAACCTCTTTCCAGAAGAGTTTGGAGTTCTCCTTAAAGTTGTGCGACAACCTTTCGTCCGCTTCCATTCTACACCTTTCACGCACATCCTCAATCAATGCTTTCGTGTGAACTTTCTGCAGCTTATATCTTTATTTCATCTTCTCTCTCATATCCTTATCATCACTAGAGGCCAAGTAGTCTAACCATCCTTTCTTCTTCTTCTTTACAGCTTCTTTCACTTCATCGTTCCACCATGCATCTCTTCTTTTACTACTACCTTTTTTTATCGTTCCACACACTTCTTCCGCTTCACTTACCATTCCATCCCTAAGGTTCTGCCATGTTCTTTCCACACATTATTTTCTGCCATCGATGTTGTCAAGCTTTTCGGCTACCCTTGCATGATATTTGTCCCTAGTATCCGCTTCCTGAAGCTTCCAGCTTTGGATGCGACAGACCGACTATGGTTCTGTTATTGACGTCCGGTAGCGCCAACCCGCGCACAGATGCCTAAATCTAGTAATCACTAGATAGTGATCCGTTCCCAGGTCAGCACCCCTGAACACTCGCGTATCCATCACCTGTTTTCGCAATCAGTCATCCACCAGGAACAAATCGATCATACTTCTCTCATTCTTTCTTTCTCTAGTATACATATGGATCTTCTTGTGATTAAACATAGTGTTTGTCACAAGAATACCCTTTTCCTTGCATACCGCCAGTATAAGCTTGCCAGCATCATTAACCCTTTTATCGCCAAACTTTCCAAGCACCGACTCGTACCCTGGTCGAGCGGTATCAACCCATTCATTCCAATCTCCACATACAACAATTCTTTCGTTTCCCTTAACCAAATCTAGAACTTCTCTTACATTCTCCCATAACTCCTCCAGCTCAGCCCTGGACGACGAAGCTACCGGCGCGTAAACAGCCAAAAGGAATAACTTCGTCAGTCCCAATTTAAAGCGAACCCAGAGAAGTCTTGAGTTCACAACCTTATATTCAGTCATAACATAGACCAACCGAGACGACAGCAGCACCCCCACTCCCTGGCAGGCGCTCTCGCCCTCCGGGACTCCGGACCATAGAGCTAACGCCCCTCCAGGGAGCTCTTCAGTACCACTGCCCTTCCGTTTGGTCTCCGACATACACACGACATCTAATTCTCTATCTTTCATTATTTAGATCAACTCATTCGTCTTATCTCTCATGCCTCCTCTAACATTCTACGTGCCAACTCTGCACTCTGTCCTCCACCTTCCGCCGTTTCGGTCTGTGCGTGACGGTTGGCGGTCCCCCTCGCCGCTTTGCGCGCTGCATTCCACACCAACGGGGACGAGCTGGTGTGCGTCGCCTTGGAGGGACGCCCTAACCCTCGTTGGTATGGATTCGCAGCTGTGTAGAATTGCAGCCCTGAAAAGGGCTGGCAGGGGTCGCGACGAGCACGCTTCTACAATGACCCCCAATTATGGTGTAAGTAGCTAAAACATTGAAAATGACTTTTTATTATTATTAGAATTCAAAAAATAAAATGCACTGACCAAAGCGAGATTCTAGTCTCAACGACTAAAAAATATCCATTGTTCGCCGCTAAAAATGCTCGTATTAATATTTTCTACCGACTTCAAAATGGAGACTGTACTCAATTCGACTGAATGTTTTTTTTATATGTGTTACCTCATAAATGTTTACTGGGTGAACCGATTTCGATGGTTCTTTTTTATTTGAAAGCTGATGCTTCACATGTGGTCCCATATAAATTTGATCAACGTGTGATCAATAGTTTTTGAGTTATTCTTAATAATTTATATTGAAGTCGGTTGTACAAAATTTTTAATTTTAAATTATCTTCGTAAGATTAATATTTGTATGTAGGTAAAGTTAGGTCATTATACATATTTTTAACTTACATTAAAAGAAAGGTTGAAGTGTTGCTATACATACTATATAACTCCGTATTTAAAATTGAACAGTATTTTTAGAGCTTGTGATTTTCAAGATCAGTTTACTTACAGCATGAATACCTCGTTTGTTTAGTGGTGGTTATCGCAACTGATCATTAAGTCCCAGGTTAGAATCTCTAGTTGGGTATAAAGCCAAAGTTAAGTATTGTTTTATTTTTTCGCTAATTTCCCAGTAGCAGCACAGTGTCACAAAGTTCGGAGTGTTGGCCGTTGGCCTTCGGCCGGATATCTCTCCCGTCGTGTTGGATTGCCGTTACATTGAATTATGGGAGTAAGAAAATGGAAAGTGACCCTGTGCTTGTACATACACATAGGCACTGTACTGTATACGTCGAGGCTGACCGAAATCCGGTCCAGAGGACATTATTATTTATTACTAAAAGTAATTTTACTGGTCTTACATATTTTGTTCCAAAACCGTGAGAGCTGAGAGATTTATATAATTTAAACTTACATCACAGTTTGTAGTGTCCACATGAATAATAATATTACAACTTACAATTTTTACGTGGTGTAGAGCCATATTGCAACTATATTAGTAGCATAATTGTAGTATAAAGGGGTCGGTTCGACCGGGGAAGGACCACGCTCTCAGAGAATACCAGCGTAAAATAGCAGCTTTACGCTGTTGTGTTTCGTATAGTGAGTATAGAGAACCGGAGACCCTTTTTACAGGAAACGAGGCATTAAGTACATCTTAATCCTCACGGGTAACAACGCATATACATTTTGATTCGTAATCGAGGATTAATGTAGATGTCTATGGATCGCAGCAACCACTTACCATCAGGTGGACTATGCTCTCGTTTGTCAAACTTATTTTATACAACATGTAACAGAAACCCTTTGGTTACCGTTAAGTACATTATCAGGATCAGTATTCAAACCTATAGAAATAACTTTTTTTAAAAACTCGACCATATTTTTTTATTTTATAAAAAAAATTAAAATTTTATGTGGTTTTATTACCTCTTACTGACACTAGCTGATGCTAAAGCTAAGTAAAGCGAGGTATTTGACAATCCTCTTACTCCCCAGACAATGCAGAAGTAATAAAACCACATAAAATTTGCATACAATTATTTTTTTTAAATCTAAATTGACTTAATTTATTTCGTAATACATGTAATACTTATTACAAACTATAATAATCATAAAAAAAACTAAAACTAGAAACTTAATTATCATATAGTCCTACTCTCCGCGGTATTGTGCCAAGAACGCTGGCTGCGTTTCCCCGCTGAATGGCTATACTTAGCCTTTCAGCGAAAAAAGAACCATCCCTCTTATCACCAGCAGCAAAGACCAGCCGCGGATGGAGTTCCTTTAGGAACTTCACCGCACGTGGACCCCACGGACCGATAGTCTCTACAGCAAATGGCACAAACACAAATAAAAAAAAATAAAAAAAATTGTACCTGTTTTAAAAAAAATATTTCTATACGTTTGAATAATGATCCTGATAACGTACTGAACGGGAACCACAGGGTTTTTGTTACATATTCTATTAAAAAAAAATGCCGCCGATAATATTATAATATATATTTAATCACATATGTACGTTTCGCTTCCTTTGTTATGGTGAAGTAATTGCTTTCCTATGTCCATGTAAATATTTAAATCAATAATAATATTTACACCCTTGTCTCGATAAAAGTTTAGTCTCTGATTAACGTAAGATTTATTAACTAGCATTTAACGAGCTACAAGTTATCAATCCAATATTTCACGGAGCAATATCGTAGTATTATTTGAGTTCAGCCCACACGGTATATTTGCAACGCGACCCACGCAGGAAACATAAATCACAAATCAACGTTCAGACAATCACTAACGAACGTTGTACAAATAGCGGAATCAAGTTTTACGAATGAAAGTGGAATGAAACAACGGTAGAGGCCTCTATCACACATCAGTTTGTCAAAAAATTTCCATATAAAGTGCACTGCACACATCGTGGTAGATATTAACTATTATGTAAATATTTATTTATTTCTTGGGTCTACCAGAGATTTTACATTACATGCATTAGATATATTTCACAGGGTATATAAAATAATTTGAAGGTAAACACCAAATGCTATTTTTGCTTAGTATTACTGAATAAATCAAAAGGTAAGTTAAAATCAGAAATAAACTAAAACCCAAAAGTTATTTGGTAAAAGCATGCAAAACTTTATCAGTTCAAACAGTTTGAAAAGATGTTTACTTTAGTCAAACTAATAATTAGTGTTTTAAATAAAATTTTAAAACTTATATAACTACGCTCAAAAAGAATATTGATAACATTATTTACAAACGGCTTACCTCCGCCTTTATTATAACCGCATATATTTTTAAAAGTTTTCAATGAATAAATAATAGTTAAAAAACGCTACAGTTTACTTTACATAATTATCAACAGATATCTGGGGGCACGGTAGTGCCCCCGCCAAGTCGAGCAAAAAAGAGGCACGGCCGTACCATCCTTTTCTCGAAGCAGTTAAGGCCATTTCCGAAACCCTATAACTTAGTTATGGATAAAACTAGAAGCCTGAATTTTTACTAACCAAGTAGGCATTGTATAAACTCAGTTTATTTCAAATTTTATTAAATTTGAAGCAGTAGTTTAAGAATTATAACTAGTCAAAATTTCTTAATTTTGTCACTCACTGACTGACCGATCATCAAAACTCTGAGGCAGTTCTAGCAGACATAGAAACTTCAAATTTGGAATACAATTATTGTTTAATATAAAAACCAAGGTAAAATTTAAATATTTTACAATTTCGGTCCAGTTTTCGAGATACACTAACTGCATAAATAAGTTTGTAATCCCATATAAACATATAGTATTACAAAGTTACATTTGCATTGAATGAATCAATGTACCTATATATGTATGATGGAATAATAGGTGAAAATAGCTACCTAGATATAACTATCTACAAAAAGAAATGAGATGCCATCAAAAACATAACTTGTAAAAAAAAGCCAAGTCTCGCAACTCAGTTCTTCTACCGTAAAAAGTTGTGAGATCCATGTAATACCAAGTCGGTTAATTTATTCAGTCCATAGATTGATACATTGATTGACTTGGCAATCGCACTAAATAATCTAATTTAATATAATATGTATTACTTGTGAGATATATTGTGTTTTCATGCGATTGCCAAGTCAATCTATGTATCAATCTATGGACTGAATAAATTAACCGACTTGGTATTACATGCATCTCACAACTTTTTACGGTAGAAGAACTGAGTTGCGAGACTTGGATTTTTTTTACAAGTTATGTTTTTGATGGCATCTCTATATACGAAGAACGAAAGAATAAGAAAAGAGTGAGAACAACTTTGTCGTATCTCCTCAGTTTCAAGGCACTCCCCTTGCTGCCTCAGCTAGTATCGGGATCCTCGGCGTCGACATATCGAATAGTGTGCAGTTTCGTGGTCATTTGGAAGAGAAGGCCAAATTGACCACATCGCTTGCAGCTTTACAAAGCGCAAGTTCGGCCTCACATGGAATACTGTTCTCATCTCTGGCCCGGTGCACCCCAGTGCCAGCTCCTTTCACTTGACCGCATCCAGCGCAGAGCGGTTCGAATCGTCGACGACTGAGTTCTTTCTCATCGGCTCGATACACTGGCACTGCGTAGAGACGTTGCATCTCTTTGCGCATTTTATCGCATCTATTGTGGGGAGTGCTCTGAGAACTTGTTCGAACTAATTCCAGCCGCTCAATTTCACCATCGCACATCGCGACAAAACTCGCGATACTATCCATGCCATCTGGATGATTGGCAGTCCACCACTGTGTGATTTAGAAGAAGTTTTCTCCTTCGCACAACTTCCTTGTGGAATCGATTACCACCAGTGATTTTTCCGGACCGATACGACTTAGGAACCTTCAATAAAAGAGCTTACACCTTTCTAAAAGGCCGGCAACGCATCTGCAATTCTCCTGGTGTTGCGGTTGTTCATGGGCGGCGGTAGTCACATACCATCAGGTGAGCCGCATGCTCGTTTGCCCCCTCTTCTATAAAAAAATACAATTTTTGATATCATTCTTTGCAATACACTATTCTCTTATTTTAAACTTATTGAAAATTATTTTCGACTTTATAGGATTCCGTACCCCAAAAGGAAAAAAACGGATCCCTTATAGGATCACTTTGTTGTCCGTCTGTCTGTCTGTTAAGACCCTTTTTCTTAGGAACGCGTAAAGGTATCAAGCTGAAATTTATATCAAATACTCAAGTTTACTGTCCCTTGGAGCTGTGAAAAAATTAAACTTCTAAGCCAACGCAATCAAAAGATACAGCCGTTTATGCCGCAAATTTTCGATATTCGCAAGGGAATCAAAACCTACAGGGTACTTCCCGTGAACTCAGAATCTTAAAATTTGTTTGTACGAAACAACGTATTATAGCACTGATAAAGGAAAAATTGCGAAAAGCATAAATTTTTAGTTACATCATATGATAAAAATATTTTTAATAATTTTAAACTTATATACCTACGGATTTGTTCGGAACCCTCGATGCGCGAGTCCAACTCGCACTTGGCCGGGTTTTTTTAGTTCGGTTATTTACAAAATCGTGCTTTTTTAAACTATCATTTATTTTCTATGTTTTAATGCGGCTAACTACAAAGGAGTTTTTTTTGGAACGAAGTTCTACTACGCGGATTGCAGTAGATTGAACTGACAGAAATCGTAGTTGTTTTATGACTTATTCGCAAATCCTGAGGATCTTGGCAAAGATAATGGGACAAACTATTTAAATTATTGAATTGTCATCGGTCCTTAATCAGTGAGCGAAGATTCCATCAATCCGACGTTACATAGATACATAGATAACAAGATAATAAAAGCGTGTTAAAGTAAGGTATCTAATTAATATAAAATTCATTTACATGCTTAAACGACAAATATGGTACGATTTTTTCCTTTCCCTTAAACCGTTATATGGTTCAAAAGTTGGCAATTTTTACATTGAATCAAATGTAAATCAAAATTAAAATAGTTTTGTGAATGTATATAAAACAATTGTTATCAAATTATTAATTTGTTGTCGTAACGAAAAATAGAATTATAATACCTACAGATATGTCTACAGTATCCCTAATATTATTTGCGTTTCCACGTTTCGTTTCAGAGATTTCCCTACCCGGTCCATATCCGTACCATATTCATACTCAGACTCAGTCCCAATGAATATTGTTTCACGAGGAAAGGCAGATCGTAAAAATAAAGCACATTAAAAGGGAATTTTTGAAAAGAGAATATCCTACAGGTAAGCATTGCCGACATCCTATTTATATATTTTTGCTGAATGGTAATCTTTTAGCTTTTATCTTCGTTAGTTTTAAATGTTTGTATCGAGTATTTATATGGTTATTGGCTTGAAACAACATGTCTGGATTAATAGGCCCTTTGTCTGAAGATAATGACTGTTAAAATTAGTTTCATTTAATGTGTAGTGTTCGCGTAAATATTAGAAATCATTATAATGACTTAATTGTAATATTCTATTTTCATTAACAAATTTATTGTAACATTTAACAAAATTCTAGTGCTAGATCCAAATTTTCTACAAAAATTCTGATTATAAAGTATAGTTAAATAATAACATAATAGAATAATTTTATAAAATTATTATGCAAGCACTTTTGTGCTTCTGGCTAAATTTATACCGAACTACATCATTATTTAAAAGACAGCTATGTATCGAAATACAATATTAATTTAATGTGCTGGTGATAATTTGGACTTCATGCATTTTTATTATTTAACTAGCTTTTTACCCGCGGCTTCGTTTGAGTGGTCTTCTTTTTTAGAAACATCATTAAATGTATTCCATGCCAAATTTAGTAAAGTTCGATCACTTCTAGAGTCATGTCAGTTTTTCAAAGAATTTTTTTAATTCCCAAAGACTATTGGACCTAGATGATTGAGGGACACGTGCAGAAATAAGTTTTTCAAAATTGCATTAATATAATTTATTAGTTACTAAGGGCAAAATGTAAGCTTTTTCATTTGATGACAGATGGCGCTGTTTTGATAATTAAAACGTATATCGTCAGCGGAGTTTCAAATTATTATGAAAAGGTTAAAACTAATTTAAACTAAATTTACAAATATAATATTTTTTTTAAAAATTCCCGTCATCCCGCCTATTAACTAAAATAATCATATATAATAGAAAATTAACATCTAAAGGAAGGAAAATACTTAACCTTCTTTTTTAAGTTTCGTAATCGGATAAAATGTAGCCTATAAGTTGCCCCGGGGTACTAACTACCTACATATAAAATTTTATGGAAATTGGTCCAGTAGTTTTTGCGTGAATCGGTAATACACAGACAGACAGACAGACAAAAATTCTAAAAACCACTAATTTAGCTTCAGCACACTTTATTTAGTAATATGAACTTGTTTTTTCAAAAATATGTTACAATTACAGACACGGCTTTTCTACAGATTTCTTATATGTATAGATAAGAGTGACTCGATATTTTCTTGCCGATTGTACTCTGTGGAGTTAAATCTATTGTTGATAATGACTTTTTATATTATTGCGGAAACTACATATTGTATGAAACTGTTTTTTACGAATCTTATCGTGTTTAATTTACTTATTTTTGATTCCCGACGTTTCGGGTCCTTTGCAGTACCCTTTGTCACGGGAGGACTGAGGTAATTGATATTCCGATGTCAAAGTTAACCCTAAAGGTACTCCTTCGGCTTTTTATTATTACTTTTCGTCCGATTAACGCGGACCTGAGCGTACTGTGTCTTGAAGTATTTCAGTGGTATGCTTGGGTTGAGTTCAATTTTATTAATTACAGGATTTAGTGCAGAAAAAGAAGCAGAAGCAGGTTGTATACCCAGCTAGCTTCTTTATTGAAATAAGAATGTTTTTTTTTTAATTAAAATAGCCTCTCGTATCATCCTTGGTAAGAATCGATATTCTTTTCCGAGGATTTGTGAGCTATAATATTTGACATAACGGCGGGGTCCGCCAAGGATATGATCACAAACTGCAGACTACCCGGAGCGTTGGTGTTTTACGTCAGCTATATGTTATTTTACGTGGGTTTTAATTGATCTTTTTGTTTACCCTATATAAGAGCATTCACAATCAAGCTTGTACACTCCTGCATCTTGTAGAGGGTACTACTCTTGACGCTATGGTAAGAAATGACTAATCTTCTTCGGCGGCTTGTACAATGTTCTGAAAGAAACTCACTTCAAGATGTAGCCAATCTTTTCTGTGTCTTTTCTGACATTGGTAGTACAGCAGACAAACACTTGACTATGGCCGGCTTCACTCGGTCACGGTGATATAAGCTCGGATCTCGAAACTTGTTGTCGTACAAAATTTGCTTGGCGTGCTGAAGCTCGGCGGCCAGGTGTTTGCTGTCACAGATCCCTTGTTTCTATATAACCAAGATTTGTAATCGGACTTATCAGATTTGTATTAAACTTTTTTATTCTATTTAACTTGGCAATGTATATGCTTTCAAACAACTCAGCATTAAAAAAATTAAAGGACTAAATATTGCTTTGTTTATAATCCTTACTCTGTAATAAATTACTGTTAGTTTTATATAGCCATACTATTTGTTTCTTCGTTAGAAAAGAGAAATGTAAAAATTTTCTACCAACTACAAAAAGGAGGAGGTACTCAATTCGACTATATTCTTTTTCTTTTTTTTGTGTGTTACCTCATAATTTCTTTCTAGGTGAACCGATTTCGATTATTCTTTTTTATTTGAAAGCTGATGCTTCTCATGTGGTCCCATATAAATTTGATCAAGGTTTGACCATTAGTTTTTGAGTTATCCTTAATAATTTATATTGAAATCGGTTCTAGAAAAATTTTAACTTTTAATTATTCTATTATATTTATTATATTATTTATTATGTTTATATTTTAATTATTTGGATTTTTAATTACCTCATGTCTTAAAGGCGCCTTACCTAAATATCGGTAAGATTATGTCTGTTTAATTTATTACATTAATAACTTGATTTTTTTTTTGTTATCGCAAGTACAATGTCTCTAACTACTTTGTGTGCTTTATTAATTCCAATTATAACTGCAAAAATGTATGCAATAAAAACCGTCAATGTTATTCTTACATTAATATGTAGGAGGTTTGTTTCATTTTAAAATGCACCCCAATTTTTTTCACGACCCAAAATCAAAACAATTAAACACACGGCATGAGGGTTAGGTGCAATGTAGAGGGGAATTTTGCATCAGAACTGTAAATTTTTAAAGTATCTCTTACTTTCTTCGAAATTAAACATTATTTTTATTAACATAGAGCTTAAGTTAAAAAACACAGATGAATACTTTTATGCAATTCCTCTAAGTTATTATCTGACAATATTCAAACGGACTGCGTCAGTGCTGTCCAAAAATGAGCCTATTTCTTCCTTTAATAGCAGTTAAGTTTCTGCAAAGAATTTATGGGCTTTCCTTTTAGAAGTTAATCGTTACTTTGGTTTGCATTTGCATGGAGCGTGTTGATAATTCCAAGTTTAATGAAGCGAGCTCGAGATTCGTCTCCGGCTGAAGACTGTGAAAAAATGCTAGCAGCGAATGCAAATTTTCCCTATAATTGTGCATTCTATTGTCTCGTTTATAAAACGAAGGAAAATATACACTTTATCTATACACTCTCAGTATTATTTCAGTACTTATTAATGGTTGACTCGTGCAGTCGCTCATTTTCCTGTTGCAAACAAAGGGGAAAATTTTAATTTTTTGGGGAGTTTTAATATTGGCTGTTTTTATTGCTTTGTGAGCTTATTAAGCTTTACTATAAAAAAAAATAATTTCCTGCAAAATAAATCCTTCGAGCTACATGATTTTATCTTGAAAAACCTTTATATAGTAAAATTGTCTTCAATTGTGAAAAACAAATATTGTGGTAGCGTGATAAAATTAATGCTTGTGTTTTTTACGTACAAATGTACAAATTTTAGATAAATATGATGTAATAAAAATACAGAGATAAAGCTGAACTAAGCAGTAGACGTAAATAATATTGACAAGTTCTATGATCAGTCATCCGTATAATACCCAATATCTGAGCAAAACGAGATCCATTCCACAACATTTATTATTTATTGTCCGACCACAAAAATGCGAGTTTCGCCGAATCATGGTACCCCCTAAGTATGCCGTCGATATTTCGAATATCATGCCGACCAATGTTGTTGAACTCGAAACTTTTTAATTGTAATGGAGATTAAATGTTATCTGATATAGGCTAGTGTGAGCATTTGTAATAACATATTTATTTCTAACGTTTGACAGCTGTAGGCGTTCCGATCTACGAGATAAAGTGGAGCAGGCTTTAGTGTAGTGTACAACTACCTAACTATTAGAGTTCTCGGTGTTCATCGATCGTCATTTATTATATTTCAAATTTCTAACTGGTTTTAAATAAAAACTAAATGTTTGACTTTATTTTCGTTATTTTTAGAAGTGATCAAATAAAGTTAGATAACTTCATTGACAATATTAGAGTTAGCAATGACAGCATAAGAAAATCTATCCCTTTTCCCTATAAAATATATTCAAATATATTATAATATTACTTGTTATCTTCCTGCTTTACTAATTAGTTTTCTTCCTCGCACAACTTCCTTGTGGAATCCACTACCATAAGAGATTTTTCCGGACCGATACGATTTAGGGACCTTCAAGAAAAGAGCCTACCTTTTTTAATGGCCGGCAACGAATCTGCAATTCCCCTGGTGTTGCAGTTGTTTATGGGCGGCGATAGTCACTTAGCATCAAATGAGCCGTATGATCGTTTGGCCCCTCTCATATAAAAAAAGTTAAAATATTTTAATATTGTTAAAAATATTAATTTTAAGTTTTATCGTCATAATTGTTCATTTTCTTTAAAACAAATGTAAATGTATTGTTTAAGAATAATCTGAAATATTTTTTCGTCTTTACGTACTGCAACCGTGAGTGTGTTTGTCGAATTGTAATGACGATTCCATTTGTTACCCTATGCAATCTGATGACAAGGTAAAAACATACAGTTGTATATAAATTATAGAAATAATTATTGGCAAATATATATTTAAGAAATAATTAAAAATAACTATTAAAGCGATATCTCAGTGGTGATTTTGTGCTTTCTCAGCAGCAACGGGAATAATTTGTACACTGATGAATTGTGCAATGCAAGAGGTTCTCTGTCTAGACTCCGACGCTTAATGAGTGCAAATCATTGCAAATTGCATTCCTGGTGCAGTGTTCAATTTCATTTTGTTAAGTGTGAGATTAGTTTGAGCTAAATATTTTTAACACTCGGAATATAAAATTTGATTAATAAAGTTTTATCATTACCAGTGAAAAAATTAACGTTAACAACGAATTGCCTGAGTCCGATATGGTGACCTTATTATAAAGCAAACATAATTATTACAAATAGTTCTACTCGTGAAATATGTTTGAGTCATTAAAAAATAAATAAATTTCTTTTTATACTAGAATTGTCGTGTGGGGCGGCGGACTATACATCTATTCACCATCACACATCATGAAATGGACTTTATAATTATAAATAAGAGGACCAACACTTCTCGAGCCGTAAATAATTACGTTTATAAAATTATTTACATTTTTTGCACATGTCAATCCTCGTCAATGCTTAAATAATATTTCGGAACGTCAGATTTTCATATACGATATAAAGCGTCTTTTGACCCGCCCAATCGATCGCTTATAATGGCCTGTATTTAGAACTAATGGTGTTTTCACAGAGCAGTAAAAGTGGCAGAGCTGTAAATATTTTACAAGTTAATAGACATGACCCTAAGGAGTTATAATAAGTATGGAATTTATAGGAATGCTTTTTATAATTTTAAAGTGACAAAATAGATATGACGGTAAGTGGTTATTACAACCAATGGACAGCTGTGACCAATATTTAAACAACGAAGGCCACAAATGCTTTGCCATTTTTGAAGACTAAGATAACCTCTTAACCTGTAAGTAAACCGAATCTTTTACATTTCAAACCGAAATAGCAGTAGGTGTACTGCTGTTTGAACTCGGAAACAAGTACCGACAAAGACGAAGTCTCAATTTTGCTGATTTTTCGTTAAATATCGAATTCACCTGCAGTTTTTTATAAAATTGAGGTGACAAGCGAACTTACAGGTTACCCGCTTGTACGTAACTATTGCAGTCAATGGACGCCTGCATCTGGATCTGACCATCTGGATGATTGGCGGTCCACCACTGTGCGATTTAGAATATTTATTTGTTATTTTATTTTTTTGTTATTTTATTTTATTTTAAAAAAAAACGTTACCACCACTCTAGGATTTTCTCCTGTATCGTGGAGGTAGTTTACAAACATAAATTGCACAATGACAAACATCCAGACCCGGAACAATTATTTGTAGGCGATACAAATACATGTTCCTTGCGGGATTCGAACCCGCGGCCCCAGCGCAATAACTCATTGCTAAGCCACTACGCCACGGAGCCGTAATATGTTTTTATCCTCGCACGACTTCCTTGTGGAATCGATTAACATCAGCGATTTTTCCGCACCGATACGACTTAGGGACCTTCAAGAAAAGTGCAGTTGTTCATGGGCGGCGTTAGTCACTTACCATCAGGTGAGCCGCATGCTCGTTTGCCCCCTCTCCTGTAAAAAAAAAACTTCAAACAAAGAAGGATAAAGATGTTTTGTCATCTCTGAGGACTAAGATGGAATGCCTCACAGCCTGTGATTATACTGGCTCTCTGTAGCATTCGGAACGGAAAACAGAAATACAGGCAATGATATTTCGTGGCAGAAATAGGTAAGAGGGGTGCCACCTACCCAGATAGACACCTAGATTAAAAAGAACCTTCTCGCCTAGTGGAATGCAGAGATCATTTCTGATAGACGAACGAAACTGCTCTAGCGACTGAATAATCAAGACACTGAACCCAAGTTTCTCAGACTGTTGATAGTAAGCAACAGGTACATCTATCAGTTGCTCCACCATTATCGGTACTGCACACTAATGCGCATTGATTCACCGGACCATCGTCCATCGCATCGTCTTAAACATTGGGTAAGTTCTCGAAATATAAAGTACCTACCGCTTTCTTGGAGGGCTTATATTCAATTTAAAGAATAATAAGACATGTTTAATGATGTCAATAAAGATAAGTAATATAATAACTTCGAAGACTATCCTTTTTTGTTCCATAGATGGCGCTACAGCTTCTTATACGCAGAATGTAAAATAAACAAAGAAGCAACGAAAAGCAGCATCAAACGTTCAAAAATTGTTACACTGCCGAATTATTTTGACAGAAAATGTAAATATTCAGGTTGATAAATATATTCAATAAAAATACAATAGTAAATATTTAATAACATCCATTATTATATTGCACTAAAACTGAAAAAAAAAACTTTATATTTCTCTCTATACTATGACACCAGTACCAAATTAAGCATCCAGTACATATCTGATAAGCTTAAATTGAATCACCTTCGAGTTTGATTGAAGGGTGGTCATGGAATCGACGCTGAATTAGACGAACAAATTAATTAAATACGATACGACATCTGCTACATGTCTACTGTTAATAATTGTTACGCGACTTTAATTTTTTTTTGATAATTTGGAATAATTTTACTCATATTTATTTATTAACTTAAATACGTGTTATTATATTGCAAAATTATACGTGTTAGTCAATTCAATGTACAAATACTTTTTAAAATTTAAAAACTACACAGATGAAAGTAGTTCTTGCACAACAAGCTTTTCGAAATGTATTGTAAATTGTAATTAATATTGTTATTTTTATAAAAATTGCTACATGCATATATACGGTTCATGGGCACATTATTAACTAGTATATAATATTTTTTTATATTAAACAAGTTTATGTAATCTTTAACTTTCTTCTTTATCATCTGCCCGTGGAAGTTCACGGAATGGAAGTGTTTGATGTAAATACCGTTTTTGCTATAATGAGCATGTTGTTGGTTTATACCTGATTTTAAAAAATATAATTAAAATTTCCTTGTAACATAACCACTTTTAACTATTATTAAATTAATAAACGAACTTCAGGATTTAAAACACATTAATAATATAAAAACATGCAGGAAATCGATGAATGCAGGTGGCTCAGAACCGTGCTTTGTGGCATTCCTTGGGGGAGGCCTATGTTCTGTTCTGCTGTAATGATGACGATGATGATGAATAATATAAAAATGCCATCCTTTCCTGTACTTCCTGTTAAGGATACGGTTGAGGCCTTGGCTACTAATTGTGGACATAATAACCATTCTAAAATGCTGATATCAAATTACAGCCTTGTTGTGGGCAGCAGCATTGCCATTTCAAGAGCATCGGTGCTCAATAACCCCAGGTGTTAAGAACAGGCAAATATATAAAGTAATACTGGTCTTGTGGCTTATTCCAAAAAGGGCTTATATCAAGTTGATATTCAAGATTCAAGGTCTGCGGAATCAGCAAAAATCAGAAAAACATATGAAAGTTTAAAATATAATACAAACCATTTATAATATACATTTCTTAACAGTGGTAGAGGCACGCGGCAGCTTTTGCTGTCGCACGGATGGGCCGGCTAGAACCGGGGTGGTACCACGACCTCACAGAATACCAGCGTGAAGTAGAGGTTTACCTCTGCGTTTCGCTTGGTGAGTGCAGGTGGCCGGAGGCCCTTTTTACTGGAAATGAGGCATTCCATCTTAGTCCTCACGGGTGACAACGCATCTGCATTTTGATTCACAAACGAGGATAGATGTAGATGTCTATGGGCCGCAGCAACCACTTACCATCAGGTGGACTGTGTGCTCGTTTGTCACCTTTATCCTATAAAAAAAATATTATACTATAAAAAGTAGAAGCCGGTTTTATTGAGTTTTTAAAATGCCAAAAGTGTGATAAATAGGTTGTCATAAATAAGTATAATGAGATCGAATCCACTTGCATAGCGTGCAAAACTAAAAATGCAAAAAGCATTTATACTCGTAGTAGTAGAAATTAGTTTGCATAACTAAAAGAAAAAAGAACAAGCAGAATTCTAGAATTATAAATTGTTACCGTTACTGTAACAGCCTGTTAAATGTCCGTTGCTGAACGTCGACCTCCCAACTACATTGCCACATAGGGGGTATTGCAACGGTCACAGGAGGACGCTGCTGCAAATCTTCTGGTTTCCATCCCTCAGTCGCCTCTTATATCCATTACCCCATATCGTTCCGTGGTTGTCGTTATTATAAACAGATTGACTTAAATCTGGATTATATACATCTAAATTATATATAATGAGGGACTATTAAAAAAACATACAAAGACGATAGTGTGATGGCAAAAATTTTGCTACTGTATTTAGTAGCATAATATAAGTATCACTTTATTCTACTGTAACGGTTTCATAATAATCTGAAGTCATCTATATCTATCTATACATGTAATAAATCTGTAGAAAAGTCGTGACGTGTCGTGAAATTATGCCGTAAATTAAAATAGTACCATGAAATTTAACATTACTTTATCAAAACTAAATTACTTAATTTTAAATAATCGTAAATAGTAAAGGTGAATAATGAAATTTTGATTCCACGACAACTCTCTTCCTAAGTATAGGAAAACATGTTCGACACAAAAAAGTGATAGGTGTTGCTATAGTCGTGCTATTCACACTCGAAAGATAAATTCTACTTACGCATGATACACTACATATTAATGCAATTCTGATAAACTCCCTTCTGTATTCCTGTAGCATAACATAACTATGCCAAATTCCATAATTTTTTATCGAAGAGTCTGTAAAAAAATTCCCGTTGATGTGATTTAATTTACTAATTTTGGACCGAAGAAGCAATGATGATTTTTCTAAATTAAAGGCCACGCGAGCCATAGACTTGAATATATTTATTTATTTATTTTTATTTATTTAAGCTTTCATGCACAAAGTTGTACATATGGCGGACTTAATGCCATAGGGCATTCTCTCCCAGTCAACCATTAGGCTAAACAGAAATATACAGACAAGAGGCGGTGCAGCAGTAATCAAAATAGAAAGCGCTAAAAGAAAAGAAATTGTTTATACATATATACATGTAATTATAAATATACACACACATACATAGACATATATACTTAAATACACACAATATATACATATATAAATACATACATACACATATACACGCATACACTACATATACATATACACAATACATATAAATATTATCTATGTCAGAACAAATATGAAATATACATATGCGTATGAAAATAAAAGCTATGTTAGTTCAAACTTGCAACAATTTTTCACATGCTTACGGACTTGATTTTTAAAAAGAAACTTGTTGGAAGCTTTTTTAATGTCAAGAGGGATGTCGTTCCAGAGTCTGATGGCCGTGAGGGCGAAAGATTGAGATAAATAACCAGTACGGTGTAAAGGAGTGAGCAACTTAAGGTTAGCCGATGAACGGAGAGAGCGATTATGAGAATCTCCCAGGTATTGAAATTTGGATTTCAGATACTCGGGAGCACATGGATAGTTCAGAATCGTGAAAATGGTGCAGAGCATTCTGACATGTCTGCGCTGACGGATAGGCAGCCAATTTAGCTGAACACGAAAAGAAGATACATGGTCGTATTTACGGAGACCATAAATGTATCTGATACAATTGTTAAGTAGACGATCCAATGTATTAAGATGATGTTGAGACAGGTCTGAGCAACACACGTCGACATAATCAATAATCGGTAAGATAAGTGACTGGACAAGTAAAATCTTGGTATTGGTGGGAAGAAAATTTTTTAATCGATATAGAGATCGCAAAGTTCCAGTAGTTTTGCGACTCACCTCCTGTATATGTTTGTTCCATGTTAAGCAACCGTCAACGTACAGACCAAGGTTCTTTACATAAGGAGAGAATGGTATGACATTATTTTTAAACATAATTGATGGTACGGTGGGAATATCTACTTTCGATAATAATCGTGGGCTACCTAAGATTATTGTTTGGCACTTAGATGGGTTCACGTTTATGCCATACACAGTGGACCATTCGGATATGTATTTCAAGTCATCATTCAATAATGAGATAGCATTAGAGATGTTTGAGGGTTCCACTTGCACATATAACTGCAGATCATCAGCATACAGATGGTAAGAGCATTTGAGATTTAATGTGATGAGATTGATAAAAATTGAAAACAGAAGAGGAGAAGACTATACCGCCTTGAGGGACGCCAGTAGACACATCACACCAGTCAGATAGTATATTATGTCCAGTGCGCACGGCCTGTTGGCGCCCTCAAAGATATGATGAGAACCATTCCTGAGCTGAAGACGAGATATTCAAATGAGAAAGAAGGACCAACAAGATATAATGATCAACAGAATTAAATGCGTTAGAAAAATCTATTAAGATGAGGACGGTCAGTTTTGATTTTTCCATCCCCTCTAGAACATCTTCCGTCACCTTGAGAAGAGCAGTAGTAGTAGAATGACCAGGGTAGAAACCCGACTGATAAACTGATAACTGAGAAAGAATATTATTTGAAACAACAAAAGAAGAAATCTGTTTATGAGCAACAGCTTCCAGAACCTTAGAGAGAAAAGGCAGAATAGAAATTGGTCTGAAATTGGACATAGCGTTAATATACTGTACGGTACGCCAGTATATTCTAAGTCTATGAAGTCTATGTTGCCAGTGATGACATACGGAACTGAGACGTGGTCCTTCACTGCTGGCCGGATGAGGAAGCTCAAGGTCGCTCAACGAGCTATGGAGAGGACTATGCTCGGAGTTTCTCTGCGTGATAAACTCAGAAATGAGGATATCCGCAGTAGAACCAGAGTGACCGATATAGCCCAACAGATTAGTAAGCTGAAGTGGCAATGGGCCGACCATATAGCTCGAAGAACTGACAACCGATGGGGAAGAAAGGTTCTCGAGTGGCAGCCTCGTACCGGCAGGCGAAGTATAGGGCGTCCCCCCACTAGATGGAGTGACGACCTGGTAAGATATGCAGGAAGTCGATGGATGCAGGTGGCTCAGGACCGTGCTTTGAGGCATTCCTTGGGGGAGGCCTATGTCCAGCAGTGGACTTGTGAAGGGCTGTAATGATGATGATGATAACGCGAGCGAAGCCGCGAGTAAAAATCCAGCATTTGATAAATTTTACCCTAGTCAACATTAAAAAAAAAGTATTATTTGAAACTATACATAAACATCACCCTAAAAGTCAATGACTTATAGCTTATAAGCTCTTGTTTAATTTTCCAGTAACGACGAATCGATAAGTAGGATGCTTGAGTCTAGCACTACATAATAAAGAAGCTTGAGCATCTCACAAGCTGAGGATTACATTATTCAAGTACGGCACTTTGTCGTTTTCACTCGGAGCAGTTGCCCGAGGAGCAAAATTTTAATCATAAGCGTCACATTTAAGGATCATAATATTATGCTTAATTTACTGTAAGTACAAAATAGAAAGATAACGAGGACTTCTCAGTCTATTTGAAATAAAAACAAGGCCATGGATGACACAATAAACCTAAAGCAATTAATTGACCACGTGGTTAAACATGATCGGAAGAAGCAGTAATTAGCTTAATTAAAAATAATTAATGTCAACCAGTAGTAGTAGGTTGAATGTAGTCTATTAAAAAAATATTTTATATAGTTCCTTCCAATCATGATATTTTGATTAATTGAATTTCAATTATATTGATTAATGACCCTGAAAGCAGCAGGGAACCAACGCGCTCAAAGCTCACATAAAGAGGTCTTGCTACCTTCTCAAAAACTTATCTTAATATAAGAGGCAATCAAATATAAAGGTTATTTTAATATGAAGTAAAATTTCAAATCAATTCCGTTTTGAGCAATAAAGAAGCATTTTATAGTAGCCTTCTGTGAATCAAGCGAGGTGTACGTTATACCAATCCAACGTATGATTTGTTGGTATGAAGTAGTTAGAGCCACAGCGAGAGACGTCGTAAATCATGACAAGTGACACCCTTACGATTGCTGCAGCTGCATAATCCGTCGAAAAATAGTATCGTGCGCGCGGCACACAATGAAATTTCTTCTTTTTATTCCATACAATTTTAAAAAGCGGTTTATTACTGGAATCTTGCTCTAAAAGTAATGTTTTAGAAAAATAAAATAACATGTCTAAAGATATAACAAATTGCAAATGTGTTAAAGTTTAACGACTACATTGATTAATGATTTGAGTATTTAAATATAACAGTGTGGCTTCTGGGTACGAAGGAAAAAAGAATAGAACAGAATAAGATAGAACAGAATAATTTAATTCAATATAATAAACTTATTGAAAAAAAAATTATACTTTTAAAATAGGTTCTGTCCTAAGAACAACTAGCAAAACATTCAGCGGGACTTTTTTATTATAATTTACAAAGTACAGCGTACAGCTCGGGGCAAGCAGAGCAATAAGACTAAGGCGACCCCTGGCATGCTAGCCATACATTTCTTTAACATCATAGGACTATATTTGTACTTTGACGGCGTCCACTAGCATCTGAGAATAGCCAAGCTGATTTTGCTATTTCTGATCGAGACTCATGTGTGCTCTCCGGCTGAAATTTCGTATTTCTCCTACCCTGGGCACAATCGAAACACTCCTTTGTGCCTCTGGTTGGTATTTACGTAATGTCAGAGAGGATATTTGTTCCCGACGCCCCGGAATTTTGAAGGTATGGACCCGTCCATTCTTTGGCTGCGCATAGACAGCGACCAAGCTTGACCAAGGATGCTTTTATAGTTCCCACTATGGTAATGGGGACACGGACCGACTCATCGACCACTTCCAAGTAGCTACAGACTCCGTACTATAAGACATCCCATCCGCAGAAATCGTGATCCTTGGTGATTTTAACACCCACTACACTGAAAGGCTCCATAATCGTTCAACCGATCATGCGGAAAGATATTTGTATGACTTTTCCTTGACATATGGTCTGACACAACTGTTTACCTACTTCGCCTTCGCGGATTCCGGATGTGGAGAATTATGCACCTTCTCTGTTGGACCTTCTGCTGACCTCTCATTCGAACGGATATCAGGTATCCATCGACGCTCTTCTTGCTTCTTTGGACCAATGTCTGATCCGGAGTACGGTGCTTCCATTGCGATTGCATTCTGCAAGATGTATTTCTGTGCATCCTACTATTGAGAGTGGGTTTGCTTCTTGCCGGATGATCCTAAAGTTTTTACTGATTCTGTCACCGATGTGGTGCTTCAGGGAATATAAATATTTATTCTACCATCTCTGGTAACCATCGTAGGTAGATCTCAGCCTTGATTTCCTCGCTCCTGTAAGGATGGATTACACAGTAACCAGGAGTGTTATCAGGCCAGTCATGACGCATCGGTGGCCCGAAATGTAAACACCATCACCCTTAAAAAGAAGTATAACACTACCTCCAGGTCCTTCAAAAGCGTTAATGCTAGTGTTATTGTGAGAAACTAGTTCGCCTACATTCGGGAACTAGTGCACTCTTCTGACTCCAAGGCTGTCTAATTGAATTTCTGCCATAACTTCCATCTTTGTGCAATGAAGACGATCCGCTGGCTCGCGCCGCAAAAGAGAAAGCCGACGTTACAGGCTCCCTTTTAGCGACCAACTCGACTTTCGATGACAGAGGTCCTGCATTGTGAGTACTCCATGCCAGACCTGCTGTTCACATAGTGCTTAGTTCGAAAAAACTCGTCTCTTTGGACATCTGCAAGTTTAGTGGACATGACAGAATCCCCCAATTGTGCTGAAGACGTGTGCCATCAGAATTGGCACCAGTTATTACTCGTCTCATTCGTTATCTCTACTCTTCAAACGTTGTCCTAAGTCATGGTAGACAGGTTTTGTGTAACCTATGCGTAAAAACGATAGCTGCTCTAATCTCATTAACTAGAGGTCAAAGGTCATTCACTATCATCTTCTTGTCGAATGGGTCTCTGTAAATCTACTGAATTGTGATTATATAAAATATTACGAGTAACTAACATACAGGCGAGTGGTGTGTAATGACAGAAACACTAATCATAATATAATAAATAATAAAATCTAACAGTTCAAGAGTACCGCTAACTACGGCCAGTAAAAATTGCTGGACAATTGCGTTTATTGTAAGTTATATGTTATATTTAGTAGTGCGAGGAGTGAGGTAACGTATTCATACTTTGATAGGTGAGCGCAGTACCGTTGCTCTCGCATGGGTGAAGATGGTTCTTATCACCAGTCTATATAGTTTGCATTCATATTAATATAATACTGCTATATGTCGACTATTACAGTATTTTTGTACAATTAGCAGGTTGCACCACATGCAGATGAGAAATTAGAATAAAAATTTACTTCTAATGTAATCTAATCTCGTAACAAAGTTTCGTGCTTTTTTACATCGTTTAACAACAATACAATGTTGGTTTGATATACAAATTTATGTCACATTTTTGTAAATGTGACATACATTTGTATAAGAATTTATCCCAGATTTAAGAATACACCAATTTCAGTATAAATGAAGGCAGATTTTTGCGAAAAACAAAGTGCGTCTAGTATTGACATCTACAAATATTGCTCGAGGTTATATTAATACGTCAGTAACCGATATTTTGTATGATGAACGAGTCGAAAGCGATACTGGTAAGTAAATGTGTATTCTCTTACGGGATCGCACGTAATTTATTTCCACGAGTCTGTTTCCCGGTACACATTAATCGAACAAAGATGGACTGATTGTATTGTAACATAATACACAAGGAAGTAAAGCCAAACACGATGAAACATTTTTTGTCTCTATATTTTTTGTGCTATTTATATTCTATATTTATTTCTCGTTGTTTGTGTGTTGTAAACTGTTAGGAATATCTTGTTTTTAACTTACATTCTAAATAATAAAATGTTTTTTTACTCATATTTTTATGTTTCTAAATGGTGTTAATGGTTTTAATGCAAAGCCCTCAAAAGTTAAATTGTAAGCCATCGAAGTCGTAATTTAAAGTTAAATGAAACAAAACGTCTATACCGAACTGGGAACCCCAATGAATTTAACGGTATTATGGCGGTAAGAGGGAGCAATTTGCTAAAACAAACGCCCTCCATGTCTCGCAAGTTGAACGAATCGCTTAGCGAAAACATTAGCTACGGCTCAAAGGCTTTTCAACGCAAATTGCACGTGAAATTCGACAGGCAATGCTCCTGAGTCTACAAAAATCTGGCCCCGATATTGTCTGATTACTTACTCACGAGCAGCTGAGTACTATAAAGTATGAGCCCATACACTCCGTATTAAATCTGATTTACGGAAAAAGTATTACCGCTGGCGGATTAAACAAAATACAAGTGTTTTATTTCGTATTTTTATATACGAAAACAATTACTTTTAAATCATGAAATTAAAAACGTTTTTTAGTTATTTGTATTTCGCACCTATTTTTCAATAATGGAAACATTATTTATGTTTTCACATTTTCCGGTGCATTGTTAACACTGGTTTATTGGCCATTATGTCCAGGTAAATTACATATATAACTTGTTAATGGTAATGTGCCTCATAATATACGTCAATAAAGTTAATAAGTAGTCTTTTGGTTATGTAATTTTATTAATAACTTCGTAATTATATAATATATATTAAAAACTTAGATTATTTAATTTTGTTAACAGTATATTCATCCCACATCAACTCTTAATTTTAAGCCGCGAGAGCATTTATTTGTGTTATTTTTTAGCGAAAATTATTTTAATTGTATTGTGTCTCTTTCTATTTAAACATGAATCATACGTACCGACCCTTTTTACTGGAAAAGAGGAATTTCATCTTAGTCCTCACGGGTGACAACGCATCTGGATTTTGATTCGCAAACGAGAATAGATGTAGATGTCTATGGGCCACAGCAACCGCTTACCATCGGGTTGGACTGTGTGCTCGTTTCTTACCCTATCCTATAAAAAATAGGTATATGTAATTACTTTATGATGAATATTAGTTTATGGCAGAATCGCTGGAGGACCTAAGCACTATGCTCAATGACCTCAATAGTGTCTCCCAACGGATAGGTCTTAAGATGAACATGGACAAAACAAAGATCATGTTTAATGTCCATGTCACACCTATGCCGGTAGTTGTTGGGAGCACTAAGCTCGAAGTTGTTGACGAGTATGTTTACCTGGGACAAATAGTCCGACTAGGTAAGTCCAACTTCGACCGAGAGGTCAATCGACGGATTCAACTCGGCTGGGCAGCGTTCGGGAAGCTACGACACATCTTCTCGTCAGACATACCTCAAAACCTTAAAACGAGATTGTACAACCAGTGCGTGTTGCCAGTGATGACTTACGGAACTGAGACGTGGTCCTTCACTGCTGGCCGTATGAGGAAGCTCAAGGTCGCTCAGCGAGCTATGGAGAGGGCTATGCTCGGAGTTTCTCTGCGTGATAAACTTAGGAATAAGGATATCCGCAGTAGAACCAGAGTAACCGACATAGCCCAACGGATTAGTAAGCTGAAGTGGCAGTGGGCTGGCCATATAGCTCGAAGAACCGACAATCGATGGGGACGAAAGGTTCTCGAGTGGCAGCCTCGTACCGGTAGGCGAAGTGTAGGGCGTCCCCCCACGAGATGGAGTGACGACCTGGTAAGACATGCAGGAAGTCGATGGATGCAGGTGGCTCAGGACCGTGCTTTGTGGCATTCTTTGGGGGAGGCCTATGTTCAGCAGTGGACTTGTGAAGGGCTGTAATGATGATGATGATGAATATTAGTTCTCGATTACAGATGGCTGAATTGACGTTTATGATGCTGAACCCAAGTCTCAAATACATGTGTAGAGTAGAGAAAAAAATTATCACTGCTAGAGTATCAGCTCTGTGCTCTTTGAAATAATACTTGTCAGTTGGCAGATTCTAGGAAGGATCTTGTCAATCAAATACCTTAAACGGTCTATATTATGTATATGCAAGAGCACAGTCGGAACATCCTTCACAACTTTACGACAGTTATTACTCTTTATGATATTACTGAGAACATAAATCTCAAACTAAAGGAAATCGTTTTGCCAGCGTTGAACCCAGAGAGCAGATACTTAATCTTTCTTTATTGATTATATTCGAATGGCTAGAGAGTGTCACAAAGTTTTGGATAATAGGGGATTTAGGTATACAACAACTTTTCTTTACAATAGAGCCATAACATGATACTCGTATTAACATATGTCGCCTAACGGATTATTGAAGTAAAAAAGTAATGAGACCTCTATATTGCTCGTAGAATAAGACAATTGTTGGGAATAAAAGTTTCTTAATTTGTATACTCGTACCTACTCATATCACACCGTGAGGTACCAGCAGAATAACCCATGCCTCCATCTCGTCTCGTAAGATATTCCGATTTGGAAGAACTTTTTTTTTACCAGATATAAAATGTCAGACGCGAAAGACAACGGGAAGCAGGCAGAGTGCAACGGGTCAGGTACTGCGTACCTCTTGTCTGCCAAGCATGGTGAGTGGTGAGTCGCTTGTTTAACTGTAAGCTATTTAGTATTGGCGTATCTAGGATGATCTTCCAGGGAGCTTTACCCCTAAAAAGTGAAAGGTGATAAAGCCAATGTACGCAGTAAAGTTAACCAAGTGGAATTTAATATAATAATTTCTCGGTTGTAGATTATTTATTTCAAAGTGTTTTGTGTGAAATTATTTAAGTACCCCATAGAAATTATTATGTGAAGTCATTATTTGAATTGGTAAACCAACATCCTGGGCTTGGCAACAGACAATTCTGGGGCATTACACTATCCAACCAATCCATCCCCTTCACGCCGTCTATACACACTACGGCTGTTTTGTAATGAGGATCATCATGCCGGTGAGTAACATGTAATAAAGATATGCATGAAGTTAAGATTAAAAAAAATAGAAAACGTACATCGAACTTATATCGTGTTTATATCATAATATATATATATATATATATATATATATATATGTCCGTTAGTTTGGCGAGACTAACGGACAGCAATTGATTTTTACTCGAAACTGCCTCGTCCGATTCTGATGAAATTTTTTGTGTGTGTTTGAGTGGGTCCCTGGATAGTTTAAATTCACAATTGAACCCGGTAGGAGGAGTTTGTCGAGATCCAAAAGTCTACCGTGCGAATCCGGGGTGGATTGCTAGTTTAGTAATATACGCGCACGTAAAATTACGTCAACACTTACATCATGTTGTTAACTGTTACTAAAATTTCTTTTCGTTTTCTAATGGATAGGTTACAATAGCTTAAAAGCCCTTGAAAAGTTAAACGGGTCAACCATGTTTTGACAGACTACACCTAAATTTTCAAATAGATATACAACTATATTTCCATAAAAACACTACAGCAATGTCGAAGGCGTGTAGAAGTGTTTACTTTGATCTTTGTAAGATTTGTTGAAATAAGTGTCAGTGTTGTTGACACAATGTCGAGTTGCCCCTCTACCTTACGCTCGAGTGTGTATTTAATTGTCTTTAGTTCTAGACAAACAAATATAGAAGACCGTCATTGTCTTAAGTGCAGGTTTTAACTATAAATGATGTGTAAATAAAAAAGAAATAATTTGCTTTGCATAATTTTATTTGTGATGAACCTGAAGAAGAAAAAGATTGACAAACGAGCATCTGTACCTGATAGTAGATTAATAACGTTTTCTTTTATAGGATAGGGTAACAAATGAGCACACAATCCACCTGATGGTAAGTGGTTGCTGTGATCCATAGACATCCACATTTATCCATAGTCAACCGTGAGGACTAAGATGGAATGCCTCTTTCCCAGTAAAAAGGGTCTCCGGTTCTTTACACTCACCATACGAAACACAGCAGTGTTAAGCTGCTATTTTACGCAGGTATTCTGTGAGAGCGTGGCGCTTCCCCGGTCGAGCCGACCCATTCGTGCAACAACTATACTACTAATATAGCTGCAGCATGGCTCTACCACTTAAAATATGGAATATGGATCCTGGATTGAAGAAATAAAATGCAGATGAGATCTGAATCCTAGGAGCTAAGATGAACGCTTCGGTACCAGTGAAAGGGTCATTCTGTCAGTCTTTTTTTTATGATAGTATTCCGCGAGAGAGAGGTCCTTCCTAATTTTAGCCAACCCATTCGTATTGCAGCCATAATTATATAGCTATAGCCTTACCATACGACGTATAAATCATTACTTTTTTGTAAAATTATTAGGTCATTACTTATTAATTTATATACTTTAAATGATAAGGTTATTTTTGTCATTTATACCCTAACAGGCTGTATCGCAGAATTGTAAGTGGAAACGGAATACCTACTCGATAACGACGAGATAACTCTACAGTAACGTTGCATTAAACACGATAACTTTTTTAAAATATTTGAATTGGATTCGATGTCAAACCTAATAGAAATAGAAATATTTTTTTTAATTTCTTTCATATTAAAATCAAACAGTAAAAGAATTAAAAAAAGACAAATGGTTTACAGATTTATCTGTTTAAAACCTTATTTAGCAAAATATTAAATATTTATGGTTCGCTTCACGAAAAAGTATATATAAAAATACGCATTATTTAAAAATAATGTAATTCGTATTAAGATACAAAATCTATTTTGTAACAGAAAACAAATTGAGTCTTTCTAAAGAATCACATGGCGGAAACGAATTTAATTTATTGACGACTTATTCAATACGCTGACGACTTCGCAAGGACGCACGACAATTACATCAATGCAAATTTATAGCGTTCTACACAATGAACCTTATGTTTATGGGATAATGTTGAAAATGGATTGTATGATTAAAAGCTTTACTTTGTCAGAGAAATATTGAAGTGACAGAACTTAATAGGAATTTAACAAATAGCTAAACATTTCGTAATTCGTGGAATATATTGAATGGGTAGTTTATTTTACAAAGGACGGGTGGACAGTCTTCGCTTTGTTCGGGCTCTCGTACCGACGTCAACATCTGCCTTTTTTTCATAAACGAAACTTGGCCAACGTGAAATAGATATTTGTTCAACTAGCCAGAAAATCAGAAGCTTTTGTGTTTTTGTAAAGAAGGTGGTAATGCTTTTGTTAGGACGCGGTTATTTGGTACAAGACCTTTGTGATCTTTGAGTATTTTGACGCAACATCTTCACTTTATTCGTTTTGTATGACTTTAACAATTTAATCAGATAAATAATTGTTAAAGGAAGTTATAGAAAAAAGAACACATGGGTACCATGATATTATAGTATTTCCAATATTGCTACTAGGATGCCAGTCAAAGGGCAATGGCAGACTTTCATACATAAAATTAGTTGAGAAGGAATGGTACCGTCTGTATATCAAAAATATCTTAAAATGTTAAGCGTCAGTCCCTTAATAACTCTGTCAAAGAATTTTGTCCTGAGAAGGCGTCAAAAAAAAAAGATATTTAGGTTTGAACCTTTTAGGTTATGTCCTATGTCACTTGGAAAAAGTCATGCGTCCTGTGGTTATTTGATTTTAGCTTAATACATTATCAACATAATGTACCTACCTAATTATGTAGGAGAGTTTTTAGATTATTGTATCTCTATTATATATTTGCATACTATAAATGTATATTTCTGGCATAGCTCCAGAGCATTTGTCATACAGTGACATTCCCAGAAGGACTAGAACCCAGAGCCGTAAAGTCAGTATAAAAATGTTCTTTGAATCATTATTCATTAACAGTTATATCCGTTGAATGATTTTTCATCATCCATACTGTTACAAGTCCACTACTGAACATAGGCCTTCCGTAAGAAATGCCATTAAGCACGGCCTCTTAGTTGATCGCATTTGCTTTAGTTACTACACTTGGCAGGCGGGTTGCCAACCGCATTTTTTTTTGCTTTATTTTTATTTTCTAGTTGTTATTTAGATTGCTGCCTATCTCCTGGTTTATTTCCCTCTGTCACCTCTTACATTGTCACTACACGAGGTTAAAATTATGAATAATTTTTAATAACAGTTAGTATCTATATAGTAATTAGTCTTGGATGAATAAAAAGTAAGTGTATGTGGAGATATTATGGCATTTTTTTTCTGCAAATGTCATTTCACCATTGCGCAGTATACCATACTGTTTGGCAGACAAGTTTACAGCGTATTCATAGACTGGGAATGGAGCAGCATCTGATTGGCGCACGCCTACCTCCTAGCTGGTAGGACTGGTTTTCTGCCTATGATTTTTTCTGTCTATTTGGGGAGGTAGCCCTATCACTTAGTTTTGCCGCGATCTCTGTTGTATTAGTAATAAGGGTGTTTAGGAAAGAAGTTCTAAAAATTGTAATGTTTCTATGATAATTTTTTATTTACCAAAAAAAAATATTGTTAACAATAACCGATGTTAAAACAACTACTGGAAGATTTTTAATATATTTTTTGGTTTTAATTAAAGCAAACGGTAAAATAATAAACAACACAACTTTTCTTAACTCAATTTAACTGAGCGTATAACAAATGTTGACTGTTCAAAAACGTTTGCTGCTGCTATTACTAAAAGTTAGTTCTTATTTTAAACTATTTGCTTTTTAAAACTTATTACCGTTTCAACATTAAAATACATTCTACCGTTTTAACTGCGTTGAAGTTTACTTTTGTTAAGCTTTAAATTTAAAAGCGTTGAGTTTTGTTAAGTGCAAAATATGTTCGCGAGAAATAATATAATATTATGTATTTCTTAGACTTCAAAGTTTTAAAAGTATTCTTCCTTTTGTAGTTTTTTGTCTTTCGGTAGATGTGAAGAAGAGTGAAAATAGCTTATTTAACGTTATTTTATTACCTTAATGGGATGAGGAATTTTTTTATATTAAATGGGTGACAAACGAGGACACAACTGGATGCTTTTTTTTTATAGTATAGGGGGCAAACGAGCATGCGGCTCACCTGATGGTAAGTGACTACCGCCGCCCATGAACAACCGCAACACCAGGGGAATTGCAGATGTGTTGCCGACCTTTTAGAAAGGTGTAAGCTCTTTTCTTGAAGGTTCCTAAGTCGTATCGGTCCGGAAAATTCGCTGGTGGTAATTGATTCCACAAGGAAGTCGTGCGAGGGAGAAAACTTCTTCTAAATCGCACAGTCATGGACCGCCAATCATCCAGATGGTATGGATGGTAACGCGAGTTTTGTCGCGATGTGCGATGGTGAAATTGAGCGGCTGGAATTAGTCCGAACAATTCCTCAGAGCACTCCCCGTGATAAATGCGATAAAATACGCAAAGAGATGCAACATCTCTACGCAGTGCCAGTGTATCGAGCCGATCAGAAATAACTCGGTCATCGACGATTCGAACCGCTCTGCGCTGGATGCGGTCAAGTGGAAGGAGCTGGCACTGGGGTGCCCCGGCCCAGAGATGAGAACAGTATTCCATGTGGGGCCGAACTTGCGCTTTGTAAAGTTGCAAGCGATGTGCCGGCATGAAATACTGTCTCGCTCTGCTGAGCACGCCAAGCTTTTTAGAGGCCAATTTGGCCTTCACTTCCAAGTGACCACGAAACTGCACACTATTCGATATGTCGACGCCAAGGATTCCGATACTGGCTGAGGCAGTAAGGGGAGTGCCTTGAAACTGAGGAGCTACGACAAAGGGGTTCTTTTTAGCGGTAAACGCGCAAACTTGTGTCTTCTGGGGATTGAACTGGACTAGATTTAGTCGCCCCCAATCCGAGACTTTGTTAAGCAAAGACTCGACTTCAGACACAAGTTTGTCCCGGTACTCGGCGACGTTTTCCCGAGAAATATTGGCACGGCCGGTATATAAGGCATCACCAGTGCTGTCGTCCGCATAGCAATGAATGCTGCCAGTTAGCAACATATCATTGATATGCAGGAGAAACAGCGTTGGTGATAGCACGCAGCCTTGTGGAACACCAGCGTTGATAGGCTTGAAATCAGAGCATTCACCGTCTACTACGACCTTGATGCTCCGATCAGCAAGGAAACTGGTGATCCATTTGCACAATTTCTCGGGAAGCCCATAGGAAGGAAGCTTCGAAAGAAGCGCTTTGTGCCAGACCCGATCAAAGGCCTTCGCTACGTCCAAACTAACGGCTAATGCCTCCCCCTTGGACTCTACTGCCTCCGCCCATCTATGAGTTAAGTAGACTAGAAGATCACCAGCTGATCGACCCCGACGAAAACCGTACTGGCGGTCACCAATCAGCTGGTGATCCTCAAGGTACCTCATGAGCTGGCAGTTTATAATGGCTTCCATTATTTTGGAGAACAAGGAGGTGATGGTGATAGGCCTGTAGTTGGACGGGTCTGAGCGGTCGCCTTTTTTAGGGATTGGGTGCACCAAAGCTGTCTTCCATGAGTTCGGGACTACGCCTTGGGAGTAGTAGTACCGGAAAAGACGCGTTAAAACCGGTGCCAACTCCGGAGCACACGTCTTCAGCACAATGGGAGGGACTCCATCGGGCCCACTCGACTTGTTGACGTCCAGGGAGAAGAGTGCTTTGCGGACCGAGCGCTGTGTAAATCGCACATCCGGCATGGAGCACTCACATCGCGGGATGGTCGGCGGTGTGTTCCCCCCGTCATCTAGAGTCGAGTTGGACGCAAAAAGAGAGCTCAACAGATCGGCTTTCTCCTTTGCGGCATGGCCCAGTGAGTCGTCCTCTCTGTGCAGAGATGGAAGAGATGGCTGACAGAAGTTCCCTTGGACAGCCTTGGCGAGAGACCAGAATGCACGGGTTCCCGAAGGAAGGCGAACTAGCTTCTCGCCAATTCTGCCGATGTGCTCAGACCTTGCCTTGGCAATGACGCTTTTGAAGGACCTGGAGGCGGAATTATACTTCTTTTTTGATGCGCTGGTGTTTACATCCCGAGACGTTGATGCGTCAGCCCAGGCCTGGTAGCACTCCTGCTTATAGCGTGATGCTATTTTACAGGAGCGACCAAACCATGGCTGGGATCTGCCTCCGATGGGCACCACAGAAAATGGAATAAAAAGTTAAGATGTTTTGGCCCAAAGACCACAAAATCCATAAAACTAGTTTTATAAAAAGTAAAGTTCGCGTAAATAAAATAAATATTTATTTGGATGCATTGTCACCCTTGAGGACTAAAATAGAATGCCTGATTACCAGTGAAAATGGGGCTCCAGTTCTTTTTACTCACTATACGAAACTTAGCGGTATTTAACTGTTATTTAAAGCTGGTATGCTGTGGGATCGTGGTCCTTCGATGGTCAAGCCGACCCATTATTGCTGCAACTATACTATAGCAGCAGCGTGGCTCTACCAAATTAAATATTTCCTTATGCCGCTAACACCTTATAATATGGGCACAGAGAGCCTGACATGACAGGCCTGACACCTCGGAATATTTTTAAATTTTTCATACATGCAAGTTTCCTCATGAAGCTTTGCTTCACAACATTATTAAAAAAAATTACGTTAATAAATTTATTATCTAGTAAATAATTAATATTATATTCAGACATATTTTCACCACGGTTGTGAGCCATCCTTCTTCCATGCAATGTATTTTCTTGCTGCACATTAATGACCTGATTATGCCTGATATCTAGGAGTGCGCAGTTGTCTACACTGTGCAATCGGTTTAGTTGGGATCAAGTCCAATCCGAAAGAGAAGCTATAAACGTGTGATTCTCCCACAGCAGATAGTTTCTTAATGGAGTGATGTCTGTCTTTGAATGGAAAGGAAATTTTTATGCCTCCAAAATGCAAACGTGTTTCTTTATCGCAAATAGAAGTCAGCTTAAGAGGCGTATTACAAAAAAACGCGAAATTACAAGGTTTCCTCGTTGAAATTTTATGTTTATCGTTCATTGCTTGAAATAACAATTACTTGGTAAAAATAGTTCGTTTTCTCTCCTCAAATAAGCTCGGAGCGGATTTTAGATAACTTATTTATTTAATCAGTAATAATCATTCTCCCGATGCATATTTAGGCAAAAACTCTCGAAGACATGATTTGGGATACTCTATTTGTAGATTCTATTGAATATCGACCATCAAAAAATATTTTTATCTCCCAAATATCCTACACTTTAATAATAGTTGAATACATTTTCGTTATATGCTTTTTACGCTAGGAAAAAAATCGACATAATTGAAAAAACGACAAAAAAAACTTCGATACAAGCCTCTATATTTCCGAAGTTCTACATCATTTAGAAGTAAAATTTGTACCAAAATAATCATCAACATTTGCTTAAACTATGCTATTATTTTTACTTTTTAAATCGTTACTATTATATTTTAATTAATTAAATAAAAGTACTATATATTTCACTGTGCCGGCCATCTGCGATCATTAACGCCCGAGCGCTTGCCGAGGGTGGACCTGCGTCAGTTGATTTCGGGCGCTGCATCGTTTCGATACTACCGTAATGTGCGTCGATTGCCTGCATACTAGAGCATCGTCAACTACGACCGCAATTTTTCATCGGTCGGTTTATAAACTATTTTATATAGTTATAATTTAGATCACGTCTCTTCCATTAAACATTGTAGGGACAACGAGTCTGTAGCATTGGCACAATTGAGCAAACAAAAAAATATTATTATAGAAAAATGTGGTCTATTCATTGACCTAGATCATTGTTATTTGAGGGCTTCACCTAATGGTTTATACAGCAACGGTCTCATTGAAGTTAAATGTCCTATTTCAGCTTTCGGAATAGATTTTGACACGGCCTTTTGACGAAAAAAAAGTTAATGGTTATAAATTCAGTGATTCAAGTGTAACATTAAATCAAAATAATGACTGGTTTTACCAAATCCAAGGCCAGCTTGATTTAGCAAATAAAAATGTCTGAATACTTGCCATAATATGTATTGGCCCAGATTAATGCTGTAAAAGTACTAAAAATTTACAAATACGACCAATTTTAGATTTTCAATATGTTACCCAAGTTACAAGCTTTTTATGAAAAGTGTGTACTGCCTGAAATTATCGAATCGAGAAAAGTTCGGTTAATGCCGTCGCAGCAAATATTTTTCTTATAAAAAATATAGTAATTGACTGTAAGTACCGATTAAAAAAATATTAGTTACATTTGGTTGTTATATTTATTAAAACAGGTTGCAACCGTTTATTTATTTATACCACTATTCTACCGGTAGTAGACATAATCGATTATTAACATTCGATTACAGCGTAACAATTAAAATATTTATGTGTACTTATTTTGACACTAAATATCATAAATAATGAATAATATATCATAATGGTATATAATAATAAATAATAAATTATATAACTATATAATAATAAATGAATAAGATAACATTTAAACGACACACCAAAAAATATTCCATCCACTATCCTAAGAAAACTTTGTATTATGGAAGATCAAGATCGTTTAATCGCCATACTCACAGTATTATAGTGCGAGTGAGTGAATAGATATGAAAGAAAGTATTGGTCGCGTAGCTTGCCGCCCGCTCGGTGCGTAAAATACCTAAAGAAAAATGGCCAAATTTCTATAGGAGCTGGACTTGACTTTTATTTTTCATGTCCCAAAACAAGCTATAGCTAGATCGGTTTGTTTTTATATTGTAAACACCATCCTGTATGAAAATCATATCTAAATAGCCACAGCTTTTTATAATTACGTCAACAATACTTTTGAGGTTAGCATCACATATGTAATCTTCTTCAGTGATATAAAATAAGAATTAGATTTGTATTGTGATGTAAGATTGTGTGTGATGGCTTATGTTAGTGTAATAAAATAAGTAGGTATGTAAATATGTACTATTATTAAAGAATTCCACTCGCGGATCTTAGAAATTACTCTGGTATCAAGCTCAAAAATGAGATGGCGGCGAAGTGTACCAATGCATATGTTACAATTAACACATAGCAATCGCAGGGCTAGTTGTCGTTGTTGTGTAGCTGTAGTCTGTGAAACGCCGAAATGTAAGAGGGCTCTTAACTTGCCTTTTTAAGAAGTATCATTGAGGCGCTAACTGAATTTAGTTGTTATGGTTTTGTCGAACCTTCATTTCATTGGGCAATCCCTTCAGTCCAGAGGCAGCTCCAAGGAAGTGAGGTGTCCTTTCGAAGGTGTCTTAATACTTCACTCAAGCAAGAGCAAGTCTGGTAATGCATTGAGTATTGCTGCCATAAAGGGAGTGGTGCTTCAAAATGTGACCTAGTAGCGTTGGACTCAAGGTGCAAGTTGGTGATATCAATCTGGTTAAATCATAAGTCAAAAATAAGTAGCGTCGGGTACAAACGCAAAATAGCCTATATAATGGTGTTCTACAGGATATATTTCCGACAGTGTGCGCAGGAATTGAATGATACAGTACTTTCATTTTCATTCCACTATCGAACAAACAAATGTTCGGCCAGCCTTCACCAACTTTTTTCCTCTACATCACATATTTAAATCGGACGATTTGCTTCGTTGTTTGCAATGCGTACAACAATAGAGTGCAATAATTTGCTAGCATCTGTCTTTCCATCAGATTACGAGCCTTCAAGGCGAAAATGAATAGGCATTTCTTACCTCTAGACAATGCCCTACACTATTTGCGGCTATACTACCACTTACATTCAAGTGGAATAGCAGTCAAGCACTGGCTTATAATAGTTAAAAAATTGCAACTAGGTTTTATTCACAAAACTTATAGGCACGAGAATATCAATGTACACGATGTGGTAGCTGCACGAAAGTATTTATCGACCGCGAATTGCGGCTGAATCGCGGACCGTGATCGTTGTCTCCAAGCAGAATCTGTTCTCCATCAGTTTCATTCGAAGTTGTGTATGTGTGTATGTGGCGTTTATACATTAACTGCTTCAAATACATCTTCGCGTCAATCATTTTATAGGATGATGAATTGTTTCACACGGCTCTTGGAAGAGGTTATGGAGAGGTCAAAATGACGAGATTTCATTACATGATATATTTTTGGCAGTATATCAGTAAGATAGAAAGTTCATAATCTCGAAATTAATTGTACGGTATCCTTGTTATATTTATGTGACCATACTCCATTTAGTGATGTAGATTTAGTTCTATGTGAAAGGAATAACCCGCTTTTTTGCATGTGGGTAATTTTTAATATTATTATACCCGTACTAAGCGGTCGAATTTAAGGCACTCAAATTATTTTTATTTCATCTTTTTTTTTAAAACGTTGTTTGATCATTGCCTCGGGATCTGAGCCGAGTTTCATCTTTATCATTAAACCGTTGACTATCGGACCAGCCAGCCTTACAGGAAAGATTACTATGAGTGATTACCCTGATGTGTAAAATTGTGTCACTTTATAGCTCCAGCGCAGTTGATCGTTTTCGATAATTTAGCAATTGTCAGATTGATCGAAAGCAGGTCAAATGGCTTCATCAAAAATTATAGGATGCCTGATTTTCTTCTTACTAAAATAATTTATCAAATTATGTATTTTAAACCAGAAGAGTGTTCACATTAATTAGGTGACAAAGTGCGGATACAATGGCAGTAATTCCCTGGTAAAGACTAATGTGGAAAAACTTTCCTGATTTATATTAAAACAAAGTAATTTAAAAATGTTTTGTGAAGTAAAATTAAAATAAAAACGTTATTCATAATTATTTTATACAAAAATATAATAAAAATAGATTAATGATCTTGATATTAAGAAAACTGTAAAAAGACAATGTTGTCAAATCGTCGTTAATGAAACACATACAAAGTTAAAATGTTCAAAAGAACGACCATTGCAGAGATGGTTCCGACTATAAAATACTCGGGATATGCAATAGCTGTCCGGTGCACTGTGAGTGCAGGCCATTTGCATAGGAAGTGAATGCGTTGAAACGGCCTCGGCTGGAATTTAATAAAACTATCTTAGCGCTTAGTCGTCTCTATAAAATAAAAATATTGTTCAAATATTTTACTTAGGTAAGTCGCTTTATATTTCTGTACTTTATTTAATTTTGGATCACTTAAGATAGAAATACTGGTATGTTACACTGATTATGTTAATGAAGTAATAATTATTGCATTAAACGAGTATTATTTATAAATAATAATGGTGATCATTAGCTTAGTTCGCGGTTAAGTCTCCTTTAAGACAAAAAGTTTGGTAGTGAGACCAGCAGTGAATTGTATGCGAGATGATGATGAAGAGAAGAACTATATTATCCAAGATTTCTTTATCTATACATATATAAAATTAAAATTTATATCTGTAATATTGAAATAACTGGCTTCTAATAAAGTCAGGGGGTCATTTGCATGTTAATAACATATGAACAACAACTTTTAAAATGTTTATCTGTCTGTCTATCTATCTACCTGCCTGCCTGTCTATCTGTCTGTGTGATAAATCTTCAAAATGGATGAATTGATTATGATGAAACTTGACGAATACGCAAAAACTGAAGTTTTTTTTTTTTAAAAAAAGATAAATTAAGTGATTTTTGATTATCTTGTGGATGCCATCGTGGCGAAGCCTGGGCGGTTTACTATTCTCAAGCAAAGTTACAGCCTATAGTATACGTTCTACTGATGGACACAGGTCTCCTCTCATCATTTTAAGAGATTTACGTAGCAATTAGTCCGCCTTGTTGCTTCAGTGCGTGTTGGCGGACTATACGTGCCTACAGAATATTTAATTCCTTAGATATGTAGGTTTTTCATATTTTTTTACTTCACCGTCAAGTACGTATTATGTCCGTACATTAAAATTTATTAACTCATCTTTATTTAAGTATTAATTGAGTTCAGCGTCATGTTATTTAAAAAAAAAGTCCCGCTGCATTTATTGCTGGTTTTTCCCAGGATAGAGTATTTTTCCCGAACCAGTGGTAATTAAACAAAAGAGTTACTTTTGATAAGTATTATATATAATCTATATTGAATAAAAAGGTTGTTGTTTCTGTTTCATGTGATACTGTCATAAAAGTAATATGCACATAATGGAAAATTACGAAAAAAATCACAAAGAGTATACGAATAGGAATTACTTATTAAAATAATTGTCGAGTTGTAATATCATAGCTAAGGACCAGGATGGTCTAATAACGTTGAAATGAATAAGACTACGAGTTCGCTCTTAGATTAATATAGCTATAACATTTTCATGTCGCGGACAATAGCCGTTTGATGCGACCAAATGAGAAATATTCCTCGCTAAAATTAGCATTCATATCCAAACCTAGACGACATAAATAACATCAAATATTTGCTTTATAGATCCAGTGATAGAGATCTGTTGCTGTTTAGAATTCTGTGATCAACATTCTGACTTACGCTGAAACGAATTACTGAAAATAAAGAATCTTCTTGCGAATATGAAGATAAACGAATATATAAAATGAAAACGCTACTATTAATTTGATGTTTGAACGATGTTTTGTTCCTTTTTAAATAGTGAGATATAAATCCTATTTAAATTTTAGTTTTAAACTGATTTTAAATTAGTGTGAAAGATTGAGTTTTGGGTTTATTAAAATACAGTGGGAATTAATGTTCGTACAAAACACAGTCTAGCGAAGGATGTCGTCCAATATTCGTTATACTTCCAGCTTATGCTTAATTAGTGTTAGCTTGAGAAAATTTTTCCTCAACAACTGTTGGTACTTCGAAGTATACAGGGTTATTTTGTAATAACCGGCCAAATTTGCAAAGAAGGTTCCAGAATAAGTAATATAGGCAAATAGTGAAGATGAAGTAATGAAATAAATCTCAAACGTTCTGCCCTTTTTATCTTTTAAATAAAAATGCATGGCAATGCATTATTTTAACTGATTTTACTGCGCACGCACACATTCGTAAGGGTCAATTGGTAGGCAAAACTGTTGTTGCCCATAAATTACATTAAATTTTTGATAATTTGAAATAAAAGTAGAATCCGTATTTACTCTTTCTTCAAAAAACTGCGATAACGGTAAACCGTTATTTATATTTTCGAGCTTAAGTTTAAAATTTGCCTACTCTTTGAAAAATAACCCTGTATATATTATCGATCTAAAGTCACTTAAACTTACTGTTTCGTTCACCTATGTCAGTTATCTGTTTTTAATGTCTGCTAAGGATGTCCTCGTCACATATTTACGCAAAGGCATTATGCCTGAAGTGAGCAAAGATCCTTCTATATCACGCTGGGCGAATTTTCCCACGGTCCAGCAACGAAGGACTAAATTCATGGCACGGAAAACATGCACTGGTAGCAATTTTTGTTCTAAATTTCTAAGATATTATAACTACTTGGCTATTTCAATCACGTTTATCTAAGACAATGTAGGCAGATCCATTTCCTACAGCAGGTTCCCTTTCACGTCTCGGCTGGCGAGTAAATTGCTTGGATTTCGCGTCGGCTTGAAGAAATGGCGTATAAATCTATTGAGTAAATTCAAACTTCTATTGGTAGTTTGTTTATTGATAATTGCAATATAAATAATGTGATATCACATAATATTAGTCGCGAGCTCCAGCTTCAAACCCTAATTAGAGCTAATATTTGCCCAAAAACAATTAAATTTAGTGGTTTTATTATTGTCTTAATATTATATTTTAATAGTACAAATGTCTTTGAAGTCCTGAAAAATGTTTCCCTAAACTATTTAGATAGATTCATTTCCTTAAAAACATCGTAAAATCAGGAATTAATAAATTAAGTTCGAAATAATATCAGCTGTTAGCTTATTTTATTAGAAAATAGATTTAAAATGAATTTATAAGACCAGTGCTATTTTAGCCATTAAACATATTGGATATATTAGAGCTATTAATATTTATGGTTTCTGTCGAACCAACGACACTTACGATACTAATATCTTAAGTCTCGTCTAAACAAGACTTATTGACCGGTTTTCTTCTGAGCGAACTCTCGTTCCTGTCTTCGGTGGATGGTATACAGGTATATTTTTTACCCACACTCATCTAGACTTAACTCACTATCCACTCGCATCATCTTATAGGTGTTTATAAAACAGGAGAGAATATTATATAAATCCCTAATAATAATAATTCTATAAAATATGATGATTATGATGATGATGATGATGATATTAATGATAAGGAGGACAATAATTTATCTACACTTTATTTAATTTCTTTGACGTCTTGAGCAAACGGAATGTCAATATTTATTTGCATGTACTTGAGACTCTAAATTATCAATGTGAAGTTAGCGGCACTGACGATTGCAGTTGAACTTTTTACATACATTGGTAGTCCAATTGTTTTGTTTAATGTACGTCCCTCACGGTACTACGGAAAATTACAGTTCATATTATGAAGTAATTTCTCCGTCAATTAAGAATGGGAACAGGTCTCAGTACGTACCACACTTTTATCTCTTTCTACCAAGAATTATTTGTGGAATACACTACCACTAGATATTTTTCCGGACCGATACGACTGTTCATGACACGGTGTTAAGTACTGAATTATATGAAGCACCACGAACAAGTATTAAATAACGCCGCACTGTAGTAACAGGAATATTAATATACTTACAGAGTCCAAAGAAATATCATGAAAAAATAAACCGATCTGATGATACATTTACTATGCCAAAGAAAAAAGTCATACGATTAGAAATGAGAAAAATCTTAGAAAGAGTTATTCAAGGTGATAAAGGTGATAAATATGAAAAAAGAACATGGGAAAATAGTAGAAAATAATTAAGATTCACCATCATTACAGAAAGATTTGACATTACAGGAAGAATTACAATTACACACCTAGCAAGAAACTATGTGTTATATATAGTTTATATACTAAAAAAGAGAAAGATTTTGATAAAGTACTCAAATTGACTGACTATATTTGAAAGTGACGGAGTTCGAGGAGAATACTTTTCTGCTGTTCATGATTATTTGCTGAAAATAAAGCCGACGAGTGTAGAAGCTGAAAGGGCCTTTTCAGCCGCAGGCTATATTTGCAGCTCTATTAGAAGTCGACTAGCAGATGACACAATTAACACTATTTGTTTTCTACAACCCTTTCTTCAAAATCAAAATTGATTTTCTTATAATATGTAAGGTATAATAAGACAATTATTACTTAAAGTTCTACTTAAAATAATTGCTTATCATAAGTTGATTAAACTAAAGAATTGTAGTTATAATACAAACTAATTGTAATAATTGTGCCATTCATTACAAAGATTTATCAAATAATGATGGTGTCTGTCATAAATATAAGAGTTGTTTGTTAGCATTCTCAAATACTTTAATAATTATTGTGATCTCATCTCAGTAAATTACGTAATGTTAATTATATTAGATTTTATAAAGTTACTTACTAAAATAATTAATCTATCTGTAAAAGTGAAATCTAAGAAGATTGAGCTACTCGTTACATCGTTAAAATTTTACTAGTTACCTACACTACTAGATTTTAATTGTTTGCTCGTTGCTAGTCTTAACATTGGATTGAAAATAAAGTTGATTTTATATACACGTTTTATTTTTTATAAACTACCTATATTAAGTATAATGCCACTTGATTAAATTACTAACAGTTCATTTTGAACCGAAAATCATCCTGATTTGATCAATCTGATGAGAATCCGGTCAGAACCGCCGGACTTAAAATGACGCCGGATTGCAATGACTATCCGTGGGCTGCCGTAGCAACTTACCATCAAGTCGATTTTAAATCTGTTCTTCACTTCAGCTTAAAAAAACAGTGGTAAATAATGGTTACCTATTATAGTAACCAATTTGTGACAGGTTGCACCGTATATGGACAGCTATAGAAGTAAGGCGGTGATGCTTCAAGTACTCAATTTTTTCTTTAATATAGAACTGAAATTAAAACATTAGCTTTAACAAACCGGAAAAACTTGCTGGTTAGAATGTAGTTCTAGATTTAAATAAAGATATTAATTTAGTCAGAAAACACACTAGAATAGATATAAGTATTAAGAATGCTTTCGGTTTTGTTACGCAGTAGCTTAGACTTGAGCGCTGAGGTTTTGCAACATTATGATTTAATTTTTTAAGTTTTCGGCTACGCTGTTGATTGTACTCCTCTGCAGCACTTTATAAAATAATGAATTGAATTTGTTCCTTTTATAAAGTCGGGACAGTTTATAAAACCCACTATGAAACTAGAATCGTGCTTGTCGCTTTGTTGAGTTTACGTTCGCAGAAGTGCAATTTGCAGTTGAATAGAAACTCGCTTTTAAAATTAACAAAGGCGTTTCTATTCGACGGCGGCGCATTTCAGAAGTTGCGAAGCGAATTGCTGCGTTCGTATTTATTTCCACGCAATTTCCGCGATTACTATTTCCATTGAAGAGTATTGGTATTAAGCGAAACTTTGATAGTGTTTTTAGTATTCACGTTCGACCGGACATGATAAAAAGGCTTCTCTTACGAGTACATAGGTGTCCAGTAGGCATCTCTTTTATACTATTATGCTAAATAAAGCTTAATCCTAGATTTCATTCGATACGCACACGAACAGTATGTGTATGTAAGTGGTAAACGTTTAGTAGAATAGGGATGACAAACGACCACACTATCCACCTGATGTTAAGTGCATGTTATGACCCATAGACGTTAACAATGTAGATATGTTGTTGTTACCCCTGAGAAGAATGCCATGATACCAGTAAAAAGGGTCTCTGGTTCTTTAGCCTATACATACGAAATACAGCAGCATTGAGCTGTTATTTTACGCTAGAATTCTGTTAGAGTATGGTACTTTATTGGCTGGGCCAATCAATACCCACTGCAAGCATAATATTGCTGCAACCACAGAACAGATAAACTTTTATCTGTTCTGTGGCTGAAACGATATAATTGCCGCGACGCAGCCCTTCCACGTTAAAATATGTGATATGATGATAGAAGCATTGTGAAATTCTCATTTAGATTTAAATGTGTGTGATGAGTGAAATGAATTAATGAAGGCAAAATTAAATTAGACGTTTTTTCCGTTTCTAGTCACTCATCAGACAAAATACGTCAGAATTTTGCTGCTATTATACGCTCGTTATCTGTGCGGGCATTGCCTTGGCCCAGTAGAGCCAACAAAATCGTGCTGCAGCCACAATAGTGAGTTGCAGCGTGGCTCTACCAATTTTCAAATAAATAAGAATTAAAAAAGAGTCAAATACAAACTTGAAATGAGTTAATAATCTTCTGTATACTAAAGAACAAAAAAGAACCCACCTACAAAAGATGAGTATTAAGAACAAATAGGAAGTAAGTCCAACAGTACAGATTGCTTGCCGCACCGTTCAGGCTTATGATTATGATGATAATAATGCTGAAGAAGGAGCTGGCGAGACAATCCTTACACTTTCTATAAGGATAAGTAAAACATCAACTGAGACAGAAGGCCCAGTAGTATCGATTATTCATAAGAAGAGGATTTGTGGTCGATCAAATCTGATGTAATGGGGGGAACGCTAAGCTCGTCCTGAGTTCTGAGGTAGCCGGCCTAACTATGATATCGGGACGTCAAACCCCTCCCCCCCCCCCCCCACCGTGACCATGAGAACACGCGAAAGGTCGGGAATTAAAAAGTTTAAATTAAACGCGATAAAATTCGTGAAATTAGTTTTATTTAGTATTGTCACTAATATTATACATTAAGCATAGCAGTTTCTAAAATGAAATCATAAGTATATAATATCCTATCTACATAATACATCTGGGAAAAAGGTTTTTCGTATTTTGTTCGTATAAAATTGAAAATCTCTTTGGTTTTACTGTTTTATTTTGGCTGTTTTTAATATCAATACATATTTATATTCACTTATTTTTGCTGTCCGCTAAAATAAGTGAATCTAACGAAGATATTTGATACATTCTGAAGTTTTTATTACAATAACTTAAAATTAAAAATTTTGTACAACCGACTTCAATATACATTATTAAAAATAACACAATAACTATTAGTCAGACCTTGATCAATCAAATTTAACAGGGGCTCCATGAGAAGCACCAGCTTTCAAATAAAAAAAGAATCATAGAAATCGGTTCACCCAAAAAAAAGTTATGAGGAACACACATAAAAAACATGCAGTTGAATTGAGTACCGTCTCCTTTTTTAAGTCGGTAGAAAAAGGGAACAATGCCACTCAAGCTGCGAAACACATTTTTAATATTTATGGACCTAATGTCATTAAGAGTAACAAAAATTTGGTTCAAGCGTTTTCAGTCCGAGAATTTTGATGCCAAAGATGCAGCTCGCTCTGGTCGAAAGACGATGGATTTTTTTAAAAAGTGATGAAAAATTGATCACCTATGACAAGAACGTACGAAAACAATAATTATAGTCAAAAGGTAGTCAAGCTCCTGACTTTAGCGAAACCCGGATTAACACGCAATAACGTAATGCTGTGTGTATGGTGGGATTTGAAGGGTATCGTTTATATTGAGCTTTAAGAAATTGAGAAAAAACGGCCGGAATTGATCAACAGAAAAATAATGGTTTTTCATCATGATAACGTCAGACCACACACATCTTTGGCCAGTCAGCAAAAATTGAGAGATATTGATTGAGAAGTGTTAATGCATCCACCATATAGTATTGAACTTGCACCCGTCAGATTTTTACCTGTTTCGATCTCTTCAGAATTATTTGGGTAGTGTCAGGTTAATATAAGGAGAAAACTGTTAAAACTACTTGTCACATTTTTTAAATCAAATTCCTGAGATTTCTACAGCAACAGGATTATGTCACTACCAACAAGATCACAACAAGTTATCGACCAAATGGCACATATATATTATAATTAAATGTAAATAAACTGTTTTTTGAATTTGTATATAAAATACGAAGAAGCTTTTTTGTTGTTCTGTTATACACGATGGCGATACGAATTTCGATACGATGGAAAACTCTAGCTGTCTCAGCCTTTATTTTTTAATTGACATCATGCTACCTTTTTATTCAATTACGTAACAAAATGTATATCTGTATAGGTAAAAAATCTTAATTCGAAGAAATAATAGCGTTGAGAAAATTTGGTCAAAGGTCTGCACGTCCCACTGAGACCGATGTTGGCGGTAATCTTAGTATAAGATTGAACTGACATAAAGGTCAAGTTTAGCATGATAGTAACATTAGATTTTAATATTAGCAAAATAATAAGATCAAAAAAGGTTCAAGCATAGATATGAAAAACGAGTAGCCTTGTGTATAAATATAAATCTAATTAAAAAACGCTGAATCGAATTATTATCTATATTAAATCATTCGAATTCCCCATTTAACTACCACGACATAACTATTCTCTTAATTATTTTTTTTATAGAATAAGGGTGACAAATGAGCAAACAGTCCATGTGATGGTAAGTGGATGCTGTAGCCTATAAAAATTTACATCCATCCTCGATTAAGAATCAAAATGCAGATGCGTTGTCACGCCTGAGAACTTAAATGGAATGCCTTTTTTCCAAAAATCTTTAAAATCGGCCGTCGGTTCTCTACAATCACCATACAAAACACAACAGCATTGATCTGATTTTTTACGCCGGTATTTGATAAGAGTGTGGTTCTTCCCCGGTCCAGCTGACCCATTCATTCTACAACCATAATATAGTTGCAGCATGGCTCTACTACTTAAGTGATGTCAATTTGATTTTAAATGAGTTTCAAATCCGAAAGCCTCAAATCAGCAGGTTTGTACACTTGCCGCCATATAAAGAAATCTTTATATAGATTACTGATTAATCTAGACTGATACTATTATAATATATAAATGCTCGAATAAAAAATACTTCTAACATCACAACTGAACTATTATAAAGCATATAAGCAATTCTGGTCTTCTATTCGATATCTTTTACAAAAATGATAGAATTACTCGTGCTGATATTTTTTAAAATTCATACTTAGTGTTCAAAATACGTTAGACCCAATAGATCATATCCATTGCTTGCATTTTCTATATCGCAACTCATGTCTAAAAGTAATTGCATTGCGTGCCGTGAGGAGCGACAATTTAGAATGCTTCAATATTTTTTTCTTTGCAAAGCTTATCTACTTACAACATCTCAAGATGTTTATTCAAGCTTAACAACGATGTATGCATGATAAAGATGTAAGTGAGAACGACGGCGTGGTATAGCAATAAGCAACCAGGGTAACTGCAAGGAAAGAACCGTCCTTATTCAGTTAGACGGTACATGGTATTCGTGACTTACATTCAGTATAAAACAATTCCCAGACAAAGGTTCTGGCCACGAGCGAACAACAAAGGAACAATGCGGTCGACGGGAGATGCCTTTGCTTCATTTCGATTGTAGACAGGCCAGTTATTGGTCTCTATTTTTTCTATAATATTAATAAGTAAAGGTAATATAGAATAAAATATCAATTATTTTAAACACTACTTGTAATATTCAGTCAGTTAAATCAAAAAGCATATTTAATTGTTTATGAAATGATTATTTACCAATTTTAAAATAAATGTTTTATATACCAACAGTTTCATATGAATTCATATTTCACAATAGGAAATCCGTTTTATATTTCTCAGAACAATAGTTAATTTTCTACAAAGTTGAGCAATGAAATATTGAAAGATAATTCCACGTTCTGAAAACCGTGCTTCAATACGATATCTTTACAATAGTGACGAATCTATTTTGTGTGGCGCACAAAGGCTTCAGTCAGGGCACAGGCCACCCGCAAATAATAGGAACACGACGTTTAACCCATTGTGTGGTCACGTTAAATGTTTCTAATTTGAATTATTGGCTAAAGTTGGTGATATAGACTTTTAACAATATGTGAATAAATATAAATGTTAATAAATAATTCTACCGGAAATGTGAACATAAATTTTGATTCTTAACAACAATACAAAGCTTACGTGGTAGAGCCACGCTGCAGCTTTATTATGGTTGTAGCACGAATGGGTCGGCTCGACCGGGGTAGAATCACGCTCTCACAGAATACCAGCGTAAAATAGCAGCTTAATGCTGCTGTGTTTCGTTTGGTGAGTGTAGAGAACCGGTGACCATTTTTACTGGAAACGAGGCATTCCATCTTAGACGTCAGGTGTGACAGCACATCTGCATTTTGATTCTTAATTAAGGATAAATGTAGATGTTTATGGTTCACAGCATCCACTTACCATCAGGTGGAATGTACTCGTTTGTCACTCTCATTGTATAAAAAAAACTGAATAATGTCCTCAGGTCGATAAATAACACACGATTGTTTCTTTTGTTTTGCGAGTTTTTTCGAGTAACGATATTATTTTAAATTGATTTTTTGTAAGTTTTAAGCTTATTAAATATATTTAACATTATTTTTGTAATGATTATTGTATTGCATTTGATACCTATTATTAATATAATCGCATAAATAGAGTTGACTGACGCGAAGCCCGGATATCCATTACAATGCAAATTTGTCCTCGCCTGTCACAATGAACGAGTTACCCGTCCGCATGCTAACTTTTTGCGGAGTTCCAAAACCAAAATTGGACTGCGACCGAGTTCAGTCAGGTGCAGCGTAAAATAATCTAATCTGGTGTAGTGTTATACTACTTACATTTCATTGTACACTAATTCTTCATTCTGTTTTGATATTCTGCATTCATGTTTTGCATCACTTTATACTATTTTTTTCATTCTGTTTTTGATGTTCTGTATTTATATTTTGCATCACCTTTATTTCTATAGGATCCTGTAACGTTTTTACACAATAACATATCATTTTACTTCGTATTTTCACACTATTTATCACTTTTAAAATAGCTGTCAATGAAGTCTTACCTTTTATGGTCTTTTATTGAATTCTCTGTAACTCTACAATTTCAGGCTTCATGCACGCAGCCGTGCATAAGTTTTTCCTATGTGAATCATATCTCAATTCATACTTAAATGTAATAATTTCTTAATAAAAGTCCAAAAACCAAAAATTGGTTTTTATGACAACTACTATTTATACCGTTGTCATGGCAATTTTCATTCAAATTCGTTACCGATATGATGTTTTATCTCGATATTTTCACATAAATACTCTTTTGCTCTAGGTCATTTACAATAAATTTCCTTTTAATTTAAATAATTTTTCCGTTCTCTCTAGAAAGATATAAAAGCCGAACAATCGGTGAAGAAATTCAGTCTTGCTTCAGTTCTCGTATCGGAAGCATCTTCTAAAGGCCTTATCCCGGGGCCGCTCAGCCCCGGGATCCTGCAAGCCTCTATCCTGCCTGAAGCCACTGGACTCTACGATCCGTTGCTCTGCCTGAAGTCGCCGGATCCTACAAAACGTTGCTCTGCCTGAAGTCGCCGAGATCCCACAAGTCTCTACTCTACCTGGAGTCGCCGGAATCTACAAACCTCTGTTCCTTCATTGACAGCTATTTTAAAAGTGATAAATAGTGTGAAAATACGAAGTAAAATGATATGTTATTGTGTAAAAACGTTACAGGATCCTATAGAAATAAAGGTGATGCAAAATATAAATACAGAAAATCAAAAACAGAATGAAAAAAATAGTATAAAGTGATGCAAAACATGAATGCAGAATATCAAAACAGAATGAAGAATTAGTGTACAATGAAATGTAAGTAGTATAACACTACATTTTCCAAACTGTCGTGAAGCGACAATTAAAAGAACCAAATGTACAACAAAGTCCTCTTATTTCTGAATTCAACTACAAGCATTCCACTTCAAGTTCAGTTGACTCTTCAAATTCTTCTAATAACTCAAGACCTTCTCCTCCCCTCATGAATAAATTCACTTCATCCTACAAATACCCTTCTAGGCAAGTTAATAGTCTCTCTCAAACCAAAGCTCCTCAAGAAAGCTCCTTTTGTGTTCGCTGTCGTAAACAAGGTCATTCTTTAAACACCTGTACTCAACCACGATTCGTGATTTGTTTCAAATGTGGTCTTAAAAACCTAATACTAGTTCAAAAAACTAACTACTGACTTGAAAAGTAACTTAAACTTTGATAACGACGATTGGACTAATTGGATTAAAACAATTCAAAACTTCTTTTCTTGTTACAAAATCTCTTCTACACTCTACTCCAAGGAACAAGATCTTAATCGTCCATTCGTTAATGTCAAAATTTATAACTAAACTTTATCTGGTTTACTAGATTCTGGCAGTTCAGTAACTATTCTGGGTAATAATTCTCATTTGGAAATTCTTAAACTGGGCTGCAAACTTTTCAAGTCAGATCTTATTACTGTCTCTACTGCTAATAATCAAAAAATTAATTCCTTGGGTTATTTTGACTTACCTGTTCATTTTAATAATCAAACTCATTTAATTAAAGCTTATGTTTTCCCTGAAATATTTCCTTCGCTAATATTAGGTATTGACTTTTGGAGAAAATTTAATCTTTTACCTAGTGTTTTATCTTCTCTTAACTTTACAGAATCTAAATGTTCTGCTATCGAAACTAAAGATACTAAAGTTTTACCTTATGAGCATTTTACTCCTAACCAAAAGAACATCGCTAACGACATCATCCAACGCTTCAAAACAATTTCTTTTGAGGAAAAAGGTATTCTGGGAAGCACACATTTAATCACCCACAAGATTGATACTGGTGATTCTCTTCCAATCAAACAAAGATGTTATAGACTGTCTCCTGAAAAACAAAAGGCGTTAATTAATGAAGTTGACAAGATGCTGGGATGAAAGGTCATTGAACAATGCGAAAGTCCTTGGTTATCTCCAGTTCTCATCACTCCGAAGAAGAATGGTGAATGGCGTTTCTGTGTTGACAGCAGGAAGCTTAACTCAATTACACGTCGTGATGCTTATAAGTTGCCACTAATAAGCGAAATTTTGGACAACCTGAAGAATGCCAAATTCTTATCAAGCATTGACATTGCAAAAGCATTTTGGGAAATTCCCTTGAATCCTGCGGATAAAGATAAAACTGCCTTTTATGTACCAGGAAGAGGTATGTTTAGATTTAAAGTAATGCCTTTTGGCCTCACCAACTCACCTGCAACTCTACAAAGATTAATGGATATGCTGTTTACTCCTGAATTTGAGAACAAGGTATTTTGCTATCTGGACGACATTGTTATTATTAGTGAGACTTTTGATGAACACATATCGCTTCTCATGAAAGTTCATGAAAAACTATCATATGCCAATCTAACTATTAACTTTGAGAAGAGTCAATTCTTCAAGAAAGAACTGAAATACCTTGGTTTTCTTGTGGACGAGTATGGTCTACGTGCAGATCCAGATAAAATAAAAGCTATTTTAGAATATCCTGTACCTACTTGCAGAAAAGAAGTACGAAGATTCATAGGCACCTGCAGCTGGTTCAGAAGATTCATTCCAAACTTTAGCACTATTGCCTCTCCACTCAACCAACTAACCTGTTCCGGGAAGAACGCTCCTAAATTTTTATGGAATTCACAAGCTGCAGCTGCTTTCCAGAAACTTAAAGAAGCCTTGGTAACTGCTCCTGCCCTTGCTTGCCCTAACTTCGAACTACCCTCCTCTGTACATTGTGATGCATCAAATTATGGCATAGGAGCAATGCTTACCCAACAACAAGATGATAAAGAAGTCGTGATTGCTTACATGAGTAAAGCACTAAATAAAAATCAACGGAACTACTCAACTACTGAAAGAGAAACATTGGCTGTAATAACTGCATTAGAACATTGGCGATGTTACCTAGACAATGGTAAAGAATTTACAATATATACTGATCATGCTGCGCTTAAATGGTTTCAGAATTTATCAAACCCATCAGGAAGACTTGCTCGCTGGACTTTACGCTTATCATGCTTTAACTTTGTCATAAAACATAAAAAAGGAAAGGATAATGTTGTTCCAGATTTATTATCAAGACATAAAAATCAAGAACGTCCTAATACACGAGAAACTTCACCTCAAGTCGTACATCCCATTACGATTGAAGAACCACCTGATCGTAGACTTGAACACTACAACAAAATTTTTCTCGGATGTTCCAACAATCCAGACGCATATCCCAACTACACTATCAGGGATAACAAACTTTACCGCTGTATCCATTCTCCCGATCGTCTAAACGATGACTTTATTTGGAAAGAAGTTCCACTACCTCGAAATACACATGCACTTATTGAAGCCATGGTTAATGGTTCCCCTTCAGAACTCCATCTTGGTATCTTCAAGACATTCAAGAAAATATCTTTAAAATACTATTGGCCTGGTATGTTTAAGGACATTGCCAAATTAATCTCGACTTGTGAAACCTGCTTAACCTACAAACACCCTAATCATTCTCCCTATGGTCTTATGGGTAAACCCAAACTTTGCTCCAGACCTTTTCAAACTATATCCTTAGATCTTATGGGTCCATTGCCAATGACTCGAAGACGAAATCAGTATATTCTAGTGATTAACTGCAATTTTACTAAATATACTATGATTTTTCCCCTTAAACGTGCTACTTCAGCTAATATTATTAATGTTTTGGAAAATTCAGTTTTTCTAGTTCATGGCATTCCTCAAACTATTATAATGGACAACGTTGTTCAATTTCAGTCGCGAGAATTCCACTCATTTTTAAATTCTTATAATGTTCCTTGTATTTTTCACACAGCTTTATATTGTCCTCAGGTTAATCCTACGGAGAAGTTTAATAGCACAATTATTACAGCTCTAGCATCTCTAGTAGGAGACGATCATAGATCCTGGGACAACCATCTTGCTAAGATTCAGTACGCAATGAACAGCGCTACAAATGTAGCTACTGGTTTTACTCCAAATTTTTTAGTCTTTGGTAGGGAAACAATACCTTGTGGTTCCTTCTATACTCCAACTCAGAACCTCGAGGAATTGGTATTTATGCCTCGTGATATTTACGCGTCTAATGCTGGTCTCCTCTCATCTATATTTCACAAAGTTCAAACTAAACTTCACATAGCTCACGCTAAAAATAGCGCTCGCTATGATCTTCGTCGGTCTTTTAAAGAATTCAATGTGGGAGACACTGTTTGGCGTAAAAACCATGTTTTAAGCGATGCCGGCGCATACTTTAATGCTAAACTTGCCCCTAAGTTCATCAAGTGCAAAGTGATAGCTAAACTGTCACCACTAGTCTATGTGCTTGAAGACCCTAATGGAGTTAGAGGCAAGTGGCACATTAAAGATGTAAAATCATAAATTTTCTTAACTTTTATTTACTATTAATTTGTATATATGTATAAATATCACCATCATTTTCCCCTTATTATTTTTATTTCTTTTAATTTGTTTGTTTGTTTGATGATCCAGTGTTCTTCAACACATCTTACTTTAGGACCTCGAACTTTCGTTGGTTAATCGTCACTTTTTATTTTTATTTCAGACACATCTCGTTGGTGATGTTGCTGATCTCTGGCTTTGAGCCCTACCGCTCTGGCCGTTCTTAATCTTTACTTAAGTCATAGCGACTAAAGCTTACTTGAGGTATTTCTTTACCTTTATCTTCACTTGGGAGCAGCTGACTACTCCCTTAATTTTTATCTTCACTTAGGAGCGGTTGACAACTCCTTAAATAAGCCTGAATGTCCTTTTGAAAACACACTTCTAAGAGTGGTGTTTCTTCGACTAATTTTTTTTTTCCCACACAGGAGCGGTTGACTACTCCTTAAATAAGCCTTAATGTCATTTTGAAAACACACTTTTAGAGTGGTAGTCATTGAATGTGAACTCCACCCTTACCTGAATGCAGATGATGAATGTAAGAGATAGTATATCTGATTTTGACTGGTGATGTCTGTTTCTGCAAAGCTGTGTTTTTATGGTTTATTTTAGAATGTATATATCAACATTTTTGCTGAGTCAAAAATTTTCCAGGGTCGGGGGGAAAATGTAGTGTTATACTACTTACATTTCATTGTACACTAATTCTTCATTCTGTTTTGATATTCTGCATTCATGTTTTGCATCACTTTATACTATTTTTTTCATTCTGTTTTTGATTTTCTGCATTTATATTTTGCATCACCTTTATTTCTATAGGATCCTGTAACGTTTTTATACAATAACATATCATTTTACTTCGTATTTTCACACTATTTATCACTTTTAAAATAGCTGTCAATGAAGTCTTACCTTTTATGGTCTTTTATTGAATTCTCTGTAACTCTACAATTTCAGGCTTCATGCACGCAGCCGTGCATAAGTTTTTCCTATGTGAATCATATCTCAATTCATACTTAAATGTAATAATTTCTTAATAAAAGTCCAAAAACCAAAAATTGGTTTTTATGACAACTACTATTTATACCGTTGTCATGGCAATTTTTATTCAAATTCGTTACCGATATGATGTTTTATCTCGATATTTTCACATAAATACTCTTTTGCTCTAGGTCATTTACAATAAATTTCCTTTTAATTTAAATAATTTTTCCGTTCTCTCTAGAAAGATATAAAAGCCGAACAATCGGTGAAGAAACGAGTCTTGCTTCAGTTCTCGTATCGGAAGCATCTTCTAAAGGCCTTATCCCGGGGCCGCTCAGCCCCGGGATCCTGCAAGCCTCTATCCTGCCTGAAGCCACTGGACTCTACGATCCGTTGCTCTGCCTGAAGTCGCCGGATCCTACAAAACGTAAATGTAGTGTTATACTACTTACATTTCATTGTACACTAATTCTTCATTCTGTTTTGATATTCTGCATTCATGTTTTGCATCACTTTATACTATTTTTTTCATTCTGTTTTTGATTTTCTGTATTTATATTTTGCATCACCTTTATTTCTATAGGATCCTGTAACGTTTTTACACAATAACATATCATTTTACTTCGTATTTTCACACTATTTATCACTTTTAAAATAGCTGTCAATGAAGTCTTACCTTTTATGGTTTTTTATTGAATTCTCTGTAACTCTACAATTTCAGGCTTCATGCACGCAGCCGTGCATAAGTTTTTCCTATGTGAATCATATCTCAATTCATACTTAAATGCAATAATTTCTTAATAAAAGTCCAAAAACCAAAAATTGGTTTTTATGACAACTACTATTTATACCGTTGTCATGGCAATTTTCATTCAAATTCGTTACCGATATGATGTTTTATCTCGATATTTTCACATAAATACTCTTTTGCTCTAGGTCATTTACAATAAATTTCCTTTTAATTTAAATAATTTTTCCGTTCTCTCTAGAAAGATATAAAAGCCGAACAATCGGTGAAGAAATTCAGTCTTGCTTCAGTTCTCGTATCGGAAGCATCTTCTAAAGGCCTTATCCCGGGGCCGCTCAGCCCCGGGATCCTGCAAGCCTCTATCCTGCCTGAAGCCACTGGACTCTACGATCCGTTGCTCTGCCTGAAGTCGCCGGATCCTACAAAACGTTGCTCTGCCTGAAGTCGCCGAGATCCCACAAGTCTCTACTCTACCTGGAGTCGCCGGAATCTACAAACCTCTGTTCCGCCCGAAATCACCGGAACCTACAAACCTCTGTTCCGCCTGCAGTCACCGGATCCTGCAGGCCACTGCGCTGTCTGAAGTCGCTGAGGATCCTGCAAGCTCCTGTCTGGGCTGAAGTCGCCGATCCTGCAATCGCCGCATTCACCTGAGGTCGTCGCCTAGAGACGCCCACGCCTACCCACCTACGCCGTGCGTGCTCGTTCCAGGCGCTGAGAGCACGCTTGGGATCTTCGGACTCAGCTACGACATAAATCTTTTTTTTATTACCTTTTTTTTAAAATATAGTTTGTAAATCACATCATCCATCATCTTCATATTCCATTTTTTTTATAAAATTGTAAATACTCTTTTAAAAACTTAAATATATTATTGTCTTGGTCTATTTGGTTGTTTTGCTGATCGTAGGTTAGGTTTTCCTTCTCTTTTAATTGTCGCTTCACGACACTGGATCGTATGTTGTTATAAAATAAATAAATATAGTATTCCACTAATAGATTAAGGATTTTATTGACTTTGTAAATACGAGTATATACTAAGTAGTAGCAGGTAGTGACTATGATAAGTTTTTATCAACATTATATGTTGTGTAGTTTGTTATTGCGTGTTGTGAAGTCATTTTATGTAAAAAAAAACAAAGAAATAATCCATTGAATTAGAAAACAATTCTAGAATATATATATATATATATATATATATATCTAGAATAGAAGTTTATATCATCAGCAAAAAAAAATTCAATACCGGTTATCAGTTAATATATATTTTTTTAAATAAAAAAGTATATAAAATAATAAGACAAAATATTTCCACAAAGAGCGTTTTACGTATACTATTCAATGATTTTTTTATATAAAATCTATGTGACGAGCGAACTTACAGTCTTATGGTAAAGTGGCTAGCTATTGCAGCCCATGGATGCCAATCAATTTAAAATAATATATATAAAGTTTTTACCAACATATATGTTGTGCAGTTTGTTGTTGGGTGTTGTGAAATCATTGTATGTAAAAAGACAAAGACATAATCCCTAGGATTAGAAAACAATTCTACTAGATCAATAAGTTTATATCATCTGCTAGATTAAAAAGATATATAATAATCAATACCGGTTATCAGTTAATAGCATTTTTTTTCTTAATAAAATGGTATATAAAATAATAAGACAAACACTTTTTCACAAAGAGCATCGTACGTATACTACTCAATGTTTTTTTATAACATCGAAATGACGAGCGAACTAACAGACTGTCTGATTGCTGATGTGTGATGATGAATGCCAATCAATTAAAAATAAAGAAGGCATTAGATGTGTTGTCACCTCTGAGAACTAAAATTAAATGTCTCATAGCTTATATAATGGCTATCTATACCCTTGAGACCAAAACACAAGTGTGTGTGTGTGTAGTGCCAGAACTGTTATTTTGTGGCAGAAATACGTTTGCACCTACTCCGATAGACTATCAGGCAGAAAAGGAGTCCTACCATCTAGCCACGCAGCGTATTATAGAAAAGCTCTCTGTGAAACCGAAACTCTCGGGGAAGTTTTAGATAGAAATTGTTTCTATTTACGGGGACAGGCGATTAGAAAAGGGAAATACATGTGATAAGATCAGAGATAAGAAAATGTATCAAATATAGTTACTTGATACGTTATAAAATACTTATACATTATATTCGCTCGCTCTCACAGAATACCAGCGTAAAATAGCAGCTTAACGCTGCTGTGTTTCGTATGGTGAGTGTAGAGAACCGGAGACCGTTTTAACTGGAAACGGGGCATTCCATAGTCCTCACGGGTGACAACGCATCTGCATTTTGATTCGTAATCGATGATAGATGTAGATGTCTATGGGCCACGGCAACCACCACCATCAGGTGGACTCGTTTTTCACCCTTATCCTATAAAAAAATATTATGGCCATGCGCGACTACATAAAGGTAAGGTAAATGTAATAAAAATAATATAAAATGTAATAATGAATTTTATTTTGTTTACGGTGGGTTAGGGCCGCATTTTGTCGCATACTTTGTGAGGAGCCTTTGTATAACAATGGACTTGTTATATGTTTTAATGGTGGTGATACCTGACACTTAGGACTATCTTATCCTATGCCTACAAGAAATGTTGTAGCTTACTTGACTTTCAAAAAGTGCTTTGTTAAGTTCAGTCTATGCATCATTTCATTTCATTTCATTTCATTTTATATTATATCATTTAATTTCGTTTCACATGATATAGAGGTTATTTTTGTAAATTTTAAAAAATCAATAAAATAAATGGTTTTCGATTATAATCTAACCATAAGAGATATAAAATTTTAAAGAGAAATATTTAACAGATATATATTTTTATAGACAATAAACTTTTTGGATAAAAAAATTAATGAGGACTTTTACTTACTTTTTGTTTTATCTCCTAAAGTTTTGACTCAGCTTCGACTTGAAATATTTTTTGTTTGCTTGTATAATAAAACTGTGACTGTTAAATAAGACAAGATCTAAAGGTTATAAAATCTTTATAACGTGAAATTAATAGATCTGAAATATTATTTCATCCCCTTTTTCGAGATAATAGCAATAATTGAGTTCAAAGTGGTTTTTGGTTATTGAACTACTTGCCAAAATAAAACAACTATTATAGATTTTCTTAACCTAAGACTAACAAAATCTCTATTTTTATATTATATTGTTTGTTATGTTGAATTGATATAATGATTATTCCGGTTATTATTGTATTTTATGGAAATCCGCCCTAAAGAAAGAAAGAAGACCTGGTCAAACCCCGACGGTTCGTCAAAAATAAGTTTGCTATGACTTCATTATGACGACTAGATGGCAATTGTTTCAGTGATGACGAAGATGAAACCGTCGATCACCAATTGGTAAGAGGCATACTGAACCTTAATGTTAAGTTGAAGAGGTTACGTCTAATGAAGTCAACGCCAGTTTTAGTGCCTAGAAGATTGCAATACAGTGGACGTTATGAAGGATAAGATTATGGATGTCCATACGGTCTTGTGAATTTTTTATAGGATAAGGGTGACAAACGAGCACACAGTCCACCTGATGGTAAGTGGTTGCTGCGGCCCATAGACATCTACATCTGTCTTCTATTACAAATTAAAATGCAGATGCGTTGTCACCCGTGAGGACTAAGATGGGATGCCTCATTTCCAGTAAAAAGGGCCTCCGGCCACCTGCACTCACCAAGCGAAACGCAGAAGTAAACCTTTACTTCACGCTGGTATTATGTGAGGTCGTGGTACCACCCCGGTTTGAGCCGGCCCATCCGTGCGACAGCAAAAGCTGCCGCGTGGCTCTACCACTGTTAAAATTAATTGTTAAAATTGCTGTAATGATGATGATACATGCAATACTTATACACTGACTAAATCCACATTTTGTACATTATATAAAGGACATTGTACACGTGAATTGAAACATATTTAACGATATTTTTGTAAAAATGCAGTCTGAAACTGTTATATATAAATTAATTCATTTATTACGCCTTATCAAAAGTTCATTGCTGATCATAGGCCTCTTCCATAAATCGCTTTAAAAGGCGGATATTTGTTATTGATGACACGCTTGGTGGGCTAAAAACCTCAATTTTTGATTACTTTTGAGTTTATTATAGAAAGATGCTGTAGCTCAACTCCTTTTCACTTTCCTCTGTCGTCTTAGGACACCCACGGAATGAAACTAAGGGGTAAGTAGTGAAAACTCTTACGGATACGAATGGTTGAAACTATCATACAAGCTATTTACTTTTATTTCTTATTGACGCCCAACAGTTCAGAGAAACTAGTCACTTCGTGCATCAAACAATTAACTTGATTATTTTCAAAACAAATTAATACGTAGCATGCACTTAGCAAGTCCATGAAAGTGCATATACATCAAGCGCTTCATAATGGAGGCGAAATTTAATTGCATCGTTATGTCACCGACCGGCCATAAAACATTTATCAATATTGACCATACTCTTAATAAACCCTAATGGATATCGCGTGGTCTGGCCGTCCAAACACAGGAACGCGTTTACCAATGCTTTTAAAAATAAACGGAAAATAAAAATGAAATGTCCTGATTAATCGATGAGTATAAAGCAACACGGGAAATATTTTTATGCATCATTAGTTTGACGATGGGCGCTCCGGCTACGTGACACTATTCCGGGTATTATTCTTTGTACAAGAGATAGCGAGATACTAATTTAGAATGAAAAAATTAAAAACACAACACTATGCTGTGTGACATATTTATTGGTATGATAGTTAAGAGATTTTAAGCTCTAAAAAATATGGATATACAATAAAATCAATCCCATCCACACTGGTCCCATTTGATCCATTTGACCCATTGGACCAATTCCATTGGTCATGGTTTTTCCTTTGTTTAACATTTTTTTTGTGTGTGTGAGTAAATTTGGGCTAGCAGCTCTTTACTTTATTCTGATATCTTCTAATCTCACCTCCTACATAACTCCGCATTTGCAGTACCGTTGTTCCGCCATGACAGAAAGCTATGTACTGGTTCAGCAGGTTCGGCCTCACATGAAATACTGTTCCCATCTCTTGGCAGGGGCTCCCCAGTGCCAGCTCCTTCCACTTGACCGCATCCAGCGCAGAGCGGCTCGAATCGTCGACGTCCGAGTCCTTTCCGATCGGCTCGATTCATTGGCACTGCGAAGAGATGTTGCATCCCTTTGCATTTTCTATCGCATCTACCACGGGGAGTGCTTTGAGAAATTGTACGGATTAATCCCAGCCGCCAAATTTCACGAACGCACATCGCGGCAGAACTCCCGATACCATCCACACCATCTGGATGATTGGCGGTCCACCACTGTGCGATTTAGAAGATGTTTTCTTCCTCGTACGACTTCTTTATGGAATCGATTACCATCAGCGATTTTTCCGGACCGATACGACTTAGGGACCTTCAAGAAAAGAGCGTACTTCTTTTTAAAAGGCCGGCAACACATCTGCGATTCCCTCCCTGGTGTTGCAGCTGTTCATGGGCGGCGGTAGTCACTTACCATCAGGTGAGCCGCATGCTCGTTTGTCCCCTCCCCTATAAAAAAAAACTTTGAATTAACTTTTCCATAAGTGCACCCTCATAGCTCATTTGGATTTCTGCATTCTTCCTTCACTGTACAGTATGCCTTATACAAGTTTATAACTGAACATATTCCCCGTCTAAACACACCCACAGGGCACGGTACCAACCTTACTTGCATCCAACTACGTATTGAAAAAGTCGTTACTCCACTTAGTCACGTAATACGCTCCATTACACTTGCCTGCTAAAGGCCACAGGAGAACCTTCTAGAGTTAGTCTGTCTTATCTTGTCTATCTTAGACCCAAAAGAGAAATATTGTGCTTTCATTGCATAACAATAACGTAAACGGACTGAGCAGGAATAAAGCCTAAATCACACTTCAAAGTTTTCGAACGACCCTGTATATAATATATAGAACACAATCCGAACAAGAAACAATGGCCGCTCCCCGGGCTAAACACCTTACCCAGCAGGAGATCTCTACCTTTCCTTCCATAGACAATACTTTTATTTGTTTCAAAATCCACGTGGATAAAGTCGTGGACAGAAAGCTAATACGAGTAATACACAATTGTAAATGGTCATCAATGATCGTTCATTAAACATATTATGTAAATATAATATTATATTAATATATGAAAATTATAAGTATAAAGTTAATCATCTTTATAAAGTATTTTGTTTGTCTGCCAAGTGTGGCAACTATGGCAAATGAGGAAGATATTTGAATAGATCTGGATATTTGAATAAAATGTTGGAGGCCTATTTTCAGCTGTGGATTTATGATAGACCAGGGCCTATGCAAATCTCCTATTTCATTTCACTTAGGGCTTACGCCGCCACTACATGGAGATTCCAAGAGTTATAATATTTTATAAACATATTATATTATAATATTTAAGCAAAACCTGTTTAGTCAACACGTAAGTATATTAAACATTATACCTATAATAAAATTACACCTTTAATAAAATTTTGTATGCACGATATTCCTGACATTCCTTTAAGTGGAAACTGCTGTTTTATTGCGATAAAACACATTTGTATGATTTAGTTTCTCCATCTAATAGGAAGTTTTAGTGCAGTATATTTAAATTAATTATATTATTTTGTTATAAGAACAATAAAAACTCAGTTGCAATTTAGACATTTTGAATTACTAAGTTACTTATTAGCCTTATATATTTTTTATACAATAAATATGACATACTAACAGTGGTTAAGCCACGCGGCAGCTTTTGCTGTCGCACGGATGGGCCGGCTCGAACCGGGGTGGTACCACGACCTCACAGAAAACCAGCGTGAAGTAGAGATTTACCTCTGCGTTTCGCTTGGTGAGTGCAGGTGGCCGGAGGCCCTTTTTACTGGAAATGAGGCATTCTATCTTAGTCCTCACGGGTGACAATGCATCTACATTTTGATTTGTAATAGAGGATAGATGTAGATGTCTATGGGCCGCAGCGGCCACTTACCATCAGGTGGACTGTGTGCTCGTTTGTCACCCTTATCATATAAAAAAAAAACTACCACATAGTTAACCTGATGATAAGTATATTCTATGGCTAACAGAAATCTACATCTATTCTCGATTAGGAATTACAATGTAGATGCGTTGTCACCCCTGAGGATTAAGATAGAATGCTTATTTACGTACCAGTAACAGTTCTTTAAGAATCGAAATGCTAATGCGTTTTCACCCTGGAGGACTAAGATGGAATGCCAAGTTTCCAGTAAAAAGGGTCTCCGGTTGACTTACCATACGGAAAATAGCAGCATTAAGCTGCTATTGCATACCTTAAGCGAAAGCGCAAGGTAATGTTCTACTATCGCCTAAAAATTAAAATTCCAACATTTTATCGAATAAAATCGTATCTAGCAATCATATTATACATATAAATGATATAAAAAGCACATTGTTAGAAAGATAAATAATTGTTGAACTTATTAATAATTTTTTTAAATCGATTAATTGCTATTTTTAAATAAAAAAAGGGTTTTAGTGGCTTATGGTGTGAATTTATCATGTCCCTGTGGCTTGTAAACACTATAACTTTTGAAAATATCAATTGTTTAACTCAATCTATTTTTTAATCTCTTCATCTATCATGTGGGAAGCCACTGAATGTAAATGGCAGTGTAATTTTGTTTTGTTTAGCTATAATTAATTTTTTTCGGCTCCAAAATGGCGAAATTTTCGTTGATTTGGTTACCTCGTATATAAATTGTTTCTGTAAATGGGGATCTACAGCCACAGAGTAGTTTAGTTCACAGAGTACCTTTGTATTAAGTTTAGTTCGGCTTCAGTCGCCATAGATAATACACTATATACCAGTCAGTCGCCGTCGTGAGTGGACCACAGAGTACTTTCCTATATGGAGTGGACATTGTTTCGGTTGTTTTCAGCGGCTCAAAAATATTTTTTTATTACAATATTTAAAAGCACAGAATAAATAATAGTAGTACGTACTAAAAGTAAGTAGTATAATTTTTTTTGTCATGGGTGACATTTTCATGCTTTTCGAGGGTGTCGAAACCGATAGGGTTGTCGAAATGTAAATCCAAGATGGCGGCCGCAATAGGTATCAATTTTTTCATCATGGGTGTCATTTTCATGGTTTTCGAGGGTGCTGAAGCCGATAGTGCTGTCTAAATGTAAATCCAAGGTGGAGGCTGCAATAGGTATACAATTTTTGATCATAGGTGTCATTTTCATGGTTTTCGAGGGTGTTGAAGCTGATAGTGCTGTCAAAATGTAAATCCAAGATGGCGGCTGAATTAGGTACCAATTTATTCATCATGAGTGTCATTTTCATGGTTTTCGAGGGTGTTGAAGCCGATAGTGCTGTCAAAATGTAAATCCAAGATGGCGGCTGCAAAATATATCAATTTTTTCATCTTGGGTGTCATTTTCATGGTTTTCGAGGGTGTTGAAACCGATAGTGCTGTCGAAATATAAATCCAAGATGGCGGCTGCAATAGGTATCAATTTTTTCATCATGGGTGTCATTTTCATGGTTTTCGAGAGAGTTGAAGCCGATAGGGTTGTCGAAATGTAAATCCAAGGTGGCGGCTGCAATGGGTATCAATTTTTTCATCATGGGTGTTATTTTCATGGGTTTCGAGGGTGTTGAAGCCGATAGTGCTGTCGAAATGTAAATCCAAGATGGCGGCTGATGTAGGTACCAATTTTTTCATCATGGGTGTCATTTTCATGGTTTTCGAGGGTGTTGAAGCCGATAGTGCTATCGAAATGTAAATCCAAGATGGCGGTTCAATAGATATAAATTTTTTCATCATTGGTGTCATTTTCATGGTTTTCGGGGGTGCTGATGCCGATAGGGCTGTCGAAATGTAAATCCAAGATGGCGGCTGATGTAGGTACCAATTTTTTCATCATGTGTGTCATTTTCATGGTTTTCGAGGGTGTTGAAGCCGATAGTGCTATCGAAATGTAAATCCAAAATGGCGGCTGCAATAGATATAAATTTTTTCATCATTGGTGTCATTTTCATGGTTTTCGGGGGTGCTGATGCCGATAGTGCTGTTGAAATGTAAATCCAAGGTGGCGGCTGCAATAGATATCAAGTTTTTCATCTTGGGTGTCATTTTCATGGTTTTCGAGGGTGTTGAATCCGATAGTGCTGTCGAAATGTAAATCCAAGATGGCGGCTGAAGTTGGTACCAATTTTTTTATCTCGGATGTCATTTTCATGGTTTCCAAGAGTGTTGAAGCCGATAGTGCTGTCGAAATGTAAATCCAAGATGGCGGCTGCAATAGGTATCAATTTTTTCATCATGGGTGTCATTTTCATGGTTTTCGAGGGTGTTGAAGCCGATAGTGCTGTCGAAATGTATTTAAACTACTTTAATAATTCCGTATAATCATGTTATACGTAATTTTTTTAATGCGCTTAAGGTATGCCCAATTGGATTTACCAATATTTTACGCTGGTATTCTGTGAGAACATGCTCCTTCCCCGGTCGAGCTACAACTATAACTGTAGCATAGCTTTACCACGTATAGATATACCCATTAAATATTATAATATATATAATATACCAAACGAACATATTACATGTAAAATGTCTTGTGATCTATTTACTATTAAAAACAAATTATATGTGTCTAATTTAGTGTCTATTTCTTCTACGAACTGTAATACTTTTACATCAACATCTCTCTTAATCACTGTTCGTGGGTACTCAATATTAATTTAGCAATGAATGTTACTACTTTGTCATTCGGTGTTGCTTAAGCTTACTTCACATGTTAGCTTTATGTGCTCTGTCTATCTTATTATTTTGGTTTGAGCATCTCTTTCAAACATCTTTCCGTTAGCAACAATGTGAAAATTTCGTCACCAGGCTGCATGTTGACATTATGTTTTAACCTTATTTTTTATTAAACTACTAAAATTACCAATTTGGAGCATTGTGGCACAAAACATAGTGAATATACAGTAAACAAATAAGATTCTTTCGAAGTTACCAGTTCAAACCAATGTCACCGTAACTCACTATTGTGTTTGTTAAAATATATGCCATCAAAAACATAACTTGTAAAAAACCAAGTCTCGCAACCCAGTTCTTCTTCCGTAAAAAGTTGTGAGATCCATGTTATACCAAGTCGGTTAATTTATTCAGTCTCTACTTAAGGGTCTTTCCGTTTTAAGTTATTACGTAATTAGCTAACCTAACAACATCTTATAGTGACCATTTCAACACTAAAAATCTTTTATATTTTAAATAAATAGATTGACTTGGCCATGCAATGTATCTCTCAAGTAATACATATTATATTAAATTAGATTATTTAGTGCGATTGCCAAGTCAATTTATTTATGTAAAACATAAAAGATTTTTAATATTGATATTGTCACTATAAGATGTTGTTAGGTTAGCTAATTACGTAATAACTTAAAACGGAAAGACCCTTAAGTAGGGACTGAATAAATTAACCGACTTGGTATTACATGGAACTCACAACTTTTTACGGAAGAAGAACTGGGTTGCGAGACTTGGTTTTTTTACAAGTTTTGTTTTTGATGGCATCTCATTTCTTTTTGTAGATAGTTACATTCAGGTACTTAGCTACACCTATTATTCTATTATATTATACATAGTATTATATAGGTACAATGATTCATTCACTGCAAATATAACATTGTAATCCTATACATTTATATGGGATTACAAAGTTATTTATGCAGTTGTTGTATATCAAAAACTGGACAGCAATTGCAAAATATTTTAATTTTTCCTTGATTTATATACTAAACAATAGTTGTATTCCAAATTTGAAGCTTCTATGTCTGCTAGAAGTGCCTTATAGTTTTGATAATCGGTCAATCAGTGAGTGACAAAATTAAGAAACTTTGACTAGTTATGATTATTAAACTACTACATGCCTACTTGGTTACTGAAAATTCAGGCTTCTAGTTTAATCCACGCCGAATTTATAGGGTTTCGAAAATGGCCTGAACTGCTTCGAGAAAAGGATGGTACGGCCGTGCCGCTTTTTGCTCGACTTGGCGGGGGCACTGCCGTGCCCCCAGATTGATTCAGGTCTATTGACCCGACTTAATATATTTTAACAAAAGCCACCATCAAAACTTACCGAGCGAAAGAGACAGAAACACTTATTAAATATAATTTATTAAAGACCGAAATTAATCGACATCTTAACGATAGTATTTAGTGCGACAAGAGTGGCTGCAAAAGTCTAAAGACGGAATGTGATAAGATAGAAGCCATTATATGTAAATATTTTACAAAAAACTAGCAGCTATACATACTATAACTATTATCAAAAAGTACTCGAAGACACAATATACTTACTTTCATGACACTTATGAAAAATAGGAGCCTTTTTTCCTGAGGGAGTTGGAAAGAGGCTTCTATTAAACGAATGAGAAGATAAATATATAATAAAATAATATTACACACAGTGAATACGCCTGTATTATATTTATGAACTCAGGTTATTCTGATTGTTTCGAGTTAAAACGTAGTGATTATGTTCTCTTTGGGTATTTTGATTTGGTATCCTATATTACTGATGGTTATTTTTGGTTTCTGTTATATGGTAGTAGAACAGCTTTCCTGCCTAGGAGTTTGTCTAGCTACGTATCAACACCTTACCTATTTCAGCCGTCAAATACCAGTGGTTGCACTGCTGTGTTAAAGTCCGGTAGAAAAATAAGGGGTTAATATTTTAATGCAACTATTTAGACGACATTCTAGATGTTACCTTGAACTTGACTCACTTACGTGGTAGAGCCATGCTACAGCTATATTAATTGTATAGTAGTAGCAAGAATTCGTCGGCTCTAACGGGGAAGGATCACGCTCTCACAGAAACCAGTGTAAAGTAGCGGCTTAATGCTGCCGTGTTTCGTATGGTGAGGGTAGGGAATCGGAGACCCTTTTTACTGGAAAAGAGGCATTCCATCTTAGTCCTGACGGCTGACAACGCATCTGCATTTTGATTTGAGGATAGATGTAGATGTCTATGGGCCACAGCAACCACTTACCATCAGGTGGACTGTGTGTTCGCTTGTCACCCTTATCCTATATAAAAAAAAACTTAAGACGGTAAAAAATTTACTTTATAAATGTAAACATGCTTTAAAAACCTAAAAGAAGTTAAAAACGTTATGAAGGCCAACTACTTATTTGTTTAAAGTTTAATTTTTGTCAGAAACATTTGCGGGCGTGCTTATAACAGCTCGCCGAAGTTTAATCGTAATCGGGTAAACGGTATAGAAAAGCATAGAAAACAAACAAACAAATACGTCGGAAACCTTTGAGAGCCCGCATACAACAAACCACGAAATCACCAAAGTTCATATAACAAGAACGATGTTATGATAATGGCATTGTAAACATTAAAAGGAGTTCTTTTAACACCTTGCCATAATTTAAACTTCGCAAAATGTACGCCCCTCTGTATTGCAGAGCCAACGCGAAGAATGATGGGTAATGGACAACTTTATTGCTACGTTAACACGTCGTGGAACCACATTGCTTACCAGTTTTGAAATTAAGTATACAGGTGGTTCAACTGAAATTTAGCTTCAGGTATTGAGTCCGACTGCGATAATTAGGTAATAAATATTTACAAACGACGTGCACGAGTGTCTGTTCACATTGCTGCTGCATGCAAATCCATTATTTTTTGTTTGTTTTTTACCCTTGTTAGCGCCTCATTCGCATATGTATATAATATTAACATAACATTATGATATATTGTTCAAGTTTTAATAATTAAAGATTAAAGGTAAGTAATACTTTAGAAATGACATGACAGTCATTTGTTACCATTTTAATGAACTAGTTAAAAGAGTGTGAATAATCTCTGATCACACACCGTATTTGTAATCGCATCAAGGCAAACGAAATGAGATTTTACAGGCTCCTAGTTATTATTGTATACATGGGTAAGTATTCTTCTCGTTTTTCTTTACTTGCTTGCCGTAAAGAAAACGAGAAGAATGTTTTAAGAAGCACCTACAAAAATGCAATAACTGGAGGGGAGATTTAAATATTACGAGCATATTATTGCTTACTAAAGTTGACAAGGATAATATTTTATATATATATATATATATATATATATATATATATATATATATATATATATATATATATATATCTATATCGATTAAATATGTTTTTATGATGATATTTTATGATTAAAGATATTTTTTTAAATTACGGAATAAAAATATATCCTAGAGGGAAATAAGTTCCTTTTTAGTGAAGCTACTTTAAGCATATCTGAAGTACTTTAAATCGTTGGATCGTAAATGTTTTTAAAAAGCGGAGTGAAAATTGCCCAGTCCCAACAAGAAAAGAACCTCGTTTTCGGATTATTGACCTGAACGAACCCTTAGTATAAGCTTAAAGCTTAAGTGGAGAGTTTAATAAAAACACTTGAGAATTTAACGGCATTACGGCGTTCCTTTTAAGTGCGAATTGCGCAAAAGCAATTTGAGTTTTGTTTACAATTCTAAAAGAAAAATTATGATAGAATGGAAAATGAATCGTTGTGCAGTGTGTAAAAAGTGAAAAGTTTCCATAGAAGTCACACAAGCATAAGTCATATTTCTGTTTATACAAGTAGGCAACAAAACCGTTTTTAACGAAATAAGAAAACCCTGAGAATCATTTTAGGAATCTTAAAACCCAGTTATTCGGTTTTTTATTTTTTGTAACTGTTTTGAAATCTATATCTAAATAAACTAGGAAAGTAAAACATCATTTAAATAGTAAATTTCATACAAATTGTAAGACCCATTTCCGAGAAGTAATTACAATTACATTTCCGAGAAAGTAAACACAATAATTAAATACAAAAATGGCCCTTTTTAAATTTATAAATTAAAAGCCATTTTTCATGTCTGTGTCTACGTGAAATCACTGTTAGTTGATCATTCGTTTGTTCATCTTATACTAATCATGATAATTTTATTACACATAGACCAACGCTTACCTTACTAACACCGTCTTATTATAAAATGTGGTTTATTAATAAAGCGTCAGGCATAAACGATGGTATAAGAAGAGTCTTTCTCATTAAAAAAAAAACTCTCTTAGTCGCAGCGTCACAGTCTCCGCGATGTTTTACATTTGCTGTCGAAATCCATACCTTACATTTTTGTTCGCATATTTCCGCAGTCTTCTTTCGTAAAGTATATGAGTGTTTAAACCTAAAACTAATTTTAAATTACTTTTAGTATTAAGACGACTAGTGTCTTAATCGATTGTCATTTCATTTAATTGGTTTTGGTTTTATCTACCCTTTACTGAGACTGACGAGAATAGTTATTAATTCTACAATTTAAAAGCTATACATGACTAACTAATCATTCTAATGAACACTTAAGCTTATTAAACATCCAATATTTGAGGTTACATCGGTTGCGCGTAGCGAAACCCACGACATATACCGCCACCGTGAAGAATATCTTGGTCTCACTATCTATGTCAACAAACCTTAAAATATTTCATTGTGATAATAGACCGCGTGGCAACAATCTAAGAGACTCAATCACCCTATTTCATCCCGTGGGTATGATAAATGCTAGAAAGATTTTATGGCTTTCAATGAATGTAGGTATAGCTATCTCTTTTTATCGCGGGTAAAGTGCTCAGACCAGCAACGAGGAGTAACGTCAAAGGTGCATACTGAAATCGTCAATACGGCTGCCAAGAGTGACAATTATGGTAAACCCTACCACAACGACAGAAGCTATTAGTAATGGCTTTTAACGGGTCGATAAAGAATGAGAAATGTAATAAATTATTAAAACAATAATAACTGAGTAACCTGAATATATTATACTACTAAAGTTGCGTCTAACGATAACTGGAAAATAAATGTTGTTTTAGAATACATTTGATTGGAATCATCGCCCGTAAATTTATATCTAAACTAAGGGACATTAAACTTAAACAATAAAAGTCTTTATAAATTACAAGAACGTTGAATAACAAGTAACTTTGTTGACGAGATACATATTGAAGTAATAATAAAGTAATAAATTTGTTTTAATCCGATTTAAATGAATATAATGTTATTCTAACTTCTTGTATTTTAAAATGGACGTATCGTGACAGTTTAGTTACTTGACATTTTCGTACAATTTATAATATTCATTTTAGTTTTTACGTGGTAGAGCCATGCTGCAGCTATATTAGTATTACAGTTGTAACACGAATGGGTCGGCTCGACCGGGGAAGGACCACGTTCTCACAGAATACCAGCGTAAAATTGCAGCTTAATGCTGCTGTGTTTCGTATGGTGAGTGTAGAGAACCGGAGACCCCTTTTACTGGAAAAGAGGCATTCTATCTTAATCCTCACAGCTGACAACGCATCTGCTTTTAAATTCGCAAACGAAGATAGATGTAGATGTCTATGGGCCACAGCAACCACTTACCTACAGGTGGACTGTGTGCTCGTTTGTCATCCTCATTCTATAAAAATTGTTTTTTTAGAATTAGGGTGAATAACGAGCATAGAGTCGACCTGACAGTATGTGGATGCTATGGTCCATAGACACCTACGTACACCTTTCCGCTATTAACATTAAAAATGTAGGTGCGTTGTCAACCTATAGAACGCCTCATTAACAGTAAAAATTCTCTTCGGTTCTCTACACTCACTATGCTAAACCCACCAGCATTAAGCGGCTATTTCACGCTGCTATTACTATTTTTTTCTATTTTTTGCGCTATTCCTTCTCCTTTCGAGCCGACCCCTTTGTGCTGCAACCATAATATAGCTGCAGCATGGCTCTACTACGTACAATAGTTTGGTATTTATTATACGTCGGGGTTTTTATTCGGGTGTCGATCTGATGAAACCGCAAGTCGATGGATGCTGGTGGCTCAGGGTCATACTTTGTAGAAGTTTATAGGTTATATACATAATGCAGTGAAGAAGACGACAAGATGTTTATTGTGGCAATTTTAGGGTAAGGCGTCATCTAATCAACAGTGTTGACTTGTTATGGGTTGTAGTTTTAGTGATAAATCTAAATTGCATATCAATAATATGTTGCAAACTGGTAGCATTCATTGCTATGCAGATGATAGCACTGGTGATGCCTTATATACCGGCCGTGCCAATATTTCTCGAGAAAACGTCGCCGAGTACCGGGACAAACTTGTGTCTGAAGTTTTTGCTTAACAAAGTCTCGGATTGGGGGCGACTAAATCTAGTCCAGTTCAATCCCCATAAGACACAAGTTTGCGCGTTTACTGCTAAAAGGAACCCCTTTGTCGTATCTCCTCAGTTTCAAGGCACTCCCCTTGCTGCCTCAACTAGCATCGGAATCCTTGGCGTCGACATATCGAATAGTGTGCAGTTTCGTGGTCACTTGGAAGGGAATACCAAATTGGCCTCTAAAAATCTTGGCGTGCTCAGCAGAGCAATACAGTATTTCATGCCGGCACATCGCTTGCAACTTTACAAAGTGCAAGTTCGGCCTCACATGAAATACTGTTCTCATTTCTGGGCTGGGGCACCCCAGTGCCAGCTCCTTCCACTTGACCGCATCCAGCGCAGAGCGGTTCGAATCGTCGACGGCCGAGTTCTTTCTGATCGGCTCGATACACTGGCACTGCGTAGAGATATTGCATCTCTCATGGATCATCTCATCATTTATTACGGAGAGTGCTCTGAGGAATTGTTCGGACTAATTCCAGCCACTCAATTTCATCATCGCACATCGCGACAAAACTCGCGTTACCATCCATACCATCTACATTATTAGCGGTCCACCACTGTGCAATTTAGAAGAAGTTTTCTCCCTCGCACAATTTCCATGTGGAATCGATTACTACCAGCGATTTTTCCGGACCGATACGAATTAGCAACCTTCAAGAAAAGAACTTACACCTTTTTAAAAGGCCGGCAACGCATCTGCAATTCCCCTGGTGTTGTGGTTGTTCATGCGCGGCGGTAGTCACCATCAGGTGAGCCGCATGCTCGTTTGCCCCCTCTTCTATAAAAAAAACTTTTTCGTTTTGACTGGTGTTGGTTCACGTTAAATCAGCGCCTTCTCTCTTATCACAATACGTAGCATTCGCCTTCAAATATCACATAGTTAATTAAAAAACTTAGTTCAGTACCTGCCGACACCACTGAAATAGTTTGTTGCAATTTAAAGAAGTGCTAATCCACACGTACTTGACGATGAAGACAAAGATCGTGAAAAATCTTTATATCTGAAAAATCTAAAGAAATTGCGAGGAAGTTGAAGTCTGGTTAGATAATTACCAAATTAAAATAGAGTTACAAATGCAATCGTCACACAAGGTACGAGTACTTATGGTCTGTACAAAGATATCTCCATGATACAGCGTATTACGTTCACCAAGCTATTCCTTTTTAATATACACTGAATGGTTTCTTTTTATTTACTTTTGCGTATTCAACACTAATAATATCAAATATAGGGAAGGAATCTGGTTAAAATTTCTGAAAAGAGAACAAGGAATTGGTAAGCAGCATTGATAAATATATTGATTCCAATTGTACCATATTAAAATACCATCATTACTAGATGTCTATTTTTAAACCTCATCGAAATATTCTTTTGTTTTCCTTTATTAGAATAAATTATATTATCTTACATATACATCTATGTAATCAAAATATAAGATCACTTTATATAGACTTCTTGTTGCTACTACTATTCATTTTATTGTCCTAAAAGCATCCAATTATTTCAGTCTCGTATTTATCAGGTCTCATCTTGCATCAATCCACTCGTGTTACACAGAAATTTACGACAGTGAGTCTTCTTCGGCTTTGATGAATAATAAATTCTCGTTTAACTGCCTGACGTCAACCAGCTATACCAATAGTTACATTAATGGAGTCGCTTCCACAACATCCGAACTGTGTCACTCTTTGTTCGATTTTGTTACGTTTCTAATATGACGTTATTTGTCATACTCGTGCAGTTAAATCCTAATGAACATATTTCGATTTATAGTTACTTGAACGATTTATGTAAAGTAATGTATTTAAAATTGGCTAGAATTTAAAGTGTAACATCATTCATCGGTCCATAAATTTAGACGATTTAAAAATAATAAGTTCCTAAACAAACCCTTGGTTATTAATAACAATTGAAAATTATTAAAGATTTTACGCATTACGACACTCACGATTCAGCCCAGCTTCGCCTGGTTAGGATCTTTTATTGTGGCGTTTGGTGTGGTTTTTAAAGTGAAGATAGTCAAAGACAAAGTTTAAGTTTTTTGAATAAAATATAATAGATCAATCCCGGCACTGTTCGTGAACTTTCATTACAATCGACTTGTCTGTCTCTCTCTCTTGTATTTTTGTCTGTCTGTCTGTCTGTGGCACAATTGTGCCACAGACAGACAGACAGACAAAAATATTGAAAATGGTAATTCACATTTAATAGCATGCAAAATATTAAAAGCTATAATAATAAAAAAAAACTAAAACTAGAAACTTCATAATCATATAGTCCTACTCCCCGCGGTATCGTGCCAAGAACGCTGGCTGCGTTTCCCCGCTGAATAGCTATACTTAGCTTTTAGAAAAGAATCAGTATTATATGTGAATATATATACATATATATATATATATATAATTGTTTTTTTAATTAAATATGATAATTTAAGTAACAAACGTCGTTTAATATGCAGGAAGGTGATGGATGTATGTGGCTTAGGACTGTGCTTTGTGGCATTCCCCGGGGAGGTCTATATTTCGTAATATACTTGAGCTGTAATGATAATGATAATAAAGTAACAAATGATATTTATTGAATAACCAACTAAATAAAAGTTTAATAATTTAACTTTCTAAAAATCAACGCCACTGTCGTAGTTAAATGAGCCCAATATATAACTAACAAGATAATAAGGGCTAATTAAAATTTCAGTCTTAATGACCTCAAGATTGCTACCACAATAAAGTTGTCGAAAGTGGGGCCGTAAACTTTCAAATGGACGCTACTTTTCGTTATACATCCAAAGCATATTATTGATATAGTTAGATTAATAATAAGTATTTTGCTAAGACAATACTAATTATATAAAATTAATATATAAAATGAGCCGTGGTAGCTCAGATGGTTAGCGCTCGCTGTAAGCTTCACAGTACTCGAGCAACCCGGGTTCGAACCCCGCCGGCACCAATGAAATTGATAATTGCAATTTTAAGTACTCATTTACCACGTGCTCGGCGGTGAAGGAAAACATCGTGAGGAAACCTGCATGCATGAGAAATAAGAAAAAAAATATTTCGAAGACATGTGAAGTTCGCCAACACGCACTGGGGCAGCGCGGCGGACATTTACTTGCCCTAAAATACTCTCAGAAATGAGAGAAGGCCTGTGCCCAGCAGTGGGACGTAAATAGGCTGCAACTTTACTTTACTTTACTGAGACAATACTAGGCGTAGTAGCTCAAAGGACAATTTTGTTCTTTTTGTTCAAGTAACTAACACAGACGATCTCATACTCCGCTTAATGAAATGCCTGCTTACCAGTAAGTGTTAGTAAATGGTGCTAAGACAGTTTATCGAAGAATCAAATCCCCGATTTCAGTAGCAGTTAAATGGAGTAAAAATTATTTTCTCCTTATTATTTTTTATATAGGAAGCATTATTTAACATATAAGCAAACGATCATGCAGCACACCTGATGGTAAGTGACTACCGCTGCCCATTAACAACTGCAACACCAGGGTAATTGCAGGTGCATTTCTGGGATTTTAAAGAGTAGGCTCTTATCTTAAAGGTCCCGTCCGGAAAAGTCTGAGGTTGGTTTCATTTTTTTTAAGTTACATTTAGACCCTTTTATGTGCACTGAGCAATATTACAATAGTTTTTGTACGTTGTAGAGCCATGCTGCAGTTATATTTCTGGTATAGTTGTAACACGAATGGGTCGGCTCGATCGGGGAAGGACCACGCACTCACAGAATACCAGCCTAAAATAGCAGCTTAATGCTGCTGTGTTTTGTATGGTGAGTGTAGTGAACCGGAGACCCTTTTTACTGGAAACGAGGCATTCCATCTTAGTGCTCACGGGTGACAACGCATCTGCATTTTGATTCGTAATTGAGGATAAATGTAGATGTCTATGAGACACAGCAACAACTTCTCATCAGGTGGATTGTGTGCTCGTTTGTCACCCTTATCCTATAAAAAAATTACAATATCCAGTCAAAGGTCGTTATTAGAGAAATAAAAAATTACATTCCCTATTTTTCCATTCTTAATGGTAAAGTTGTATAACCCTTGAGATTTATCCTAATTATTGAAAAAAAAGACTCATTATAATCGGTTCACAATTGGCGATGCTATCGCAAATATTATATTATTCAGTCGAATTAAGAACCTGCTCCTTTATTGAAATCAGTTATAAAAGTTTAAGATACGTTGTAAATGCAGCAGAACTCTGTTATAATTTTACATTGAAGGATGCTCCTTCCCTGGTTCTTTCGTGCTGCAAGTATACATACTACCAAATAAAGATATTATTAACCTTATGAAACTTAAAAAATAGATCCATTTATGTACTGTTTTAAATTTTCAAATTCTCAACTACCCTTATTGTTTCAAATAACTAAACAAAGTTGTTGGCAAACGTCTAAGAACATTCTGAAGCATTTAATCCCCCTTGTCAAAGTAACAGCTGCCGAGATCAGTTTTCAAGTATTTTCAATTCATCAGGGAGATGATTATTTGCCTCATTAATTACAAAACTTAGATATTTCTTGTTCAAATTCTTGTTTGACTCTAAATTTAAATCTATCAATAATTTTAAATTCGTCGTTTTAATTGATTGCACACGGGGATGTCTCTGCTTGTCGTTCGAGGTGTGCGGAGATGTTGAGCTATATTGTCGACTTACTAATGTTGTGCTGCTCACTCCCATAAAATCTTTTATGTCATATCACTCTAACATGTAAATGAAACGGTTTTACACGCAGTAACAGTTTTGCAATGCATACGTATTATAAAAAAATATTAAGAAATTCCTTAGATAAAAAACTTTTTCCGTAAGTTGGTCAGTAGAGATACATGCTCAAATACCTAAAGCAATTTATCTACTGAGCTTTGTTATCAAACTTTTCCACTTAGCCTTCAGATGATTCATTTCATTAATGAAATCTTTATTGTTTAAGAGATATTAGCGAAAGTTGAGAGATTTTCTGAAATTTACCATTAAAGTCATAATAATTATAAAAATACCTACTACATAAAACTATCAGTGCAGTGACGGCGTAAGAATTTAGTACTCCATATTATGCCGTGGATGCTGTAAGAGGCGACAGAGAGGAACTGAAATAGGAGATGGGCAGCAGCAACTTTCTTATAACAACTTATAATTGTACAAAATAGAGTTTAGCATCGGACTTTAGTAGTCTGTGATGGAAGGATGGATAGTTGAGTTATAATAATGCAAGTAGTGATAACATTCTTTTTGTTAACGTGACAGATTTAGATTCATATTTTTTTTTATAGGATAGGGTGACAAACGAGCACACAGTCCACCTGATGGTTAGTGGTTACTGTGACCCATGGACATCTACATCTATCCTCAATAAAGATTCAAGATGCAGATGCGTTGTCACCCATGAGGACTAAGATGGAATGCCTCTTTGCCAGTAAAGGGGTCTCCGGTTTTCTACACTCACCATACGAAACACAGCAGCGTTAAGCTGCTATTTTACGCTGGTTTTCTGTGAGAGCGTGGTCCTTCCCCGGTCGAGCCGACCCATTCGTTCTACACTATACTACTAATATAGCTGCAGCATGGCTCTACCACGTAAATATGTTGTTAACGTGACAGATTTAGAATCATATTTTGCTTTTGCTTTGCTTAAACGTAATGTATACGTATATACTATAAGTTTAGTTCTAAAAGAGCCATAGTAGCTTAGAGAAAATGCGTTTACTTCTCATTACGAGAGCAATTTACCAACGAATGCTGGCTGCTCTAGTGATACTGAATATTTATTATTCCAAGAGATACCTAAAAGAAACGAGTTACTAAATAAACACAACGTAGTAGTGACCCTTATTAACCTTCTTAGGTTCTGTGGATATATCAGTAAACATAGTTTTTGGTCAAGTAATATATATTACATATTTACTATATATTACATCGTCTAGGCAAACGTTGGGAAACCCCCTGAATAGATAGAGTGACGATCTGCGCAAAGTTGGTAGGAACTAGGTGAGTGTAGCGGAAGACCGGGCTAAGTGGTACGCTTTGGAAAATGTATTTGTCCAGCAGTAGGCTGCTGCAGGCTGATGATGATAAATTACATCATAGGCATCGTTGGAGGAGGGAGTCGGTTACAATGAGAAACTATTTTGGAAAAATATGTTTACTCATTAATAAAAAAATGTTTCGAAAGGTATTACAATTATGTAATAAACAAAACAATATTTTACATAACATATTTATAATAGTATAAATTTTATTATCTGGCCAATGTGTGTCAATCACTCGAGTATAAAAAATCCATACAAGGAATATAAAACTATAAATAAAAATCGGTAGATAATTTACTCATTATGACTATTTAATTTATGACCCAATTACTTTGAATCCGTTTAAAACTCATCTTAGATGTTTTATTAATGATACATCATTATTCATGGCAAACATGGAACTGTCCTAATTAAAGTATGTAGGCAATTAAACAGTACTAAATGAAGTTTTATACAAAACATTGTTTTCTATGTTTTGGGCAAGAAGCATTAGGTCGTGGCGGACCAAGGCGGACCTTGGCCCCTGCTGTTTCAATTAAATCACTGACAATACTTCAAATACCGGACGAGTCTATACCAAAACATGTAGAGGTTTTTTATGGTTACCGTATGATCACATGGTGTTGATACTTTCCTAAACACTAAACACATCTTTTATTTGAACAACATGATAATTATTTTTTATGAACATTATTAAAATCATTATTATTATTACAGCTCAATACAAGAAACTATAACCAGTCTAAAGACTCAAGTCAAAGTGTCATGTCACAGAATAAATAATTGGTTATGAGTACATAGTTCGAAGTAAAACAATGTCGATGGTAAGAGTATCGATATTTATTCCCGAGTGTCAGTGTAGTTGTAGATGATTAAAAACTTCCACGTATCAAAATTATACATTTCAACTACAACCTTGTTATGAACCTCACGATTCAACGCATGTGCCGACAAAGTTCTGATACTATCTAATCCAGATTCTCCCCACCACTTAATTGATTATTTCATAAAGAATAATATGACTCGTCATACTTGACGGTTCGTGCTATGGAACAGAGAAAAAATGTGCTAAACAATTTTCCATGAGTCATGAGTCACGATATTAAAACACATCAATGTTGAACTCTTCTTTGTGTCATCCCATTTAATTTTGTGCTTTACTATCCAAAAAATAATACACAAAATTGAATTGTATTGTAAATTACAAAGATTAACTTGTATTTTAGATGTGAGAACGTAAACGGGATTTGTTTATAAAGATAAAATGATATTAAACAGACATGCATAGCACATTGCACAATTTAGTAGTAAATTATTTAGTTATTGGGGATATAATAAGGATTTAATATACGTCTTATTTAGATAGACTTGTACTGAAAAAATAATATGCCATCAAAAACATAACTTGTAAAAAAACAAAGTCTCGCAACTCAATAAATAGATTGACTTGGCCATCGCATGAAAACACAATGTATCTCTCAAGTAATATATATTATATTAAATTAGATTGTTTAGTGCGATGGCCAAGTCAATTTATTTATTTAAAACATAAAAGATTTTTAATATTGATATGGTCACTATAAGATGTTGTTAAGTGAGCTAATTACGTAATAACTTAACGACAGAAGGTCCCTTAAGTAGGGACTGAATAAATTAACCGACTTGATATAACATGGATCTCACAACTTTTTGCGGTAGAACAGAGTTGCGAGACTTGTTTTTTTTAGAAGTTACGTTTTTGATGGCATTTCATTTCTTTTTGTAGATAGTTGTATCTAGGTACCCATCTACACCTATTATTCCATTATATTATACATATTTAGGTACACTGATTCATTCACTGCAAATGTAACTTTGTAATCCTATATATTTGTAAAGGATTACAAAGTTATGTATGCAGTTGGCGTATCTCGAAAACTGGACCGAAATTGCAAAATATTTTAGTTTTTCCTTGATTTATATACTAAACAATAATTGTATTCCAAATTTGTAGCTTCAGTCAGTGAGTGACAAAATTAATAAACTTTGACTAGTTATAATTCCTAAACTACTAGATCAAATTGAATGAAATTTGAAATATACCGAGTTTATACAATGCCTACTTGGTTACTGAAATTCAGGGTTTCAGTTTTATCCACAACGAAGTTATAGGGGTTCGAAAATGGCCTGAACTGCATCGAGAAAAGGATGGTACGGCCGTGCCGCTTGTTTGCTCGACTTGGCGATCATAAAAAATAGTTATTACAATAAGAATTAGGCAGCCTATTTTTTTAGAAATTGCTGTGCCAAGGCTGCTATTCAGTAGAACACACAGGAACAAAGTACAAACTATAATGGCTGCAATATAAGTTTTTTTTACATACAAACCGCCGATTTTAGTAGTAATAATTTAGTATAAAAATAAAACCAAGAGGAGTACAGAAGTAATTTTCGAAAGAAACAATGTGCATTATTTTGAAGATAGTAAAAATTCAAGTAAAATACTATTTGAACCAGCGACTAATGGATAGCGATAATAAACATTTTTATTGAAATTTTTATTTAATAATACGTATTGCAAAACTTAATAAAAGCTAAGGCTTATTCATTACAGTTTTCTCATAATATTAATGAGATTTCCATCATGTGTTAGTTTTGTATAGAAATAATAAACCCCATTTAATGTGAGGAAGTCATTTGATCTTCACTGGTCGATAAAACGCCTTAAACGCCTTCGTCTTGCGTTTAAGGAGTGCCATACGGAGAATGGGAAGAGAAGTAAAAAATGGAAAAAACATCCGGTACTGCGATTTTGTGTCGATTATTGAAAATATTGTCTAATATGGAAACGGCACATGATTATAACAGGATAGTGAACATGCCATACAGAAAATTATTATCATTCCTTTTTAATGATTTCTTACCATGTTGAAATAAATCTGACAAAAGCATCATTATTTGTTACAATGACCGCTCATTGCTTCACTCCCATGATTATTTTATCAATTTCAAACAAGATGTGATAAAACTCTTCACTTGAAGACAAACAACGCATAGATTTCACAACCAATGGCCAATTGTCCTAGATTAACGAACCATATCATTACGCCTAATGATTCGGGTACTACGATCTTATCGTCTCATCAATGTCAGTCCAAAATCTATTAAGATGCTGTTAGTGAACGGTGCATTTGTTACTTATATTAATTTTTAACGTAAAACGTATATAAAAAATTTCTTTATAATATTGTAAAAAAATAGATTTTAAGAATTTAAATTCATATTCTGTAGCTCTCGGCGCTTCGCGTAAAATTACGTAGTTTGTTTGCAAACTGAGAGCTAATTTTATGTACTGATTTACAACGTGCCTTTCAACAATCTTTGCATAGTTTTACTATAAGAGTACGAGGTAAGGTAATGGGAAGAATATCTTACTTTTTTCATAGAACGTCAATCTTATATGCACATGTTGCGTGATGCGAGAGTATCGGCCTTGTCAACAGTAATCACCCCCCGGCGGAGTGAATGTTATGAAAAGTTTAAAACACATCCCACTACTGGGCATAGGCCTTCTTTCATAACTGGGAGTGTTGGCGACTCGCTACAATGTTTTTGAGAATATTTTTCAACTAATGAAGTAGTTCTTATTCGCATCAAATAATAATTTATGTTAAAGGTAAATAAATTTCGTATTAAAGAATAATCTTTTTTTAAAAAGTTAAAAGTAAACAGATTCAATATAATGATAAAAATTCCCGCTCGTCACGCGGGAGACCGCAGTCCGATTCACGGTCGGAGAGCTAACTTCACATAAATTTATGGTAGTCGTAAATTAACTTAAGAGTTATGCGTTATATAGTAATCAGCTATGTAATAAGAATAAAATAATTGAATTGTATAAGTTATTTGTTTGAATGAGAACATGTTATATTCTTGTGATAAGAGATAAGTTACATAGTGGCTAGATTAGAATAGAATTAAAATAAATAATGTTATATAATGTGCAGAGATAGATTGAATATTACATAGGGATAGCACTAGCCTCCTTTTTTTGCGCCCAGAAGCAATTGCAAATGGCTACCCCCCGGAAACTAACCTAAGTGCCTACCCACTTAACACCACCTGTGAGAATGGCATTGGCTTATGAGGCCTTTCTGCCGAATCGGAAGCGACCCTCTTTAGGGAAAAGGGGGCGCAGGCGACGACGAGCCGCTGAGGGGGAGACTAACTAAGGCAAATTAAGAAGAGTCGGCCTGAGCCGCCAGGAGGCAGATCAGGTCGGCCGAAAGCTTATTTGGCGGGTCCGAGAGAGAATTACTTGGTCTTCGGACTCGATAGCGAGAGGAGAGTGGGGCTGCATAGGAAGCTGCCTCACGAATAAAGTGATACGTGTGAGACTCTGGGGCTTTGAAGAAGTTCTCAGAGAGTGTTTTCAGAAATTGCTGGACTGTGGGGAGCTCTAAGTCTCGATGGAGGTCGGCGTAACGGACGTACCGGAGTGCGTTCGTAGCTCGACGGCAGAAGAGGTTTTGAACTATTTGGAGTTCGTTAATGATTTTGGGATTTGCGTGGGCAAATATGGGTTCCACGTAAGTCATGACTGGTCGTATACAGACCTTATAAAAGGTTCGCTTGTTGCGGAGGGACATTTTACTGTGTTGGCCCATCATACTGTTGAGCCTACTCAGATAGAAACGTGCGTTGCGGGTTACTCTTTTGACGTAGGGCCGAAGGTGAGCCTCGTGTCAAGGTTGACATCTAAATATTTGGCAGTCGTATGCCAGGGGACAGGGATCCCTAGCATACGGATTGGTGGAATGTTATTGAGACGGCGTCGTTAATGATCCAAGTGAAGTTTTTGGAACCAAGCTGCTAAGTCATCAACTGACTTTTGGATCTTGTTCCGTATGAAAGGTAGTGAGATATCTTTACAGAAGAGGTCAGTGTCGTCTGCGAAGAGGGAGAGCTGAACACCTTTTGACGGGATGGGAATGTAGTTGGTGAACAGGATATATAGGAGAGGGGCAATCACTGAGCCCTGAGGGACACCGGCTTTGATGGGGCGCTGAGAGGAGAGCGTGCCTTCGTATCTAAAACGAAAGGTACGATCCTTCAGTTTGGAGGCTACGAGACAAACAAGACGATCAGGGAGGCCTATTCTGTAGAGTTTGTAGATAAGGCCTTCGTACCAGACTCTCAGTCGATAAAGTCCGCGATGGTCTTATGATGACGAGGATAGAAACTGCTGAGGATATATTCCACAATACGGTGAAATTGTTGGGGACAAGAATGTTTCGCTCGGAAACCAAATTGGTAGGGGATGACAAGAGGGTAATCGTTTGTGGGAAACAGATGGAGCCTCATGCGAGTGAGGATGACTCTTTCGAAGAGTTTGCTCATGGCCTTGAAGAGGCTGATAGGACGATGACTGGAGGGGAGGTTGAGAGGCTTTCCTGGCTTTGGCATACCAAGGATAGTTGCCTCTTTCCACGTAGTGGAAAAGTAACTGAGATTGAAGCAGGCGTTTAAGATAATAGCTAAAAAGATTAACACCTGCTCAGTGTGAGTTCCGGCGGCGGACCTCATCCTCCACTGTCTGGAGGTATGAGGGGTCGGTGGGTTAAAAGCTAGGAGAGCATTGCGCGGCAATGCTGTCTGCAAAGCACTCAGTCTTTTCCTCGTCCTCGAAGGCAGCCGTACAGGCGAGGCTTGGACTGCGGCGAGAACCGTCTCGTTCAGATTAATGCCCAGATCAAGGGAATGATTCAGGGCGGCGACGATTGACCTAATAAGGTCTTGTTGGGGGGGGGGGGGCAAGGGGGACGACGTTCTAAGAAAGAGTAAGGACGGGGATCCCTGTTCTCAAAAGAACAGGGGCTTGTTCTGAGAAGAACAAGAGACGTTTCCAAGAAACAGTATACACAAAATAACAATATAGCAATAAGAAAAGAAATTAACAAAAACAATTAACAAGAAAAATAACAAGAAAAATTAACAAAAATAGAACAATGAGCGGTCAAACCTCCCCGCCAGGAGGCAGGGGGGCAAGAACGGTAAGTAAAGGCGGATTAGAACAGTGTCTTAATAACGTATTGAAATATAAAAATAATTGTAATTAAAGACAATATTATTTTATGAAAGTTTCAGTAATGTATAAAAATGTATGTAATAAATGTTACAGGATTATTGTATATAGAACAATAAAATAAGAAATATGTTAAGAATGTCTAATTTTATAGCTAGAATAACGAAATATGTACATATAAGAGCCATAAAAGTCTACGATTCTTCTTGTAGTTTGTGCGACGGTTCCTGTCCAACCGTACTCTCAGGTACAGTGGGCGTGAGCGCGGCGCTCGGTGCGGTCTCCGTTTGCGGTGATAAGGCCATCCGCATTGGTATTTGGCTGGGTTGAGTAGATCCCTAACCAGAATAGGTCGTTCAATATGCTCTGGCAATCCGTGGGTTTCCTAACGCGCAAGGTTGGGGGGGATGCCCCTTTCCCTTACCCGTCATGTTGGTCCCTACTGTTTGTTATAACTGTTCAGATAATCTGTGACGTGTCCTATATGTATACTCACCGACGTGCCGACAATGATAATGACGCGCAACGCAAGGGGTGTGAGGTGGCGGGAGAGATGGTGGGTGGCGGCAACACTTTGGGACACTGCCTAACCCTTTCGTAACGAAAGGGTTGGGGGAAGTGCGTAGGTGGCACTCTAGAACGCGATTAGACACTAAAGGCGCGAATCGCTCTTGAGTGTCCAAAAATCAACCTAAGGGCCGGTGACCTCGACGCCTGTCGGAGTATGCGGGCTCAACGATTAGCGGATATGTCGTACCGGAGGTTGCTTGGGACACTGCTAATTCTCAAACAACACACACCTAGGAGATCCTTGACAACGAATTGCCAGTGGTGGTTCTTCTCCTTGTGTGGAGGTTCTCATATGTCGAGGAGACCCTGGCCCATGTAGGCAGCATCTCAGGGGGACACGATCCCCTGGACCTAGGTGCTGCGTTGGCAGCTTTTAGGTTGGTGTGCTGCGCACTTCACGCCATCCAATCAGATGTCAGGACGCTCACCGCGAGCGGACGTAGGTTTTGTACATAGCGATTTTGGTTTTATTTGGAAGTTTAGATGCCAGGATAGGATATAATTTCGCCCGCGCAGCTCTGGCTTCTCTCACACGTGATCGGCCATCGGGGTCATGTGCAGCGAGCTATCTATCTGGCATCCTAGGTGCGTGATCATTCTACTCCAATCCACATCCTGCCCATGGAGTTGCAGAGTTGGTGGTTTTCTAGTCATCTTGGTCATGAAGGCGGTAGTCTTCCTAACGTTGACCGCCAACCTCCATTTGTCCAGCCACTCAGGCAAAAGTTTGAGTAGCTGCTGCAACTTCCTGGCAGCTATATCCACCCGACGTGATGACGTGAAGTACGCACTGTCGTCGGCATACAAGGCCAACACGACATCTTCTTCCCACTCCTCGAGATGTCCTTGGAGTGTGGGGATGTCGTTAGTGTAAACCGCGTACAGGTGCGGTGATAGGCAGCTGCCCTGTGGTACTCCCGCAAAAATCAGTCGTGCTGCCGAGACAGCCCTTTCCAGGGTGACATGGAAGCTCCACCCTTCCAGAAACGACGCTATTAGCCGCACAAGCATTGGCGGCAAGGTGGTATTCACGATCAATTTGTAGACTAGCCCTGCGTGCCACACCTTGTCGAAGGCCTTCTCCATATCGAGAAGAACCCCACAAATGTGGTCAAGGTTATATTCGGCCGCAAGATAGTGCAGCACGCAAGCCAGTTGTAATGTAGTGAAATGTCCCCTGCGGAAGCCGAATTGCTCCTCACGCAGGGTAACATGTGGCAGCACCCTCTTTAGGGTGAGCTTCTCAAAGAGTTTTGCTATGTGCGGCAATAGCGTTATGGGACGGTAGTTGGCTGGGAACTTCCTGTCTTTTCCCGGCTTCAACAGCACGATGATTTTGCCCTGCTTCCAGATGGTCGGAAAGTGGCCAGTTCTCAGGATACCGTTGTATAACTTAGTGAGTGCCACTATTACCCTTCTGGGCAGCTGCTTGATAGTTATGGTGGTAATGCCATCGTATCCCGGCGCTTTACGGGTGGGTAGGCGCATGATGGTGCGCCTTACCTCCGCTGGTGAGATGACGTCATCGCCCCGCAGGCGTGGTGCCGGGTTCGACAGGTATTCCTGTTGCGGTTTACTACATTCTGTACGTGGTCTGCGTACCCCTCTGCTACGCTATTGGGTATGAACTGCTGCTCAAGATGCTGTGCCATCATCTCTGCCATATTTTGGGCGTCGTAGATTCTGCTCCCTGTGCTGTCCACTAGTGGGCAGGCAGGTGTTGGTGCCTTGGTGAACTGCCGGTTGAGGAGATGCAGGGAGACGGGTGTCACCGAGGCTTCGTCGACTCGGCTCTCTAATACCTCTCCCCTGTGCGCTCTCATTGCTTCCGACAGCTCTTCCGTCAGGGAGATGTGTTTCGTTTTGAGCCGTGGGCATCGTGTCCGTACCCAAAGCCTCCTCAACTTCCGCTTCTCAGACAGCTGAGTTTGCAATTTGCGTGCGAGTTCAAGCTTCCCGCGTCCCGTGGAGACAGGGTGGAAATGGAGTTGCAGTTGGTCTTTTATGGTGTGGTGAAGATATAGAGCCGCTGTCTCCACATCTTCGTGGGTGGTAATAGAGGCGCAGAGTTGGGGGTCATTCAGTGCACTGCGGAAGCGCGTACAGTTGGTCTTCATTCTGAGGTTTCTGGGCACTACGGCATCCGCACTAGTGTCGATGGTAATCAGCACGGGGAAATGCTGCGAGTCTAAGTCGTACAGCCCTTCCAACTGTATTGGGTACCTTAGTAGATGGCACAGCACTATGTCAAGGACATCGGGCTGGTGTTCAGGTGAATAGGCTAGTCTGGGCCCAGCACCTCGTACCCCCACTCCTCGGCGTCGTCATATAACTTTTTCCCCGGAGGTGTTATTAACGCGGAGCCCCAAGGGTGATGTTTCGCGTTGAGGTCTCCGACGATAATTGCAGGTGTTGATGCATTTAAGATGGTTCTTATATCCTGGGGGGCAAACGAGGTGCCGGGAAATCTGTAAGCGGCGAAGAGCCTTGTGTTCTTGGTCCTCACCTTCAACCTTATCCCCTTAGTCCTCGTTGATATGAAATCTGTGTTGGTATCAACTTCTTCGTGCATGACGTCCCTCCTCACCGGGGCCGTGGTACCTCTGTACGCGACACTTTCCGGGGAGATCTCGTTGTGTTGACACACGAAGAAGTTGGGAAGATTTAGTTGTACAGAGCGGCGCAGCTTCGTTTCCCTCAGCAGCACAATTTGGATATCATTCTTAGGTTGGCGACCTTCCCTGAGATGCCGCCGGGGTTCCAATAGCACATTCTAAGTTGGTGACCTGCTGACGGTGGTTAGTTGCGGGTGTTCCGATGCGCCGCCAAGGAAGCAGCGTAGAGTTAGAAGCCGTCCCGGACGCGCGGGTCAAGCCAGTGTGTCTCGCTCTTTGCTGCCTGCCCCCAAACCCACTTGCGCGTAAGTCTGCAATACCGCCTACAGGCGACCACTTAGATCCTATTGACGAAGTCACAGATATCACGAAAAGTTTCAAAAATAAATCAGCACCCGCGCCCCGATGGCATCAGCAACAGGGTGCTCACATCGCTCGCCGCGCCACTCGTATGTCTCCTAGTAGCCATCTTTAACGCGGTTCTTTCCAGCTGCTCCTTCCCGGATGCCTTTAAAGAGGCAGACGTAATAGGAATCCTTAAACCAGGGAAACCGCGCAACTTAGCCTCCAGCTATAGACCTATCAGTCTTCTCAGTACACTGGGGAAAGTTTAAGAGCGACTCATATTGAATCAACTACGTAGATACATCTTCACAAATAAACTGCTTCCCGACGAGCAGTTCGAATTCAGATCCGAACACTCGTGCACAAATCAATTCCACTGTATCACAGAGTACGTTTTGAAAAGCTTCAATCTCCCAAAAAGAAGTCATAGAAGTGGTCCGGTGTTAGTGGTAACACCGGCGCACTCTTCTTCGATGTCGCAAATGCGTTTGACAAAGTTTGGGACGACGGCTTAAAAAGTAGTGAAATTTTCAATATTGCATTTCCAAAGGGGGGTTTATAAGAATAATCCCTGTTTTATTTCGCCACACCCAGCGTCGAACCAAGTACTCGTATGTATCGGTATACATTCCGCTGATGACTGACGTCAAGACTGGGACCTTGTATCCTCGGGCCTTATATCCCTTAGGCACCCGTAATCTTAGTCGTCTAACCTTTCTTTTGAGAGAAGACGGACGGGATCTGAAAAGTACGTCTACTCAAGTGTCGCGCCCACCTCGTTGTTCCCGACCTCAACCCTACGTGGTGTGGTATTGGGATCTGTGAATAGAAGGTCATTACGAGGGAGACACTGAAAGTTCGTAGAAAATCAAAAATTGAACAAACTAGCAAGTTATTAGTTTTATGATATCTTTTCAAAATAGTGTCCATTTACATTAATACATCGCTGCATCCGATGGAACCACTGAGAAAAGCACTTTACCCACTCGTCCTTAGAGGTCTCTTTGACGGCATTTTGAAACGCAGCTACTGCTTACTCGGCGTCATAAAACGTTTTCCTTGAAGTAAATATTCATGGAGGGTTTTGTGCATTTGAATCATAGCGATGCGTAAGCTTGTACAAATCTGCTGATAAGTCACTCTTTTGTCAGTCTCTATCATATGCCCCACAACACTGATGTTATCTTCAGTCGTCGCCGTAGAAGGCCGTCCCTCACTCAGATCATCGGTGAGGTTAGTGCGACCACGTTTAAACTCACTTAACCAGTTGTAAACAGTGGCACGAGATGGGCCTTCATCGTGAAAGGCCAATCGAAGTCTTTCTTGTTGACTGACATCAAGAGTCATAAAAAATCATTGTGCGAAAATTTTCTCTCGTTAAATTCATGCTGATGTAACACAGACAATTTTCAGTTTGCCGCCAAATCGTAAACAAATGACAAATTAATAAAATACATCTATACAAATAAATAAAATTGAAGTGTCTGTTTGTAATGTTAAAATAACAGCTTTTTACTAATATGAAACACATACATACATATGAAAGTACCTGTACCTGTACTAATAACAAAAACACAATTTTTAAAATTTTCTGTCTGTCGGTCTATCTGTCTGTTCTGTCTGTCTGTTTGTTCTGGCTAATCTCCGAAACGGCTGAACCGATTTTGACAGGACTTTCACCGGCAGCTAGCTGATGATATAATGAGTAACTTAGACTACTTTTGTTTTAGAAAAAGAATTAGGGTTCCGCGCAAAAAAAAACCATGGAATCCAAATTCTACGCGGGCGAAGTCGCGGGGAACAGCTAGTACACAATAATATTGGCAAAGAGTTCCATTTTCAAAATTGGAACTTACTTTTTTATTATATATCGTTTACAAGTGGCCATTTCTAAAAACTTCCCGTGTCGCCCTTGTAATTGGTTGATCTCTGCTGCAGGACAGGCGATGAGGACATGCTGTTCCCTTTCAGGGAGGGTTTTAGGACAAGAAAGTGCCCATCGCGCTGCCCCAATGCATGTTGGCGGACTTCACATGCCTTAAACATTTAAACATAATTATTTGTTTATTTCTTAGGCATGTACGTGTCCTCTCGATGTTTTTTCGGCGCCTAGGACGTGGTAAGTTAGCACTCAAAATTGCAACTAAAAATTTCATTGACGCCGGTGGGTATCGAATCCGGGTTGCTGGCGTATCGTGAAATTTGGAGTGAGAGCTTAGCCCCTGAGCTACAAAGTCTCCACAGAAAATTGTCCACTCTTTCAAAATACATCAATTGACAATAAAAATGTTGATGACGGCCATAATATATAATAATTGAAGAGTATTATCAAGAATGAAGCAAGTATATTTCACTTTTAGTAAATAAAACCGACACATTCATGTTCCAAATTAATTTTCAAAGGATAAATTATTAAAAAATATTGCCGAAAATATAAGCACATAATGAAGACAGAAGGTGCTAGGGCTCCTTTACTGCCTTGGAATCCGTTTGGATAGGTAAACCCTTCTTACCTATTTCTGCCATCAAGCAACTGCTATGTTTCGGTCTCAAATATATATACAGACTAATGCGGTTTTTATAAACTAAATTGCTCAATTTATAACAACCTCATTATAAAGGATTTCTGCAAAGTAACGCCTGATTCTGTTAATAGTATACAGACTAAGTATAACTACAAACTTTGAGCCATTCCTTTTTAGTCTTTCATTCGTTTCAACAGTGGTAGAGCCACGCGGCAGCTTTTGCTGTCGCACGGATGGGCCGGCTCGAACCGGGGTGGTACTCGACCTCACAGAAAACCAGCTTGGTGAGTGCAGGTGGCCGGAGGCCCTTTTTACTGGAAATGAGGCATTCCATCTTAGTCCTCACGGATGACAACGCATCTACATTTTGATTTGTAATAGAGGATAGATGTAGATGTCTATGGGTCGCAATAACCAATTACCATCAGGTGGACTGTGTGCTCGTTTGTCACCCTTATCCTTTATAAAAAAGTCCTCAGTCATAGTGGAGATGCCCAGTTAGTTCGTTTGTTACTTCAGTTTTAAAATCATCTGACATAACGATTATAAGGTAATTATACGGGATATATTAAAATTGGTGTCAAAAGCGCAGAGATAAGCACAATTCAACAAAATGTTTAAGTTTGATTTTGAAAAAATAAAAACAGCGGCTAAATTTTATTCGTAGGCCGCCAAACACAATCAAGTATTTTGGCAATTAGGAACGTCACAGTGAAGAATTAAAATAATATAATAATATTGGATATATTATTAGGCTATAAAGTATTTTGTAGATTAAAAATTATTTATAGCATAACAATATTGAATACAAAATAATATTAAGTCGAATATTAATTTACTATAAATTATTTGAATATTCACTGTCACGCTGCTAATTTCCAGAATGCTTGATTGTGTTTGGCGGCCTAGGAAGTTGCGAATATTAACTTTTGAAGGCGAGTTTACAATAATAGTAGTTCCCGGAAATTATTCAAACGTTCAGAAGTGTCGAATATGGTTGTTAAAGTCTATGAAAATTACATCGCTGGCATGAAAATGCCTTTGTAAGCTTTGAAGGTATCTATTAACACCGGAGAACGCAACTCTGTGTGATGTCTCTAATAATAATATCACTTGGAAATTTAGGCAAATTGCTATCCTTACAAAGCGAATACTGTTTATTTTAGATAACAATTATTTTTTATGGTTACCTCCTATCTTGTTTACTGTATTTGGGACGTTTGGGACTTCATGGCTTACGAGTACTATATTATGCTATTCTAAGTAAAATAATATCTGAAGTGTAGCTAGGGCACGGTCCAAATTAACCTTAAATTTCATAGTACCCGAATAACCTGAATTTTCTTCTCAGCACTGAATTATTTAATTTCAATTTTGACGTAGGCTTCAAAATCATGGGTATGGGATGAAAGCCAATTATTATATTATAAGAAATATACCCTTGTACTTCGAAGATATATGAATTCCGTTAGCAGACATTGCGATAGTGAGGCAAATTTTTCGATTTTTTATGAAGAATGAAAACGAAAGAATGAAGAAATGTTTCACCTTATGATAAGTGAATAGTGGGGTGCAATTCCCACATTTGTTGGTAAATGATATAAAGGTTGCTCTAATATGGTGATAGATATGATATTAGAATGATAATGAAACGACTGCTCATTATCACTCTAATATGAATGCCTGTAATGAACTGATCGATGAGTATTGACGTATTAAAGTAAATTTTGAGCGGTAGAGCCAAGCGGTAGCATTTGCTGTCGCACGGATGGGCCAGCTCGAACCGGGGTGGTACCACGACCTCACAGAATACCAGCGTGAAGTAGAGGTTTACCTCTGCGTTGTGCTTAGTCAGTGCAGGTGGCCGGAGGCACAGTTCCCCTCCCCCCCCCCCCATCAACATGGTAGTGGAATTAAATAAAAGGAACTACCCCAGGAGGGTACCAGCACCCCTGGAGAATCACTCGCTGAGCATCCACGACCAAACTACTTCACTCCTGAGCGTACTCAGGCTGCCCCGCGTATTCTGGGAGTGGGGGGGCAAAATTCCGCTCGCGACTAATGCTGCTCGAGGCAAGCGGAGCAATACAACCAAGGCGACCCCTGTCACGCTATCCGTGAATTTTTGCAACATCAGGGGACTTCATTCCAACCTTAACGCTGTCCATTACCATCTAGAGACGGCGAAGCCGGCCTTGCTCTTTTTAACCGAGACTCAGGTGTCCTCCGGCCGATACTTAATATCTCTCCTACCCGGGGTACAAATTGAAACACTCCTTTGTGCCCCGGACTGGAGTTTGCGTATACGTCAGAGAGGACATCTGTTTTCGACGCCTCGGCAGTCTTGAAGGTACGTACCTGTCCATCCTATGGCTGCGCGTAGACAGCAACGACCATCCCCGCGTCTACGGGTGCCTCTATAGGTCCCATAGCGGTAATGCCGACACAGACCGACTCATCCAATACGTCCAAATGGCTGCAGACTCCGTGCTACAACAGGTCCCATCCGCAGAGATCGTGATACTCGGTGATTTCAACGCCCACCACGCTGAATGGCTTGGTTCTCGTTTAACCGATCATGCGGGTAGCTCTATCTATGACTTTGCTTTGGCATATGGTCTAACACAACTGGTTACTTCGCTTTCGCGGATCCCAGATGTGGAAGACCATGTACCTTCCCTGTTGGACCTTCTGCTGACCTCTCATCCGGACGGATATCAGGTCTCCGTCGATGCCCCTCTGGGCTCTTCGGACCATTGTCTGATCCGGAGTACGGTGCCAATCACGCTCCAACCGCAGTTGCGATCTGCAGCTTGCCGCCGTGCTTGGCACTATAGGTCAGCTGTTTGGGACGGAATGCGGTCTTTTTTTGCATCCTTCCCTTGGGGGCGGGTTTGCTTCTCGCCGGAAGATCTCAGCATTGTTGCCCATTCTGTTGCTGATGTGGTACTTCAGGGTATGGAACTTTTTATTCCATCCTCTGTGGTGCCCATCGGAGGCAGATCCCAGCCATGGTTTGGTCGCTCCTGTAAAATAGCATCACGCTATAAGCAGGAGTGCTACCGAACCTGCGCTGACGCATCAACATCTCGGGATGTAAATACCAGCGCACTTGAAAAGAAGTATAAATCCGCCTCCAGGTCCTTCAAACGCGTCATTGCCAAGGCAAGGTCTGAGCACAACTCGACTCTAGATGACGGGGGGAACACACCGCCGACCATCCCGCGATGTGAGTGCTCCATGCCAGATGTGCGATTTACACAGCGCTCGGTTCACAAAGCACTCTTCTCCCTGGACGTCAGCAAGTCGAGTGGGCCCGATGGAGTTCCTCCCATTGTGCTGAAGACGTGTGCTCCGGAGTTGGCACCGGTTTTAACGCGTCTTTTCCGGTACTCCTACTCCCAAGCCGTAGTCCCGAATTCATAGAAGACAGCTTTTGTCCACCCGATCCCTAAAAAAGGCGACTGCTCAGACCCGTCCAACTACAGGCCTATCGCCATCACCTCCTTGTTCTCCAAAATAATGGAAGCCATTATAAACTGCCAGCTCCTGAGATACCTTGAGGATCACCAGCTGATTAGTGACCGCCAGTACGATTTTCGTCGGGGTGGATCAGCTGGTGATCTTCTAGTCTACTTAAGTCATAGATGGGCGGAGGCAGTAGAGTCCAAAGGGGAGGCATTGGCCGTTAGTTTGGACATAGCGAAGGCCTACGATCGGGTCTGGCACAAAGCGCTTCTTTGGAAGCTTCCTTTCTATGGGCTTCCCGAGAAATTTTGCAAATGGATCACCAGTTCCCCTGCTGATCGGAGCATCAAGGTCATAGTCTACTCTTCTACGTCTACGGTGCATGCTCTGATTTCAAGCCTATCAACGCTGGTGTTCCACAAGGCTGCGTGCTATCACCAACGCTGTTTCTCCTGCATATCAATGATATGTTGCTAACTGGTAGCATTCATTGCTATGCAGACGGCAGCACTGGTGATGCCTTATATACCGGCCGTGCCAATATTTCTCGGGAAAACGTCGCCGAGTACCGGGACAAACTTGTGTCTGAAGTCGAGTCTTTGCTTAACAAATTCTCGGATTGGGGCCGACTAAATCTAGTCCAGTTCAATCCCCAGAAGACACAAGTTTGCGCGTTTACCGCCAAAAAGAACCCCTTTGTCGTATCTCCTCAGTTTCAAGGCACTCCCCTTGCTGCCTCAGCCAGTATCGGAATCCTTGGCGTCGACATATCGAATAGTGTGCAGTTTCGTGGTCACTTGGAAGGGAAGGCCAAATTGGCCTCTACAAAGCTTGGCGTGCTCAGCAGAGTGAGAAAGTATTTCATGCCGGCACATCGCTTGCAACTTTACAAAGCGCAAGTTCGGCCCCACGTGGAATACTGTTCTCATCTCTGGGCCGGGGCACCCCAGTGTCAGCTCCTTCCACTTGACCGCATCCAGCGCAGAGTGGTTCGAATCATCGACGACCGAGTTCTTTCTGATCGGCTCGATACACTGGCACTGCGTAGAGATGTTGCATCTCTTTGCGTATATTATCGCATCTATCGCGGCGAGTGCTCTGAGGAATTGTTCGGACTAATTCCAGCCGCTCAATTTCACCATCGCACATCGCGACAATACTCGCGTTACCATCCATACCATCTGAATGATTAGCGGTCCACCACTGTGCGATTTAGAAGAAGTTTTCTCCTTCGCACAACTTTCTTGTGGAATCAATTACCACCAGCGAATTTTCCCGACCGATACGACTTAAGAAATAAGAAAAGAGCTTACACCTTTCTAAAAGGCCGGCGACGCATCTGCAATTCCCCTGGTGTTGCGGTTGTTCATGGGCGGCGGTAGTCACTTACCATCAGGTGAGCTGCATGCTCGTTTGCCCCCTATTCTATAAAAACAAGTGCTGTGTTAGTAAAAGTCAAAATTAAATTCATATTACATAATATTTTACCTTTTTTATAGGATAAGGATGACAAACGAGCACACAGTCCACCTAATGGTAAGTGGTTGCTGTGGCCTGTAGACATCTATGCTCGATTACGAATCAAAATGCATATGGGTAGTCACCCGTGAGCCGACCCATTCGTGCTATAACTATACCAGTAATATAGCTTCAGCTTGACTCTACCACGTAAAAATTACTTACATATTGTTGTGGCCTATATAAACACACATTTATAATCGACTAAGAATTAAAATGAAAATATGTTGCCATCACTGCAGTCTATTCAGTGTTAGTTATAATATCATAATAGAATTAAAAATAACTTCTAATATTATATGATATGCTTACAGTATATACTTACAATGTCTTTTATTTAGTATACAAATGTAAAAAAAAAATAAGAAAGTGGAAAAAGAATATACTAAATCATTTCAGAGCTTCGACTTTGATAGGATACATTAATGACGGAAAATTCATCAAAATATGCAATCCCACGGACTGGTAACGGGAAGCGGCATTACATTTGATATAAGTTCTTTGTTCAACGACACGCATGCCCATCATAGTGAGTTCGTGGATAAGTTCACAAACCAAAGTATATTTTAGTGGCTGAAAGACAAGAAAAATATTTAAAAAAACTGCGGTGATTTTAAGGGGTGAGGAGGTTTAGTATTATTAATTATTATGAGATGTTACATCTCAGTTAGCTATGTTTGACTTCATCTGCGATAGCTATTGACCATAGGGTAAACCGAAGGCTCCTCTGTATAAAAAAACAACAACAAGTAATTTAAATCAAAAATACGACTCAACCTAACACGCTTAAACGTTATTCAAAATAAAGATCACCTTGTTCACCCTTGTTTGAGTAAATTTACGACCTGAGCTTTTTAAAACTTATGCACCTGTTCCACCAAGTAAATTTAATATAACACAAAAACTTCATTAATCAATAAAGTTTACTAATCAATAAATTATAGTTACCGATAAAGGGGAGAATCCTAGTGTGGGTGTAACGTTTAAAAAAACACCATATAAAAAGCTGTATATTGTAAAATGTATCATTTTGAAATTGTATATTAAAGTGACAAGCGAGTTACCAGTTTACGTGACGGTAAATGGGTACTGTAGCATCCGGACATCTCTAACCAATTTTAAAGACAGGAGACTACATGTACGTTGCCATCCCTCAGGACTAAAGTGTGATGTCTCGCAGCTAACGTTTTTATGCAGGCGGTTTTCTGTTAAAACCAGAATACAACTTTCCATTTTTTGCTGTAAGGCGGTAGATATAGTATAAGTGTGACGGTAGAAATAGGTATGTATATTTACGCAGATTGTAATTATCTTAACTAAAATTTAATAATATAATTTATCAAAATGACCATATTATATTAAGATAAACGGTGATGTGGAGCAACTTCAAATATGCGAGATATCTGGTAATGCGATCGCTAAACCACCTTCTTGCCATCGCCCAGCGTGGCGAAAACGACACATTTTTCTTACAAGGATAGTGGTTAAAGTCCAGCATTGGACAGTTATACGCTAACGATGATTAAGACGAAAAAATACGACAAGGTATACTTTTATACACTTTTTTAGGGCCATACTTCCTAAACCCACTTTTCCTATCCGACCCATATACGAGTATCTAATTTCTTCCTCAACTCCCTTAAGTGACGGTAATAACCACCCAATAAGTAATGTATTAGTAAAAAAATCCAGGTTATAACAATAAGATCCTCAAACTTTTTGTTCAGTTTGTTGAAACTGTGTTTCGCAAAACGCAAATTCCATGATCACCACGCTAAACATTTATAGGTTTATAGCTGAATGGTAATCAAAATAAGGATTTTGTGGCCTTGCTTATTATTTTGTTTGTACTTTAAACTAAATATTTTTATCTTATTTACTAAAAATATAAAGGAATTGTTAGATCAATGTAATTATGATATAATGCTTCCTGAACAATAATTCATTGTTAATATTTAATAAATACAAATAACTACGTTTTTACCATTGAGGATTAAGATGGATATCAATACAGAATTGGGTCTCCGGCTTTACCATGATACAACCCGGGTATAATATAAAAAAAAGAATCAGTTATAAATCACGCAACAAGTCTACTTAGTGAGATCTGATTTGAAATGTAAGTATTTAGAAAAAAAAAGTTATATTCGTCTAAAACTTATCAAGCAAATTAAGGAGGTATCTCCGAGATCGACATAATTTTGGGTGCCAGTGACAAACGTCAGACCGTATAATATATGAGTCCCTTATCAAATTTATGTCAATGCCAGTGTATCATTAATTATTTCTAAACTTTTTATATCTTTTGTAAAGCATTTAAAAGTCCAATACATTTTAGACCAACTAAATATCGAATAATGAAAAATATATGACACAAGCCATATTGTTATTTGCTATAGTTTCTAAGCGTGGCGATTGCCTCTTAGATTTAAGAGGAGACCTATGTTAAGTAGTATATTTTCAATAGGCTGTAACGGTAACGGTGACAGTTACATGACACATATCATTTTCAATTAAATGAACATACTATAAATGTGGTAACATACAAACAGAATGTTATACTTTTACGGTTCTTAAATGGAAACTGTAATTAATTTTGCAATTGCTTGCAAAACTATGTACATTTTCCATTTCTATGTTAATTTTTATGTTTTGCCTAATATTTCTTTAATATATTTTAAATAAGAAAGGCTGTTATATTTTTCTTTTTTTTTCTTTCTTTAATTTACGTAACGTCCACACAAGAATTTTCTTCTGTATCGTGGAGGCAGTTTACATACATAAATTGCAGAAGGTCATACACCCGGAACTATTATTTGTAGGCCATACAACTTGTTCCGCATTCGAACCCGCAGCTCTCAGCACTGTAACATAATGCTAAGTCAATGCGCCACAGAGCCGTCAAAATACTTGCTAAGTAAACATAGGTTTGTTTTATTGAACCAAACAAACCTCTTAATGAACAATTTATTTTTCAATTTTTAATAAGTGGTGGTTAAGTATAGTAGTAACAAGTAAATTGGTTGTGACTACTTTGTAATTAGCTATAATTCTTTTAATACGTACCTTCGTTAGCTTCTTTAATCTCGTCCAAGTTCATTTACTAATTTGACATTGAACATAATTACCTATAACCGAACCGACGGCGCCAACATTATACGATTTATCTATTTCCAACAATCTAAAAAGTATCGAATGACAAAGAATGGACTGTTTATTACGAAATAACTATCTATCGGCGGCTTGAGAGGAGGCACCCGAAAATAAAACGATCGCTGACCAAACGACGTATAAAATAACAGCCGAGAAAAAATTGAGATTAGAATCAGATAGTATTTATGTTGAGGAAACGACGAAGGCGCGCGTTTAAAGCTTAACGATTCCTATCAATTAAGGTTATGGGTCGACTCGACAGGTCTGTTGGCAGGACCCCCACTGTGCCAGGATTTCGCACCTGTCCTTTTTAGTTTAGTTTTTCACATCAGCGGGCCTTTGAAATAGTTACAGGTGCAAAGAGTAGCGGTGGACGTAGGATCACCATAATTTTAAAAGAAATTTATTTAATATTTATTATACAAAACAACAAATTTGCTAGAATTATTGTATTTTTTTCATAAGGTACGTTAGGTGTAAGATAGATTATACTTTTTTTTAAATGTCAATTTGTCTTTGCTAATTAATGAACGGATTAGTAAGCTGAAGTGGCAATGGGCCGGCCATATAGCTCGAAGAACCGACAACCGATGGGGAAGAAAGGTTCTCGAGTGGCAGCCTCGTACCGGCAAGCGAAGTGTAGGGCGTCCCCCCACTAGATGGAGTGACGACCTGGTAAGATATGCAGGAAGTCGATGGATGCAGGTGGCTCAGGACCGTGCTTTGTGGCATTCTTTGGGGGAGGCCTATGTTCAGCAGTGGACTTGTGAAGGGCTGTAATGATGATAATGATGATGAATTAATGAACGAAACTTTGACAAGTCACTACATATTTTTTAGTATAAAATCGAGATATTTCTGACGGTATTTTTAACCTCCATGAACTGGTGATGCATGTCTATGGCTTAAAAACTATTATTTATACACTTGTAAAAAAAGATATTGTAATTTGTCCTACTTTATCTTTAACATTATGTTACCGTAACATGAAGAACAAAAGTGCTATCTTATATTTTTAATATGATAATTTTAATAGAATGTGCCAGAACCCTACCGCGATAAAGTGGAACAAATAGGTTTAGCATGTAGATCTATCGAAAAACAATTCATTTTGTTGACATTTAATAATTAACTTATTAAAAAAAATGTAAATTATGGGCTGGGCTTAGCATGAATATTTTATTAACAGATAATAATATTTATGATTTCCAAACAGTCTATCGCCCAATTTTGTTCCGTGGGTGCCGTTAGAGGCGTCAATGGGAAATGCCATAAAATATCATAGCTTCCGATAGATGGAGATATAACCAACTTGATTACGTCAGACACAAAATACGCAGACAGGTGAAGAGCAGCAGCATCAAAGGTGCGTGGTGTCTGACACTACGATCGGTACTTTGCCTGCCAAGCGTGACGGTTAAGGCAAAGACTCCCGTGAGAACATGAGAACATACAACGTGCGAGGCCCGTGTCCAGCAGTGAGCTGTTACGGACCGCAAAATAGGAAAAGATAACAGAAGAAGATTTCCAATTATACAATACAATCATTATTGGATGATGTGAAATTGTTGTTTTTGTGTTACATTAGAATTACTTTTTAAGAAAATTTATTTATTTTATTTTATTACACGGAATTTATCCAATTACAATAAATAAATAATAATAATTTCATACATTACAAATAATAACTAACATAAATTTATACACATAACGACTGATAGGGTTTAACAATAATAATACTCAATACAAAAATAATACGATAATACAATTTACAATGTTAATTGTACTGAATTAAACTCTCACACAGTTTTCACAAAATTTCAAGCATTCTTCCATAACCACTCTCCATTCATCCGCAAATATGTCACAGCTGGGATTTTGGTCCAGTAGAGCATTTCGCGCGGTTAAAGCTCGTGGAATGGGGGAAAACGCGCGTAAAGTATTACTTTTGGGTGCAATAGTTCGTATTTGTCGAGAAATTGTCAGATTTAAAAAAGTAAAGCCGTGGTAGCTCTGTGAAAATAATGTGAGAATACTTAAATGTCTGGGAAATAAAAAAAATATTTCGAAAACACGTGAATCTGCCATCACGCATTGGGGCAGCGCCATGGACTTTTGCTTGCCCTAAGACCCTCTCAGAAATTAGAAAAGGCGTGTGTCCAGTGAGACGTTTAAAGCCTGTAACTTAAAAAATGTTGATTAAAATAATGAAAAGCAAATCTTTTGAAAAAAAATATTTGAGACCTTTGCCTTTAAACTGACCTGAATTATTATGAGCTTAATTATGAGATTTTTGTTGTATTATTCGTATGTTTTCAGAATTAGTAAAAGTTGATACGAGCAGGTATTAACAAAATAAGAAGCACGTTGGATGGAACAAAAGGTGCTTTGACGTCGTGAGTCTATGATGAGATGAGAGAGAGTCTAATAGGCGTCGATAAGTCTAGCTTATTAGAAGAAGAATCTAAATATCTTTAATTTGGTTTTATGGGTATTACATGAACAAGTGTTTTTAATATAAATATTTTTATATTTATATGGTATTTTTAGTAAATAAAACGAACTAAAATCATAGTAATAATATTATATCTGTGGTTTTCGTTTAGCTCGTATATACTAGGCACAACATTCGAAATCCTATATAACACTGTAGGTACTCGTACTAATAGAAAAATTCTGATTAAAGTTTTAATATGAAATTAAAGGTATTAGATAATATTTAAATAATTTGAAAAGAAACAAAACTAACATTAAATAATGTGAGTAAAATTACCTCAATATACCTCAATACAATATAATTAAAGGGACCATAATGACATAAACAATATCATAATTATTAACGACTTTTCTGAATTGACTTTTGACAAATGCTAACATGGTATTAAAAAATCATTACAATAGGTCTTTGCCTATGAAATAGCTGTTCTGCAGTACTGGCCATTTCAAATCAAAATAATTTTTGTTTGGCTATAAATTCTAATTTCAGTCATTTCATTTAAAAAAAACATGCAATACTTTTTTTCAAAATAAGCCATTTTTGTTTATTGATTAGCGTTATGTTTTCATTGCATTTGAATCTTTTTCGTCATAATGAATAGGTTAAAATTGGAGTAATTATGGAATATGAGTACTGCCGTCGCAGTAACGCGTCACAAGCGTCACCCAACAACAACGATTACGGAGCGAATTCTACAAACAAACGCACCACTTGTTATTGGTTTGCCTGTTCTCGTTCTGGACAATTCGACCTGAAAAATGAAGCCCTTGGTCGTCTGAAAACTGTGGTTGACTATGATGAATTGAAGATGATTGTGAAAGCTGATGATACTCAATCAAAGGCTGAATTAGCAGCAGCTTTCGACGTTAAAAATCCAATGAAATGTAGTAGAATTAGAGATCACATTAACATTTCATATATAAATTGTTACATCTTTTTCCAAGTCCGTCTCTTTCCTATTATTGTTGTTCTCGAGAGAGTCCAAGGTTGATTCTTCGAATGTTAACATTATAGCATGCAATAAACTTTTGAGTATTGAGGTATAAAATCATAAAGTGACAGTTTGAATCAATTCACGGAATCCTCCCTTTCTCCTTACAGTCCAATGCTGGAACATGGGACACTCATGGTGAAGGATTTGCCTTAATCATCAAGCTTGGTAGGTGAGTTGTTGACCGCCCAGATATCTCCCACCTTTGATACTGTTCTTTGACTCAGCTCTAGACGCTTATACTATTAGCATCTAGAGCTGAGTCATCTTATATTAATGGTGCCATTTAAGATACTCACGAAACGATTTTAACACACGTGGGATTCTTGTGATCATTTAAAAACCACCACGTGGAATTCTTGTGATCACGTGTTCTTGCAAGAAATAATAAAAAATTGTATTAGAAACTATCTGATAGTAAAAGAAATTCTTTGATCAATTGTGAACTGTCTCGATATATTCTCGTAGTTTGCTTGAAGTAGAGTTAGACCCGTCTCGTTTTCGATATCTTAATTTAAGTAAACACTCAGGCTTGATGAAGTGACGCTAAATGAAAGCTTTTACGATGATAACCCTTTCGGTTTAGATCAAGATAATTGTGTTTGCTCAATAAAATTAATTCTTCTTGTTTCTGCAAAAGCGTTAATATATGTATGTTAATAGAACCAATGTTTCGGAGCTGTTAAATTAAATTAGGAGAATTAATAGTTAGAGAGTTACTTTGCAGATATTCATTATATTAAAGATGTTAAGAAAATAATTAGCTGCGATCGGCGTAATACAATAAAATGATGGCTTACTTAGTTTGAGGAGCACCTCCAACAATCCCAACACCACTACTCTCATCACCACTACACTAGGAAATACAAACCACCGTTGATAATACGAAAAGTGTTTCACCTCTGCACGACACATCATCAGGTGAGTTTTTTTTCTATAGAAATAGAGTGTAAAACGAGCACACAGCCCACCTGATTGTAAGTGGTTGCTGAGGCCCATAGAAATCTACATCTCTCCTCGCTTGCGAATCAAAATGCAGATGCTTTGTCACCCGTGAGGACTAAGATGGAATGCCTCCTTTCCAGTAAAAAGGGTCTCCGGTTCTCTACACTCACCATACGAAACACAGCAGCATTAAGCTGCTATTTTACGCTGGTATTCCGTGAGAGCGTGGTCCTTCCCCGGTCGAGCCGACCCATTCGTGCTACAACTATACTATAAATATAGCCGCCGCTTGGCTCAACCACGTAGAATAGACCCTTAGCGGTCAGCACCGAAGTGTCTACTTCATTTTATTTTATTACGTGTATCTTAACTGATAATCATTCATTTAACACACATTTTTTAACATTTATAGTAAAATTTAAAGTTATTATTTTAAGTCAATGCTATATATTATACCTTACTAGTCAAAAGTCAAGCAATCAAGCAAGTCAAACAAAAATTTTGTTTATATAATAAATGTAAGTTCGAAACAAAAAAGATATAACTTCAATATATGCAGTACATATAAGTACGTAGTCGAGTATGTAATACAGATATTTTTTTATAGGATAAGGGTGACAAACGAGCACACAGTCCACCTGATGGTAAGTGGTTGCTGTGGCCCATAGACATCTAGATCTATCCTCTATTACAAATCAAAATGCAGATGCGTTGTCACCCGTGAGGAATAAGATGGAATGCCTCATTACCAGTAAAAAGGGCCTCCGGCCACCTGCACTCACCAAGCGAAACGCAGAGGTAAACCTCTACTTCACACTGGTATTCTGTGAGGTCGTGGTACCACCCCGGTTCGAGCCAGCCCATCCGTGCGACAGCAAAAGCTGCCGCGTGGCTCTACCACTGTCATATAGAAAGAGAAAGGTGAGAAGGCAGATTTTCTATAGAAGTTAGTGTGGTAAACGAGTACCCACTCTACTTTAAGGTAAGTCGATGTTGTGGACTATCTTAAATGGTACTAGTTAAAAGGTTTTCATCAGCAGCAAAATAAAATGAAGTATCGTGCAGTTATTTTCAAAAAAAAATACTAAAATACCATAATACGGTGCAGCTTGGTTAGCTCTTCTCACGAGATCTCCCAGCAGTAATGACTTATTAAAGCGATGGCGTAGAATTTAACTTTAAAAAGGTCCTTTGGAAATAAAAATATTTAGCTTTGACTTAATAGTATGTACGTGCGTTGATTTTTACTTGTCTGTTCCACCTAAAAAGAGATGGTGGGGGATGCTTTCTAACGTTACTTCTACGTATCTTATTGTTCATTTTATTACGTACAATGAAAATAGAAAAAAAATAATAAGATTTACATTTTAATAAAAAGCGAACTGTAATTTTTTCTTCGATATATCTAAAATTTAGATTATGCTTAAAATGAAATAAGAAATATAATGAAAATGAAATAAAAAAAATAAAGAATTTTATGTTTATTTAGCACAACACTTAATTCCATAAAGTATTTAAAACTAACTTTATAATTTCAATTAAGCCTCTCTTCTCTCGTCACAGTGAAGCTCAAAGTTTCTTATTTCTACACTTATAGTTGCAACGGTTAGGAACGAATTAAGTTCTTATAGCTTTGATAATTTCTATGAAGGTTTTAATCTCTTTTTAAATGTTTAAGTTAGGTATATTATACGCTTTAATACATAGTAGCAAAAGCAAAATTAATGCTAGTAAAAATTAATTTTGGCAGCAAGTTTCTGCTTTAGTAAAAGTGGTTCTAAAACTTAAATTAAAATTTGATATGCAGATGAAAAGTCTTTCACAAATAATACAAATATTATGTGTGAAATACTTATAAATAATTTAAAATTAAAATTTTGTACAGCCGACTTCAATATAAGTTATTCAAAAACTATTGGTCTGACCTTGATCAAATTCATATGGGACCATAATATATGAAAATCGATTCTTAAGGAGTAAACTCCAAAAGTTACAGAAAACACTCGAACTCTTATGCTGTCGTCATTCCTACCCTTCACGAGAACACTACTAAACATACGCCTCCACAAGGAATGCAACATAGTACGGTTCTGAGCCATAATCGACTTCTTGCATCAGTTTTTTTTGTGACAGTTCTATTAAATATTAATTAATTAACATATATATATATATATATATATATATATATATATATATATATATATATATATATATATAATTTTTTTATTTAGTTTAAATACACGGAATTTATCCCATTACAATAATTAAATAATAATAATTTCATACATTACAAATAATAACTAACATAAATTTATACACATAACAACTAATAGGATTTTTAAAAATAATACAATTTACAATGTCAATTTTACGTAATTAAACTCTCACACAGTTTTCACAAAATTTCAAGCATTCTTCCATAACCACTCTCCATTCATCCGCAAATAGTTCACAGCTGGGATTTTGGTCCAGTAGAGCATTTAGCGCGGTTAATGTTCGCGGAATGGGGGAAAACACGCGTGCGATTGTTCGGCACATTGGCTTTGAAAACAACTTATGCCTTCTGCCGCGACAGTAGTTGTTGGGTACGTAAAATCGACACAGCTCATCATGGATATTCGGTGAGTCAATTCTGCCTTGGATAACCTTACACATGGTTGTTATTTGGTCATTTTCTCTTCTCACTTCGAGAGAGTTATAACCCAAGCAACCTAAAAGAAACGATGTCGGGTACAAATACGGATAGTAACCATTCACTCTCTTATAAAGGAATCGAAGAAAGGCCTTTTGAATTTTCTCTAACATCAAGACCGAGGCATTAAAGATCAGCCTCACAACCCAATCGCCTTGGAAATCCCGAGAGTTTCTTAATACAAAACCTAAACTCTTAGAGGACTCTTTATCCAGTGTTGCAATATGATCGTGAAATTTAAGTCCTTGATCAAATGTCACACCCAGATATTTGACAGTTGTAGATTTAGTTATATCCTTGCTTATATAACAGTTGCGCATTCCAATACTAGCCGAATACACTGTTGCATGTTATCTATACATACGGGGTATTTTTGGAACGCTCCCGAAAACTAAAACAGGCGACAGCACCAATTATACCTTTGATCATGGGTCACAAATAAATTTGATCCTGATGAAAAGAAACATATTTTTACAACGTTTTATTAGCTTTATTCACGCGCCATCATGTTAGTACAGCTAAATGAAACGATAATTTCATAAAAAAAACATGAAAATACTGAAACATAAATCCAGCAGTGAAATCTGAATTGATATCACCTGACTAATGGAGGTTAATGTACGCGCGAACGGTGAAAAAATAACGCTGGCCTTGAACTTGGGCACTGAACGATTTATCACATATTGGTACGAAGGGGGCGCGACGGGGGAACAATCCGCCAGTATTACTGTGCCTGCATGCTATTGGTTCCTGCGCTTTGTTCGCTCCAAAAATACAGTCGCATACACAGTTTACTTTGCGACTCGCGACGATGTTTTAAAAAGGAAGGAAAGAAAAATTATTTATATCTATTGTTTTATGACTAAACTAGTGAACGAAAAGGTAAATATGATAGGAGAAGGTGAATGGGGAAAATTGTGCATTAAATATAAAAGTGTTGAGGAAGAATACCGAAAAAATTACCATGTGATAGACCTGATGACGGAAGCTCAAGCGAAGATGAAAGTGATGATGAAGTAGCATCCAGTAACACCAACACACCTTCAACATCTGGCTTCCATGTGACCCAAGACGACATAATGGACGGCGTGCCACCCTTACCTTAAGTTTTCTTGTTACAAACTACTTTATATTTTACGATAGAAATAACAAATAATGCTCAAGTAAACATTATCTATTTTTAATTCCAAGTAAGGCACCTTTTTTTTATATAGGATAAGTGTGACAAACGAGCACACAGTCCACCTGTTGGTAAGTGGTTGCTGCGGCCCATAGACATCTACATCTATCCTCGTTTGCGAATCAAAATGCAGATGCGTTGTCACCCGTGAGGACTAAGATGGAATGCCTCATTTCCAGTAAAAAGGGCCTCCGGCCACCTGCACTCACCAAGCGATACGCAGAGGTAAACCTCTACTTCACGCTGGTATTCTGTGAGGTCGTGGTACCACCCCGGTTCGAGCCGGCCCATCCGTGCGACAGCAAAAGCTGCCGCGTGGCTCTACCACTGTTAAAAATTATGATTCTACAATAAAACAATTAATTACTTACTATAATATTATAAAACAATATCCCAATACCATGTAGTACTTTAGAACGCGACTGTAACCTCCCTCCACTCGACCTTTATCTATCTAGCTTGGTGCGAAACAATACAACCCGCCCGGCTCGTGTCGCATCACGCTGTGACGCAGTAGTTTTCAGTTTTGTCGATTTGTTTATTAAATTGTAATTACGTGTTGGTATTATTCTTGTTCCGATTTTTGTTTTAATAATGCTTAACGCGTACGTTTATAGTGATTGTGAATACGACAACATGTTATGTATCCGAACCTAGGTACACGAAATATCGCTAAATAAATTGTTAAGACGTCGGGATAGAACAAGTGTGTCATACTGTGCAGTGCACAAAGTGTTGAAGCGTAACCGAATGCGCCCATACAAATTGCACAAAGTGCAAGCTTTAGTTCCCGGCGATTTTTTTATTATTTTATTACGACCGCCGACGAGTTTTCTTCCCTTGGTTATTATACCAGCAACAACGTGTGGCTGGTTCCATTGAGCACATTATCTGGACGGATGAGTCGACATTAACCAGAAACGGCCTGTGGAACCGAAGAAATACACACGTGTATTCAGAGTTTAACCCGCACGCTGTTCGACAAACCGGGCACCAAACCCGATGATCGGTTAACATATGGGCAGGTTTATTTAAGGATCGCATACTGGGACCAGTATTTCTGCCACAGCGACTGAAGGGACAGCGATACCTAAACTTTATAAATGAACAGTTGACAGACATTTTAGACGACCTATCGTTGGCTGAATATCGCCGCACATGGTTCCAGTATGATGGTGCCCCTCCACATGTCGTGAGGTTCGTCCGTGAGCGCCTCAATGAGCTATTTGATGATCGCTGGATTTGGCGGACTAGGACCACACGCTTGGCCACCTCGCGCACCAGATCTGACCCCGTTAGACTTCTTTCTGTGGGGTATGTGAAAGAAAGGATTTTTAATCGTGAGTGTGATAGTGCTGACGAAACTACAAAAGGATTATGGATGTTTTCGACCAACTACATACGGACTGTGTCGAAGACCACACGATGATGCCCCGCCTCCATGAGGAGACGCAACACCGAGCCTAAATCTGCCTTGAAATGAATGGAGCACAATTTGAGCCGCATCTCATAAGACCACGGAGGATTTAGAGCGGTAAGCTGTTTCATAACTAATTTTTTTAAATAACTTAGTACCGAACTAATCTGAATACATACATAACTGAATACATGAGAATAATAAACATACCTACACGATGAATAAAAACGCATGACTCTAAACTTGGTTACATTTCATTTATGTATTTTTTCATTAGCGGGAAATCGAACCAGTTATTTGGGTTATTTAACCTGTAAATTCTGATTAAAATGGCTACGTGGAGACAAGTACAGTGGCAAAATAGTAGGTTAAGTAGATAAGTTAGGTATTTAGACAAGTGTTGTAAATTATTAGGTATTGTGGTATGGCCCGCTAGTTGCGGACCGCGCGAATTTGCGTTCGCGCGTACATTGACCTTTAATCAGCTGATATGAATTCAGTTATTCCACTGCTGGTTTTAGGTTTCAGTATTTTCATGATTTTTTTAATGAAATTATCGTTTCATTTAGCTGTACTAACATGATGGCGCGTGAATAAAGCTAATAAAACGTTGTAAAAAGATGATTTTTTTTTCATCAGGATCGAATTTATTTCTGACCCATGATCAAAGGTATACTTGGTGCTGTCGCCTGTCTTAGTTTTCGGGAGCGTTCCAAAAATAGCCTGTATATAAAAAGTACGTGTCACGTTGTTTGTCCGCGATGGACTCCTAAACTACTGAACTGATTTCAATGAAATTTTTGGTCAATGTGCAGTTTGGTCCAACTTAAAAGATAGGATAGCTTACATCTCAATTTATAGTCGCAATACAATATTATTTTATTGAAAATTATTTGTCTATTATTTGACAGTCACAAATCTGTTAGCTTCAAACGATTCTGTCAGATGACGATATCTGTTGATTGGATTGAGTAAATATTCAATAGATGGCACTATGTTAAAAATACAAACGTGTTGCTGTAAGTATTCAACAGATAGAACCGATTTCAAAAAAAAATTTGCAGACTGTGTGCAGTTTGGTCTAACTTGAGAGATAGGATAGTTTTTATCCCGATAATTGACCCTCAATTTTTTTATTCCTAATTTCAGGAGTTTTTTTGGGAAAGCAAATGGTCGTTTGGAAAGGGCAGAACAACGTCTGCCTGGTCAGCTAGTATACTTATAATTTTTTTGGTTTCAAATCGGGCACGGTTAGGATTCTTTGTGTGTCTCGGTGTTTGCATGTAATAAACGTAGCATTAGAACATATGTACTCGATTTGTATGGTGGGAAGGATTGTATTCGAGTTGCAGTTTCATAGCGGTAAGCGAAGTGCATGGCGGCCCCCCACTAGAGTGAACACCTGGTAAGGGGGTCCAGGAAGCCGATGGATGCAGATGACTCAGGACCGTACTTAATGGCGTTCATTGAGAGAGGCCTAAAATCAGTAGTCGACTTATGTTGGGCTGTTACGACGGTGATCATGATACAAAACGATGTTGAAAATCAATAATTTGAATAATAATAATTAGTGGTATTGATAAAGCCCTCTGACAGAATACCTACGTGAAACAACAGTATATCGCTGCTGTGTTTCGTATGACAAGTGTAGAGTACCGAAGACACTTTTACTAGTAACAAGGCATTCCATTTTGTCCTCATGGATAACAATGCGTTTGGGTTTTGATACTTATTCAAGAGTAGGTTACGATGTACCTATATGGGCAACAGAATCTACGTACCAATACGTCTATCTCGCTTGTCTATTATAATATTCTATAATAATAATCCTATATAAATATAATAGTCCTAATCAGTTAGATCATATATATCTATGCTGTATTATATACATATCTATATCGTTGGATACTTTCGTTTTTATTATTATTTATCAGGAATAAATTAAGTTATCTTAAAATTCCAAATGTTTTCGCATCGTTAAAGGAATTTGTTATATTAAGGTCGATCGGCAAACAACCCCTTTTACGTAGTATAAGTAAGTTGTTGCTTCAGTTTTCTTTTTGGTTCGCTTTAAGGTTATTAGCTTCAAGCTAAAATATTAAATATCTTGGTCGAAGTATTAATTGTATACATTTAAATTTTATTACTTTTTTTGCATTTTCTCCCTCTTATTTATCCACCAGTAAGTGTACAGGCATTTACTATTCCCGTAGTAGGAACGATCTTTCTTAGGTTGAGTGGCGATCGCGACTCTGTCTCCATCATCGTCTGTGTATTATAAGTGGTATATAGATACAGATACATATAATAGATGCTTATACCGTAGCTATTAGAAACCGAAAGAGTTTTATATCATTCCCCATAGTCGCCTTTTGCAAAACTTTTTTTTAATATGAGAGGGGGCAAACGAGCATTCGCCTTAACTGATGGTAAGTGATTACCGTCGCCCATGAAAAACAGCAATACTAGGGGAATCGCAGATGCATTTCCGGCCTTTTGAAAAAAGAGTAGGCTCTTTGCTTGAGTTCGTATCGGTCCGGGGAAATTGCTGGTGGAATTCGAATTCACAAGGAAGTTGTGGGAGGAAAAAACCTCTTGTAAATCGCACAATAGTGGACGGCCGATGTGCGATGGTGAAATTGAGCGGCTGAAATTAGTCCTATCAATTTCTCTGAACACTACCCGTGGTAGATACGATAGAATACGCAAAGAGATGCAACATCCCTTCGCAGCGCCAGTGAGTAAAGCCGATCAATAATCGCCAACGATTTTAACTGCTTTGCTGTATGCGATCAAATAGAAGGAGCTGGCAGTGGCTAGCCCCGAACCAGAGATGGGAACACTATTCCATGTGCGGCCGAACCTGCGCCTTGTAAAGTTGCAGGCGGTGTGCCGACACTCTGCTGAGTACGCCAAGCTTTTTAGCGGCCAACTTGGCCTTCTCTTCCAAGTGAACACGAAACTGCACACCATTCGATAATGTCGACGCCGAAGATTCTGATACTGGCTGAGGCAACAAGGAGAGTGCCCTGAAACTGAGGAGATAGGACAAAGGGGTTCTTTTTAGCGGTAAACACGCAATTTGTGTCTTCTGGGGATTGAACTGGACTAGATTTAGTCACCTCCACATACTTTCCACATAAGGTATATAAAATAAGGCTTATATTAAGTAAAACATTTTAGACTTAAATATTATTTCTCTTTATCAGACTTTCTTAACAAATTTATAGTCAAAAGACAATAATCTTTTGCTAAAGTACATTCATTGCATGAGTTTATGGACATAAGATATTTTTATACCTTTTTTAACTCATTCGTTATAATCTTAAGATATAAAAACAGCTTTAAAGTACTTTAAAACCCTAAAGTATTTTTATTGGTTAACATGTAAATATGCCCATGCCTACATATTTTTTATACAATATACTCGCATTCTCATAATTTTACGAAAACAAAGCATCCATTACACTTCATTCCGTAATTTTACTTCTTTTTGTTTTATAACAAGAAATAGATTTCTCAAATTTGTTTCCACGAATAGGAAACGTCGTCGACTTACTCAACTTTAGAAGAGTTAAATTTTAATAGCCAGCTACGTTTTCAGCATGATAATTTAATACCAATAAATATAAAACTTTTATTTAGGCGAAAGAATTTGTTTTACGACATTATTTCTTTTAATAGCTTTCGTTGCACGGCCCCCGGGTACAGTTTCAAAGGAAAACATTCCTATTGCAGCTATGGGACATATTAAATTTTGTAAAGCGGCGAAGTTTCGAGTCAACATCGAAAGTGTGCTTATTCACTTTTTAAGTAATATAAGATTACTTGTGATTTGATATACACAAAGTTATCACTATTGTGATATAAAATCACGTATTACACACACGTGCGTAATTACAGACGTGGGAGATGCTCTCTCTCTCTCTCTCTCTCTCTACCAGTTATGATGCGATGGTAGAATTACCCAATAAATAGTGTAGACAAAGATATGTCTAGGAAATACACGCCATAGTTATAAAATGACACGTTTAATATCCAACTTCTCGTTCATCATCAGAAGAAACAAAAGAGTCTGTTTCTTTGTGTTAGAGACGTAGCTAACTAAAATACTACATTTCCAATTACGGCAAACGCACTATTACAGCTAAACGTGCTTAAAGTTATCACATTACATAGTCTTAGAGTCATGTTAGTTCAGGGACTAAGCGCTCACCGTGATTTTAACATTACTAGAGTACCACGGGTTAGATGATATTATTTATAATATGCTAATTGCAATTTAAATGCTGATTTACTATGCTAAGTTTGCTAACATGCACTGCAACAGAGTGACGTATTCACTGCTCCATTACCTTCTCAAAAATTAGAGGAAGCCTGGGCCCAGCAGTAGGACGTATACTGTAGGCTGTAACTTTACTAGATATTCTTAGTGTGAACGGTTAAGATTAAATAATTTAATAAATTGTTGTTTAAAACAATCAACACACAATAAACGTATAAAAACAGGGAATTCGCAGCTGTGTAGTAAATACAGTAAGGGTCGGTTTGACCGGGGAAATACCATACTTGTAAGGAATACAAGCGGAAAATATTAACACTGCCTGTTTTTATATGGCGAGTGACGAAAACCAAAGACTATTAACCATATAAACTATTTTTACTTGTAACTCTTATTTGCATTTTCTTAATTAAATTTTTAATAAGAAGAAAATATTGGATTAATTTACAACGGAAATCGAACGCTGCAATAAAAAAAATTACTTTGAAAACTCTACTGAATTACGCAACATGGTATAGGTTTCATAGTTAGTGGATCATATAGACCTAAAATAAAATAAGTGTTGTTAGTGTATTTATGAAAGGTACAGTACTTAAGGGCTATAAATAAAAAACAGATGTATTGGCATAAGCACTATGCTGTAATCTCTCACAAGCTCTTATTTACCGGTTCTGTATATCCTATAAATCGAAACATTTATTACATGGTAGAGCCATGCTGCAGCTATATTATGGGTGTAGCACGAACGGGTCGACGCGACCGGGGTGGGATCACGCTCTCACAGAATACCAGCGTAAAATTGCAGTTTAATGCTGCTGTGTTTCGTATGGTTTGTGTAGAGAATCAGTGACCCTTTTTACTGGAAACGAGGCACTCCATCTTAATCCTCAGGGATAACAACGCATCTGAAATGTTATTCTTAATTGAGGATAAATGTATATGTCTATGGGCCACAGCATCCACTTATCATAAGGTGGACTGTGTGCTCATTTGTCACCCTTATTCTATAAAAAAAGTAATGTTAGTTTGTGCTGTTTGGTGATGTAAATAGGCAAAAATGTACTAAACTAAACTATCCTTTTTAGGAGTTAATCTATGCAGAACTAAAATATCGTTATGTCATGTTAATACACATATTAGAGATAACTGTGATTTTTTTTCATGAAAGGAACTGGCCATGAAGCCATCATTACTATTTTCATCCTAATAAAGATCCTATTTTTTATTAAAAAGTAAAAAGAAAGTTATTTTAAAAGCGCTTTACAACTTTGCATAACCAAAGTTTAATTTACTTTCCAAAGAGTTCCTATTAACTGAAGTAGGTTTGTTTTACGTAAATATTTTCTATTATAATAGACTCCGAACTTTTCTCTTTTGAGTTTTTACAGCGGGAAAACATATTAAAATAATTAATATTTTAAAATATTACCGAGTACAGCTGGTATTAATATTTTACAATTAGTATGTACGTAACAGTAATTAACATAACATATTAAGTTCAATAAGTAGGAATTAGAATATTTTTTTTTAAATATAATGATTGATAATATCAAATCGTTATAGTGCTATACCATTGAAGTCTATATTTACCCGCAGTGACCGCAACCGCATCCGAACAGCCGTTGCCGTCGCCCAGTGTTCCAAATCTGGGAGCAAATCTGACAAAATCGTGTCGCGTCCGAGCGGAAGTGGCTGGATGGTAAAATTAGTGCATAAATCCAAAACATAATTCTGTACTTGGCAGTTATGCGCCTAATCCGCAATGAAGTTTTTATCGATATTTGAAGATATTTTGTTTTTATAAAGTTAGAGTCATGGTTTTCAATCTTAAAAAAAAATATTTGCATTAGAAGATTCTGCCGCGCTGACATAATGCGTGTTAGAGATTGTACTCTGTTTGTTCACGTATTATAAATATTTAAGGCGGCTCATGAGATATTTGCAGACACGGGCAGATCCAGGATTTATTTCTGGCAGGGGCACATGGACCATGGTTCTAGTGTCCCTCATAATGTTGTACTATGCTGTTTTTTTATCAATTCTTTGTCAATGAAGTACAATAATAACTAAATAAAAAAATACTTGTAATAAAGGTTAAATATTTGAAAATTACATGTGTATAAGAGACAGTTTTCTTTTATGTTTTCTACCAAAGATATCAAGTACTTCTTCAGCGTTTATCTTCATAGCAATCTCTTTCTTTATAGATACGTATTAAGCCCAGTCTAATCAGGCAAACTTCTCTGCTGCGAAGATATGTCTTCAACTGGCGTAAGGTGGAAAAACTGTGCGGCAGTGTTGGTTGTCACATAAAACGTGCACAATAATTGGCACAAAGCTCTTATATTTGGCAGAGTTGTTGCTCTTTTATAGGCATTTGCTGATGTTTTAAGGATATTTTCTCTTATTGTATACATTTGTCTAAGTAACACGCCCTCAAAGCCAATATACAAGGTAGATCCTCTTTATATATTTCAGCACCTTGAAAAAATCCTCTATATCTTCATCGTTTAAGTTACGGGTCAGCAACTTTTGCAGCTTTCCTATTCCTTGCAATTGAGCCCTGGGAAACCTAAAGGACATTAACTTCATTTAATAAATAATAAAGAAAAGGAATATACACGGAGTTGGTAATATTCTTTGATAGACTGAGTCTGAATGTTTGATCTATTTGTTTGACGGTCGGTTATTCTACGAACCGGACCAATTCGTTATTTATTTATTTTTATTTATTTAAGCTTTCATGCACAAAGTTGTACATAATATGGCGGACTTAATGCCATAGGGCATTCTCTCCCAGTCAACCATTAGGCTAAACAGAGATATACAAACAAGAGGCGGTGCAGCAGTAATCAAAATAAAAAGCGCTAAAAGAAAAGAAATTGTATATACATATAATTATAAATATACACACACATACATAGACATATATACTTAAATACACACAATATATACATATATAAATACATACATACACATATACACGCATACACTACATATATACACAATACATATAAATATTATCTATGTCAGAACAAATATGAAATATACATATGCGTATGAAAATAAAAGCTATGTTAGTTCAAACTTGCAACAATTTTTCACATGCTTACGGACTTGATTTTTAAAAAGAAACTTGTTGGAAGCTTTTTAATGTCAAGAGGGATGTCGTTCCAGAGTCTGATGGCCGTGAGGGCGAAAGATTGAGATAAATAACCAGTACGGTGTAAAGGAGTGATCAACTTAAGGTTAGCCGATGAACGGAGAGAGCGATTATGAGAATCTCCCAGGTATTGAAATTTGGATTTCAGATACTCGGTAGCACATGGATCGTTCAGAATCGTGAAAATGGTGCAGAGCATTCTGACATGTCTGCGCTGACAGATAGGCAGCCAATTTAGCTGAGCACGAAAAGAAGATACATGGTCGTATTTACGGAGACCATAAATGTATCTGATACAATTGTTAAGTAGACGATCCAATGTATTAAGATGATGTTGAGACAGGTCTGAGCAACACACATCGACATAATCAATAATCGGTAAGATAAGTGACTGGACAAGTAAAATCTTGGTATTGGTGGGAAGAAAATTTTTTAATCGATATAGAGATCGCAAAGTTCCAGTAGTTTTGCGACTCACCTCCTGTATATGTTTGTTCCATGTTAAGCAACCGTCAACGTACAGACCAAGGTTTTTTACATAAGGAGAGAATGGTATGACATTATTTTTAAACATAATTGATGGTACGGTGGGAATATCTACTTTCTGTGGGCTACCTAAGACGTTATATAATTTGACGAAGGTCAAATTAGCTGAACATTAGCGACGTTGTAACTAGGTTTAAACAAGTTTGCTATCAGAGAGTGATCCTTCTATTCTTGTACTATTATTTATTCTGTAGCTTTATTAAAAAGTTTTCTAAATGTGTCCGTGCTAGTATTACGTTGCCTTTGCAAGTTGGTGGTAGTCACATAGTCAAGCTGAGTTATAGAAACAACATAATTTTCACTGGCATGTAAGGATCGAGATAAGGGAATTGCGTGATTCCCAAAACATCAGCGAAGATTACCAAGCTCACAACAAATTCCGACGACATTACCGCTTGGAGCAGTAAAACCAAAGACGTAGCACGCCTGTCCTGTTGATCAGCCATTGTTTGCAAAACTCCAGGAAGACATGGCAAGATTTCCGAAAATGTCAAAACCACTTCATGTCATTCTACCCATCTATTTTCACTCGCGTCAGGATGCGTGATCTGATCGAAAATTCGTAAGATGGACGGAGAGTAGACAGCCGGCGCGGCGTAGGAGAAGAAGTATCCCCCTCTCTTTCTACGGCGCGGCAAAAATGTATGCCTGCGCCTGCTGTTTCGTTTAGGCGGCGCAGGACGCTTGCGCGAACGTTCGTGTGTGTTTATGTTACAGCGTGCCACGTGCACCCATGAATGGTGACAGCCGATGCCTCGACCGTCTGTGTAGTTGCCAAACTGCTGTGTATTCGTAAAATTCGTGTACATAAAGTGTTTGTAATATGGAAATTGAACAAACTGCATCTATTAATGAAAAAAGTGACGGAGAAATAGCGAAAGAATATGAGTGAGTACTTTATAAATATACTAGATGAAAATTTAATTAATTTTCATTTCATAATTAATATAATTTCATTTTATTATTCAGGTTAGGTTAGGTTTAATTAATTTTCATTTATTAATTAATATAATTTTATTATTAAGATTAGGTTTCGATCGAGTCTACTGTACTGCTTGACGAAATTATTAATATAGATACATATGTACTTACACATTATAGATGTAATATTTGTAATATGTTTATATTTTATAGCATTAACCTATATTTTCATAACATCAAAATAAGCACATGTGCGGTGTAGATATACCAAACAAATAATTTCAAATGAAAATAAATAAAATAAGATAATAATAAATAATCTCCGCCATTCCAAACTATCAAAAATCCACAACGTTAATATTCAAGTTTTCACTTCTGCCGGCACTCCCGGAGTGCAACCCGTCATTTTTTTTAATGTAATAGGTATTTACCTATGAAATTGCCGTTCTGCAGTACTGGCCATTTCAAATCAAAATAATTTTTGGTTGGCTACGAGTAAGAACTCTTCTAACTTCAAATTAATTTTATTTTAAAAACATTGAATTTTTTTCTAAATATAAGTCATTTATTTATTGATTTGCGTTATTTTGCATCGCATTTGAATATTTTTCGTTATCACGAATGCGTTAAAAATTCGACTAAGTATGGAATATGAGTACCGTCATGTCAGCAACGCGACACGAACGATACGCAGCATCAACGACATTAACGGAGCAAATACTACAAACGAACGCACCACCTGTTATTGGTTTGCCCGCTTCCGTCCTGGAAATTTGGTTGGCAATGACGAATGGTGATTGTGGAAGCTGATGATACTCAATCTACGCCTGAATTAGCAGCAGCTTTCGATGTTAGCATGAAAACAATACTGGTCCATTTGCGTCTAATTGGCAAGATGAATTGAATGATTGCAGAGGTTCCCCACGAAGTCAATGATCGCCAGCGCGAAGATTACACTGCTCAACACGCACACAATCGAAGGAATTTTGATCCGCATTGTTACCTGCGACGAAAAATTGACTCTGTTTGACAATCGCATGAACTCAGGAAATTGGTTGGATTCTGGTTCAGCACCTAAACAATTTCTTAAACTTACCCCTAGAAAAGTAATGGTCACTGTTTAGTAGTCTAGTGCCGGTGTGAGTCAACACAGCTTCTTACCAAACGAGATGAGCATTATTGCAGATGTGTACTGTGAAGAACTGAACACAATGATGGAGAAACTCGCACGTCTCCAACCAGCTTTAGTCAATCACTCGTCCCCGCTGCTCTTGCACGAAAACGCGCGACCTCATACTGCACAACAGATGATCTCCAAGCTAAGGTTGGAAGCTCCCCGTCATCCGCCGTACTCACCAGACCTTGCGTGTGTGCATAAGAATACGCCGACCCATTTTATTGTATAGTATAATAACAGCCAATCGTAACCCAATGTTCGTATGTTTCGCAGCCAACTAGCTTAATTAGCCCTTACGTTAACAGGCTAAACTTTTTAGTAAACGGCGCCATTCAACTAACGACCTGAATTATATTCACCTGATGCGTCTAAAACAACCTTGAATATGGATAATTTTTGGCGGGAAAAAATTTCTATATCCGAGAGGCAGTACAAAATGTTTTAAAGACATTTTTTTGCCTCCCGTCCAACTGATTTCTTCAAGAATGGCATCAGTAAACTGCCACTGATGATTAATATAAATAAAAAATATAGAAAAAAATGCGTTAATTTATTTCATAAAAAACGGTATTTTGTATAATTGTATAGGTAAAGACCATAATATTTGTTTTTTCCTTTGACTCTTAAGCTTGCATTTCTTCTCTAAGAAAATGAATTTGTTTAGCTGACTCACGAAAAAAGGTATATTTGAGATAACCACCACACCACTACGTGGTAGAACCATGCCGCATCTATATTAGTAGTATAGTTGTAGCACGAATCGGTCGGATCGACCGGGGAAGGACCACACTCTCACAGAATACCAGCGTGAAATAGCAGCTTAACACTGTTATGTTTCGTATGGTGAGTGTAGAGAACCGGAGACCCTTTTTACTGGAAAAGAGACATTACATCTTAGTCCTCACGGATGACAACCCATCTGCGTTATGATTCTTTATTGAGGATAGTTGTGAATGTCTATGGGTCACAGCAACCACTTACCATCAGGTGGACTGTGTGCTCGTTTGTCACCCTATCCTACAAAACAACAGCATTTCTTATTGGTACGGTGCATGCTGTACTGATAGCTAAGTTGAGTCGCTTGGCTTGTACGGCTTGTAATGGGTGAAAAAAGCTAAAGGCTGAGGTGTTATGACTCATGTTAGCTCCTTCATAATATGCTTTACATTGTTTGATAAACATCTCACACACGTTCCTTATTTATTACACACACACACACACATATATATATATATATATATATATATATATATATATATATATATATATATATATATATATATATATTACATATATATAATCTGGATCCCCCTACTGGATCCGCCCTTGTTTGCAGTCTCTTACGTTGTTATTTTCGGAGAGAATGTCCACTAAACATATCACTTGTGTAAATTTGATATGACAAGTCCACTGCTAAACATAGGCCTCTCGAAAGGAATGCTACAAAGCATGGTCCTGGGTCACCAGCATCCATCGACTTAGTGCATGTCTTACCAGGTCGTCGCTCTTTTGATTAACCACAAGGAAGAGACAAAATTAAGTAACACGTTTTATTTATAGAATCAAAGAAATATCTCGAAATATTACATAAGCTTATTTATACTAAATAAAAATATTGGTTAAAATCATACGCACAAATACTTCCAACAACTGAGGCCAGTATAAACGTTTCCACCTTTTGATTACTGAATAAACCTTGCAATTAAGCCGTGCAGCTTCCTAAATCAAACGTAAATAAATGACAACATTTTAAAGAGACAAATGGACAGTTACACTTAAAGTTATTATTACGTCAGCAAATGTGGACACTGGCTATAGATATTCCTGACTTCCGGACGTGTCACAGAGCGGACAGCTTGCGCTGCCCGCATTTCCACGGTCCGTACGGAAAATAGACACAGATTTCATGTTTATTTTGGAAAGTGCCTTTAAATTATTCTCTGTGTGACAAAATCTAAAATTAAGGTCTTGCAGTATTTAATTAAACAAATGCATGCCATAATTTTTAGAATTAATTTACAAGTTTCGTGAAATAAAAAACTCGTCTTATTGAAACATTGAATCTATATATTTATACAATTGATAGTACATTAAACTTATTTTTATTTATCACATCACTTTTGCATTGAAAGCGAATAAACAGAGCATTCAGCTCCTGCTATTGCCGAAACCATAGCGCTGGTTTTCAGCGAGTCGGAACGGTGTACAATGTGCGGACGTCTTCGTATGAAAGTGTATAATGAAGTTGTATTCCTTATCATCAATTTGTCTATTTATACTTGCGACCGATAGGACTAAGTCGGAGCATTTGACCAACAGACTCTGCATAATCGTTATCATCAATCTGTTTTTATTTACAAGATTTGAAGCCGATACGACTGAAGTGGAGCATTTGTACAATTGCTTTTTCAAAGGTCACTCGCACCTGCACGCGGTGCACACTGTTGATGGACAAACAAAGCTCTGGTGATCGAGTAATGGTGGTATATTTATCTAAAACCGCTGTAACTTAATTTCGAAAGCTAGTAATACTGAGTAGCATTTCCAGTGCGGGAGTATCGGTATTCGCACACCATCATTGACATGGACTCACATTGAAATCCGCAATAATTATTTGCACATCTACTGCCAAACCTACACACTACTTACAGATTAATCAATTCTCGATTACAACCAAAAAAAAGCTAGTGACTTTAAAATATAACATAATATTGCAGTGGAATTTCTTTTCACTAAACAGAAAATTAGCATTGATTAATGCTAAGTCTTTCCCTTAACGGGGTAAAAGATGAAGTGCTATTGTTAATCTTATTACGTTTTCAAATTGGCCCAACTTTAAGGGCAGTTAGTGAAATGTGTTGCTGCTTTAGTATTAAAACAAATGAACGAAATTTTGCTAAATGGTTACGTGCAATTATTTATTGTTTATTTGAATTATATCTGCAAATAAAATGAGTTCTTTCCTTTTAAGTAAATATTATAATATGGTGAAGGAGGTTACTTCATTCGTGCTTAGGAGTCTGTCGGGGTAGGTACCAATCTTTTCCTTTTTCTGACGCCTAGCACCTATGCCTACCCTGTTTTTTCCCGTTTAAAGGATATAAAGAGCTAATAGTAAAGTTACATTTATAAGGCATTCCATCTCGAAGGTGATAATTTAAACAACATCTAAGAAAAGCATATAAAACTTTCAGCTTTTGAGTTTTGCTGTTAAGAAGTTTTACAAAGTTAGCGGTGTTTACCCCCGTGCTTCAATGAGCACATAAGGAGTTTGGTACTACGCTTAATCTCTCTCCTGTTGTGCCCATTGCTGTCTCCTTGGACAGCGAGAGTGAGGGAATAGAGAGTGCACTTGTGCTTGCACATACACTACCGAGGACGGACGCGTTACAGACGGACGGTTCATACGGGTTGTCGTGACTAAAGTTTGGTCTGAAAAACAATATTAGCGTTAGAAATAATACGTAATATATACTAATATATAAATTCAAATATGTATAGGTATATAATATATAAATTCTATTATATACTTATATATATTATAAAATAAGATAATGCAATTTTAAGGACAAATCCAATTCATTTCTCATACATATATCCCTCTGTTTTGTGTGTTCCAATCTTGTATAGTGAGGTACATAAAATCGACTCATTCATTTAACGCAATGAATGCCATTGACAACTCGCAGCACATATGTAGTTAAGCACAAAAAGTCGCGTTAATTCCGTAAAAGCATGGAGTATGCTCTGGTAAACATTTGAACCGTTACACGACGGCAGTTTACTGTGCAATATCCTGTGGAGGCGCCAGTTCCGGCCACTGAGTTGCGTCGTTTGGTATACTGACCATTATATTTACGGCTGTAGCTCACTGTGCTGAGGTTTTGTATGGACTCGTTTTTATATTCTGTTCACTATCCTACTGTAGAATATATCACAAAACTTAAAAAAAATATTTGAATGTCTTATTAATAATATAAAATTTCATTATTATTAATATAATTACTCTTAAAAGCCCATCGCTGGACAAGTGTCGCTGGACAAAGATAAGGAAGTTTAGTCAAAATCGCCACGTTTCGCAGATGGATTAGCTATCGCATTATAAGGCGTCTTGCACCTTTATCTATGTTTTTTTTTTGCTGGACTGGATTTTTTACGTCTAGCGTAAAAAAAGATATCTATCGGAGGCTATGAGGTCCTTTTCGATTGTCCAGTGGTCGCTTCTTACGACATCCATGTGATGGGATAATTAATTTATTTCTGGACTTTCAGGATATTTATATGAAACATACGAGTACATATTATAACATAAATCATTTATATACCATTTATACATATTTACTAAATACTACTATTGAAAAATTATAAAATTAAAAAAGTGAGAGCCAGTGTCGATCAGGGGTTAAAGGCTTGCTGTAAATTTAACAGAACGCGATGCGAGCAACCCGCGGGATCGATCTCCACTGTACCGATGTAGTCGTAAACTGCAATTTTAAGTGCTAATTTACTGCGTACCCGGTTGCAAAGGAAAACATACCGAGGAAAATTGTGTATAATTAAAAAAAAATTAAATATTTCGAAGACATGTGCAATTTGGCAATTTATACTGGACTAGTACTGGAGCAGCACGGAGGACAGACTATTCTGAAATAAGAGGAGGCTTATATCCAGCAATTCGTTGTAAATATAGACTATAATCTTACATTTTTTTAAACATAAATTGGGGCTTTAATTAAAACTTGTGAAATGAAATCATGTATAGTAAAATATATGGATAAATACGCAGTAGGACTACGATGCATCTATATTATAGTTGTAGTACGAATGGTCCACTCGATAGGGCAAGGACCATGACATAACACAGAATACCATTGTTAAATAGTAAGTTAATGCTGCTGTGTTTCGTATGGTGTGTGTTGTGATCTCACTCTATCCCTAATGCCGCTGATCAGTTACAGTAATGCGTGCATGCGCCTCTATAAAGCTCGTACTTTACATAAACTCACCTTGGAGGTTCTCACAGAATAGATCACTACGCATTGAGTAACTTCCGCGTAGTAGCCCTGGCGACCAAACTCAAGCATCGCTCATCAGGGCTCATCGTGAAAAAATTATCATCACCGTCATCTGTCACTCCTTTTACTAGTATTGAGAGCTAACAGGTCCAGTAAGAGCTAACGGTACCAGAGGACTATTTATTGGCTTCGAGCCAGTGCTGACAGATGTGTGAAATAAATATTTGTATTTGAAGAAGTTACTACCTACGAAGAAGAAACCAAAGCACTTATTCATCGTTACGATATCCGAAGTAAAGTTTAAACAATAAAATTAAAGAAGGAACATTCGACCAATAGAAAAGCATTTCAGGACACACATTTGGAAAATAAATGTATGTGTCATGAAAATTAGCTTCAAAATATCAATATACAGATCATTTGAACGTTGATTTATGATTTTTAGTTAACTGTATAATATTGTTAACTGTACATACACATACCTATTATTGCATAAGTTCTCTAGTTCTTATGATTTGTTCATAGTTTTAAGTTATTAACCAATTTTTTTGCTTTATTATTTAAAGTTGAAATAATTTAACCATTAAAAACTTATTAACTTAAAAATGACTTATAAATTAGTTAGCTGTTTAATATATTTTGCTAAAATGCTTAGAATTTTGATTAGGCTTTATAGGTTTAGTTACTAACGTATGCTAAATACTAGGAAGTAATGAAAAGTTGCGAATTGACTTTGAATTTCCAATCTAATATAAACTTCACAGAAAAGCCTTTCCGAATAAAAGTCCAATTTAAAACTTTCTTTGTATAGCGCACTCAAAGCTTTTCCTTAGGAGAGTTCGATAAATCGGGAAGAAAATAATAAAATTGTTTGCCGTATTGATTTGGATGATATTTGAGAAAATTACACAAGTAAGTCAAACGTTCTAATAGGACAGCCAATTATAATATTAAACAGTTTACTTTGAATATTTAATATGTGTGTAATTACAGCTATCTACTGAGTCCTCGGTTCATGACCTTACTTACTGGTATATTTTAAATGCGAAAGTGTGTTTCTTGGTTTGTCCTTCTTTCACGTAGCAACGTGGCAATATAATGTTTTGCATGAAGATAGTTTTATAATTTTTTCTTCACACTAAAACGGCTGAATGGAAATTAATGAAATTCTGAATAGAGATTTTCGTGGTCATGTAATACCATAAGAAATACTTTTTATGCCGGAAAATTATATAAATTATAATATGTAATATGTGCGTGTGCGTGTGCTTGCGCGTGCGGTTACGCTTGCGCTTGTGCGTGCGCGCGCGCGCTTGTGGGTGTGTGTGTGTGCGTGCGTGTGCGTATGCGAGTGTGGGTGTGAGTGTGTGCGCGTCTGTTCATGTGTGCGTGTGTGCGTGCGTATGTGTGGGTGTGTGTATGTACGTTTGTGCGTGAGTGCGTGTGTTCGTGCGTGTGCGAGTACGTGTTCGTGAGCGTTGCGTATGCGTGTGCGTGTGCGTGTGTGTGTGCGTGTGCTTGTGCGTGTGCATGTGCGTGTTCGTGTGCGTGTGTGTCTGCGAGTGCGTGTGCATGTGCTTGTGCTTGTGTGTACGCGTGCGCGTGAGCGTGCCTGCGTGCGTGTGTGTGTGTGTGTGTGTGTGTGTGTGTGTGTGTGTGTGTGTGTGTGTGTGTGTGTGCGTGCGTCTTTCCAGTGAATTAGCACTGAATTTGGTTATTGAGCAGCGGTACTTGTTCAAAATGCTTCTGCATAATCGATGCAGAAGCATAGATAGTAGAAACGCATGTCTCTTCTTTCTCCATGCAATAATGCGAATGGGAAAATATTTTTACGGTAAGAACTTACTGCTGGCCCAATTTCAAAAGAATAGCCAGTAGCCTTAGGTGTAGAGCTTTTTACGGCATCGCTGCAACTCTACTCAACTATGTTCATGAGTGTTGTTATGTTATTGAGAGAGGCACACTAGCAGAGGTTTTATACGTGGTAGAGCCATGCTGCAGCTATATTATGGTTATAAAATGAAAGGGTCAGCTCGACCAGCGAAGGACCACGCTGTGATAGATTACCAGTAAGTATAAATGAGTGTAGAGAACCGGAGACCCTAAGTACTGGAAATGAGGCACTCCATCATAGCCTCAAGGGTAATAAGACATCTTCTTTTTGTGTGTGAGCTGTGGTTAATTAAATACTTATGGATAATGACCAGTGATCTCCTTGAGTTTCCCAATTTCTTATGCAATGCGCAACCTTGATATACGTCGAGTTTGTGCAACAGCACCAGCGAATTAAAAAGCTGGATAAATCATATAGGTAACTATTCCGGCTAGAGCAGCTAACGGAGTATGTTTTGATTAACCGTATTACAATTAACTTACTATTTTGGTTTAAAAGGGTAAAATTTCCGCATAAACAAGTATTTACTATGAAGAATAAGTCCCAGGGTCAGACTTCAAAAGTGTATTAATTAAAGCACTCCATGCTTTTCACATAGCTTGCATATTGGATGTCCGAAAATATTAAGCGCCTAAAACTTGCACGTACAATGTGGCATAATATATTCAAATAGCAGTATAGGCAACTTCAATAAGCCTCTTTAAATTAGCCCGTGTTTCAGCCTGCTGTTTTACTCTAATAGAATTATAGCTTCGTTGAAGAATAGCGAGCTTCTTTGATATTGCCTGCTATTGATTATGCCGATGTATATTACCCAGTTCTATCTCAATACCTTCTCGATAAGTAAGAGCTCCTCGTCAACAATTGCATTAGGTTCATTTTTGGCTTACGTAAGTATGACGGTATTTCCCAATACCGTTATAAGGTTAAATGGCTCTCTATTCGCCAATGGCGTAGCTTCCGAATTTTATAAGTTTTATATTCAATTTTTAATGACCAAAATTCTCCTTGTTATCTTAAGGATAACTTTCATTAAGGTTTCAGTAACTTTCTACTCACGATAGAGTTCCCCATTTCCAAAATAGTCTCACAATTCGTATTCCACCACATATACTTCTCCTGGAATGCCTTGCCCTTGTTGATATCAAGAAAACTAGTAAAAGATTTCGTTTAGGAGACTAGTTCGAGAATTTTATCATAAGAATAATACCATCTGACTTATCCGACTATTGTTACTTATCGTTTTTTTGTCTTATATTATTATATTTCTGTTTTATTTTATTTTTGTATTATATAATTTTATTTATGTATAGATTTAATATATAAGTACCCGGTTATAGATTTATTATTTCTTCTATATTACACAGTCAGATCATAAGTATTGTCACACAGTAAAAACTTTTCTTTTAGAATGCTGGCCACAAAAAAGTTTATTGGATTCGAATTTCGAATTGTTCATGAAAATAAAACTGTATACTTTTTAGAATTTTACTCTTTTTTAAATATGGAGTGGACGCTTAAAGAAGACCGTGTTGCAGTTATTGCGTTGCATCGTTGCGGTTACGCGCCAATTCAAATTTTTGACATACTGAAAAATTTGAATATAAACCAAAATATTCGTTTATCGTACCATCAAACGATACAATGAAGACTCTAGTGTAGATGACAGGTCAAGAAGTGGTCGCCCTCGGTCTGTTAGGACTCCAGCAGTGATAAAAGCTGTGAAGGCGCGAATTCAAAGAAATCCCAAACGTAAGCAGAAACTGTTGGCCCTTTGGATGGGGTTAAGGAAAACCACGGTGAAAAGGGTGTTAAATGAAGACTTAGGGCTTCGGGCATATCGAAAAAAAACAGGACATCGTTTGAATGCTCGTCTAATTGACCTGAGACTGAAGAGATGCCGCGCTATGTTGAAGCGGTACGCGGGAAAAAAATATCGGGAAATTCTTTTTTCGGATGAAAAAATTTTTACCGTAGAAGAGAGCTACAACAAACAAAATGATAATGTGTACGCACACAGTAGTGAAGAAGCGAGCAACCGTATACCACGTGTCTAACGAGGTCATTTTCCATCCTCGCTCATGGTATGGTTAGGAGTTTCTTATTGGGGCTTAACAGTGGTACATTTTTGTGAGAAAAATGTAAAAACGAATGCAGTTGTTTATCAAAATACAGTCCTGACGAACCTTGTGGAACCTGTTTCTCATACCATGTTCAATAACAGGCGCTGGGTATTCCAACAAGATTTGGCGCCAGCACATAGAGCGATGAGCACACAAGACTGGCTGGCGGCGCGTGAAATCGACTTCATCCGGCACGAAGACTGGCCCTCCTCCAGTCAAGATTTGAATCCGTTAGATTACAAGATATGGCAATACTTGGAGGAAAAGGCGTGCTCAAAGCCTCATCCCAATTTGGAGTCACTCAAGACATCCTTGATTAAGGCAGCCGCCGATATTGACATGGACCTCGTTCATGCTGCGATAGACGACTGGCCGCGCAGATTGAAGGCCTGTATTCAAAATCACGGAGGTAATTTTGAATAATCTTGAGTGTCATAAGAATCTATGTTTTGTTAAGTTCATTTTGGTATATAAATGGTTACATAATGAATAAACTTGTTTCAATTATTTTATATTAAACATGTGACAGAATTTATGACCTAAGTATAGTAGATATGAAATATGTATATTTTTACTAACTATATTCTATTTATTTGCATTTTATTGTATCTTATATTTTTATAACTATTCAAAAGAGAAATTAACTCCTTGAGTTGAATCATTAAATAGCATCCATTTTTGATTAATTAGAAATCAATTTTCTACTTTGACCTCTGCTAAAACTATCGAAATAGCAACTTCTGGTATTTGTAAATAAAAAGAGAAATATTGTTTTATATCTGTTTTTATATATGGAGTGCACTTATTAAGCACTCAATTATTATTTTATATCACAAGGTAATAACCCACTTCGATATAATTATTTCCAGTACTCACTCTGCTAAAGATGCCAGAGTAGCAGTTTACGGTATTTGGAAAAAAAAATAGTATATCGATATTTTTAAATGAGCACTGAATGATGATCATATATAGTGATATAGTGACCACCCACCACCCACTCTGATGTCAATATTTTCCTTACATACTCTGCTTAAGATATCAAAGTCTCCTACTTTTTCTTTTTTTTCCTTCTTTTTTCTTTACTTTTCTTTTTTCATCACAGTAAAAAGAAAAGAAAAATTTATTTTCCTAAACCTTTTTGCGTACATCGACAGCACTAAATATTTGATGATCCTATTTGGTGCTGTATTAAGTGGTTATCGGTATAGGTGGTAGAACACCGCTAGAATAATTAAAAGCTAGCAGTTTTCTAATTTTTGGTCATGCTATTTTGGCGTGAAATTTAATTTTGCTGCACTAAATTAGTACTAAATATTTAGCAACAATTTTCGTGATTTTGTCCAAAGGACCAATCCAGCCCAAATGATTTATAGACGTAGTATTACTTCCGAATTGCACGCGGACGAGGATACGGGAAACGGCTAGTTTACAATATTTGTGCAACGTAGAAGTTATTGATCATATTGGGCATTTATTTAAACGGTGAACAATTCCTTCACAAGTCCACTACTAAACATAGACCTTCCCCAAGGAATGCCACAAAGCACGTTCTTGAGCCACCTGCATTCATCGACTTCTTGAATGTCTTAACAGGTCGTCACTCCATTCAGTGGAGTTCGCCCTACACTTCGCCTACCGATACGAGGCTGCCACTCGAGAACCTTTTCTGCCGACTTCTTAAAAGGAGACGGTACTCAATTCGACTGTATGTATTTTTATGTGTGTTACCTCATAACTTTGTACTGGGTGAACTGATTTCGATGATTCTTTTTTATATTAAAGCTGATAATTCTCGTGTGATCCCATATGAATTTGATCAAGGTCGTTTTTGATTTATTCTTAAATAACTTATATTGAAGTCCCTATCAGTTATCAGTTCTTCGAGCTATATGGCTGGTTCATTGCCACTTCAGCTTATTAATCCGTTGGGCTATGTCGGTCTATATTAGTCAGTAAATTTTATATATAAAAATTACGTGTCACGTTGTTTGTCCGCGATGAACTCCTAAACTACTGAACTGATTTAAATGAAATTTTGCACACTGTGTGCAGTTTGTTCCAACTTGAAAGATAGGATACTTTTTATCCCGATAAGTGACCTTCAATATTTTTTAATGCGAATTTAAGGATTTTTTCATAGGAAGGGTCGTCGGAAAGGGCGGAACAACGTCTGCCTGGTCAGCTAGTTATATTATATAATCTAAACTAAAGGCCATATCTAAACAATACAAAACAATAGGCAATAAAACAATAGTTTATTCCTATTCGACGCGTGAATATATTTAGAAGATTAATAGCTATTCGCTTGTGACATAAGTTCCATTTCAATGCCATATTACAGTTACAAATACAGATTTTTAGGATACATACTTATTTAAACATCAATTTTTAATTATATGATTGTTAGATGGTTTATACTTTAACATCAGTTTGTAGTTAATATTGTCTTATTGAAAAGAGTGAAAAAACATTTTAAACTACACAATTTTAACAGCTTTAATATATCAATTTTTTATAGGATAGCGGCAAAGAGTACACAGTCCATCTAATGGTAAGTGGTTGCTGTGACCCATAGACACCTACATTTATCCTCAACAAAGAATCAAAATGCAGATGCGTCGTCACCCGTGAGGACCAATATGAAATGCCTCTTTTCCAGTAAAATGGGTCTTCGATTCTCTACACTCACTGTACAAAACACAGCAACGTCAAGCTGTCATTTTACGCTGGTATTCTGTGAGAGCGTGTTATTGCCTTAAGTTCGGGTCAACAACCGCATTTTGTTATTATAAGTAGTTGTTACCAGTAACATTCTGCTGCCCATTTTCTATTTCTTCTTTTGCCTCTTAGAGCACACACGGGGTGATATAGGGTAATGGACTCTTTTACGCCTTACGTTACCACTAAATGCCTCTATATGAGTTGTAATTTATTGATTATATTAGTAGACCAATCAGTCTCCTCAGTACACTGGGAAAAATTTACGAGCGAATTATATTGATTTGCCTCCGAAAATACCTCTTCGCAAAGAAGCTTCTACCCAACAAGAAATTTGGCTTTAGTTTCGAATACTTTTCCACAAATCAGATACATCGCCAAACGGAATAAATTCCTTAAGGTTTCACTCAAAATAAAAATCAAAGAACCCTCAGCACAGGTGCCCTTTCTTTCTATGTCGCGAAAGCGTTTGACCAAGTCTGGCACGATGGCTTGCTTTACAAGCTGTATAATCTAATATTGCAGGATAGACTCACTCACCCCATCAGAGCCTTCCTTGCCAACCACCACTTTTGTTGTCGCTTCATCGGACTCAGGGATAATTTATAATAGCCAAAAAGCTAACAGCACTATTATTACAGAAACTAGATAATTGTAGTGTCTAATAAAAAATAAGGACTCAATGCCTGCTACGTCACTGAACTATTTGTCAATATTAATCACAAACAAAACAAAAGAATAGCGTTTTATTTATTGTTTGAATTTTGGACTAACTACGAATCTGTCAAAGCTTTCGAAATGTTTTTATTGTCCATTTACCGAAACGCTTGCAATTAAAAATAGATTGCTCAGCAATCCGTTTTCGATAAAAATGGTTCGACGAACTAAACTATATTTCCGAAGTAATAGAACAAAAATGTCGTTTGTATTCATAATAGCGCATTATATATATTTTTTACGAAATCTTAATATTTATTTACTTTTTATTCACATTGCAATGTTTTATACGCGAAAGAAATTATATAAACAATATTAAGGTAAAAAAAAACCAAATACTGTGCCTTTAATTGCACTACACTTAAATTAGTAAAAAACTTGGAAAACAACAAAACTAATACTAAATGGTTTATAAGCCTGAATGTTTTAGTATTTTGATAGAAGAAGTTTCAGTTCTCATTTGACACTTGTTTATTAAACTTAATCAGACGAAAGTTTATTAGGAGAGCTGTGAAATCGAAGATAATATAAACAGATAGAATAACGACGTCAAAAGAAAATTTTGTATCAGTTCAGGAGTAGTTAACATTACAGTGAACTATTATTATTATGGCTTTTAATTTTAATTAATAGAATGCCTCGTTTCTATAGTTTAAACATATTTCGTTTTTCCTCGCGATCCTTTTAATTTAGAGAAAGTGTACGAAAATTTTTTTTATAAAACATAATATCGTTTCCAAATCTTACTAAATTTTGATATTTTTCTTTTTAAGTCGTCGCAAGTTGCCGAAAGGAATAGAAGGCAGTAGACTCAACTCAACTAGATTAATTCTTGTATTATGTTCTATAAGATGTTATATTTTAAAGTCATTTACGATCTAAAATGTTATTAAACTACAAAAAACAGTCAAAATATTATGGACTAAAGAGTTATCAAATAGGTAAAGAGTTGGTCAAAAGTATTATCAAATGTAAAAACATTCAATATTTTTAATTAAATAGTCAATAAATAGTTTGACTAAAGACTATCGGCTTGAAGTAGTTTTAACCAGGACTGGTAGTTAAAATCATCTTTGACAGGTATTTAGTAAAAAAAGGGTTTGATATTTTTACAAAACGTTAATTGCAAATCGATTTAGAAAAACTGTTTTTTTTTAACTTGATTTTCATAAGCTCATAAAGATAACTAGATTTCTGTGGCTTATGAAGTGGCCCGGGACAACCCATTCGGACCTCAACCTACTGTCGCTGATACTTTTCAAATATAGGTAACTTTATTTTTTTATTTAAACTATATGCACAAAAATATCGTATATATGGGGAACTTTCTCCCCCAGTCAACCATTAGGCTAAGCAGAGATAAACATATGAGAGGTAATGCAACAAAAAATAAACTAATAACGGAACAAAAATTGTTTACTAATTATGGATAAAACAGAATATATATACAAGATATTCTACACATTTATCATACAAATGTACTTACATATATTATTACATATTAATACAGAAGTAACAAATACCATAAATATGTACCATAAGTATGTAAATATATATATATATATATATATATATATATATATATATATATAATATTATATGTAAATCTATGCCATGGTAAATAAGAAAATTATGTGACGATAAAATCAATCTTTAGGAAAAAGCGTTTATTCACATTTGCAATGCTTTTCCAAAATGTTCACAAACGTTGTTTTTGAAAAGAAGCTCGTTGGACGCTTTAAGTTTTAAAATATTACAGCAAGTGAGGTACAGCTGGGGTGGCTTAAGAAATCTAGTCTATCCTGTCTTGTTTTCATGTATTTTATGGCTTATTTTATTTTATTATGTGGAAAACCAGCGGCAGCCAAAGTAGGAGATGCTGAAAGTGAAGGTAAAATTTCCAGTTTCAAAGAAAGCTGCAAAATAATAATTTTATTTCTGTAAATAAATATTTACCAATGTATTTGTGCCATGTTTTAGTTCCAAAAACTGATAAAGTCAACAAAAAGCAACGTTTTATTTTTTTATTAGGGCATGCCATTGTTTAATAAGAATTGTAATTGTTATTACTTTATTTTAGGCAACAGTGTGGTCCATAAAATTGTTAGTAAACATCTAAACTTATGGTAGTTTTTAGTTTGATATTATGGAAATTTGATAGACAATAGTCTAATATTTCAAAATGGGAAAATCCATTATGCAAGAATTTACCGACAGGACACTGGAGCTGACCCGAACCCGACACAAAAGTAAGTTAATACTCGTAAGGTATTTTTTTCCTGTTAATCGTCCAAATTTGAACAAAATTATAGCCCTTTGTAACAAAATAACACTTTCGATGGTAGAAATAAAATTGTGTAATAAATAATGACTGTTACATGTTACTTTAATTTACTGCCATTCAATTGAATAAACTTTAAACGTGGTAGAGCCTTGCTGCAGCTATATTACTGGTATAGTTGTAGCACGAATGGGTCGGCTCGACCGGGGAAGGACCACGCTCTCACAGAATACCTGCGTAAAATAGCAGTTTCATAATGCTGTGTTTCGTATGGTGAGTGTAGAGAACCGGAGACCCTTTTTACTTGAAATGAGGCATTCCATCTTAGTCCTCACGGCTGACAACGCATCTGTATTTTGATTCGTAATCGAGGATAAATGTAGATGTCTATGGGCCATAGCAACCACTTACCATCAGCTGGACTGTGTGCTCGTTTGTTGTTTGTCGTTGTGTGTTGTGTTTTAATCCCGCACGGAACAAGGTATAAATAATTGTTCCGGGTCTGGATGTTTGTCTTTGTACAATTTGTGTTTGTAAATTGTCTTCACGATACAGGAGAAAATCCTATTGTAGGGGTTGCGTGTCTTAAAGAAGAAGAAAGAAGAAAATAAGAAGAAACAGTAACATTTTGCTGCAATTTCACGATGGTATTCTAGGTGTCAGTGCGTTATTTTATTACTAAACGCAATAAGTTAAAATGATCTATTAAACAAATTTAAAAGTACTAGGCATGTTATATAAAAATAAAACCCTACAAACAATCACCTACTTGGTAGCCTGTACTGGTACTTTTTTAATGCTAAATTTAAAATTTTAAAAATAACAACGTATAGCATGACAATTTTATATTCAAAGCTTGTGCCACTGAGTCTTAAAATGTTACCAGTGCACAAAAGCTTATTCAAATAACCTCGGTATTTATTCATAGCTGACCGCCTCGCTGCACTTGATTCTAAGGAATGTTTCGTTTTCCTTTCAAACTTTGTAAAATCATTGCATCGACCAACCGGATACCCGGGTGGAAATTGCGCCCCACTCCGGATATTGAAGGCTAAACTGTAATGATGGAGTTTTAAAATCGTTAAAATGAAAAGCTTTTGTAGATTCACGCTAGTGTTAATGTATATTTAACAGATAAAGATTATAAATTGTGTCTATGTTTTTTTTAACGGAGATTATTTACGTGGAAAGGTTTCTGAAAGATTTCTAATTTTTTTAACCGGCAGTTTGGCCGAGACTCAGTTGAGACTAATCATAAATATTATCACTTAGTTATTATTATTTAAACTATTTTTACGTTAATAACGCTATATTATCGTATTTTTATGGACAGTGGTAAACATTTCTAAAAGGCCAATAACGCACTTGCAATTCCCCTAGTGGTACAGTTGTTCATGAGTTCGGATTGATTTTATCCGCCAAATTTCACGAACGCACATTGCTTCAAAATTCACGATACCATCCTCACCATCTGGATGCTTGGCGGTCCACGACTGTACGTTTTACTAGGAGTTTTCTTCCTCGTACAACTTCTCTGTGGAATTGTTTACCACCGGCGATTTTTCCGGACCAATACGACTTAGGGACCTTCAAGAAAAGAGCTTACACCTTTCTGAAAGGCCGGTAATGCATCTGCAATTCCTCTGGTTTTACGGTTGTTCATGGGCGGTGGTAATCACTTGCCATCAGATGAGCCGCACGCTCGTGTGCCCCTTATTCTATAAAAAAAGAAGAGTATGGAATGGTGACATTACGTAACATCTAACATACGTTCCACTGCTGATGACCATAGGTTTTCATCGTTAGATGAAATACCTTACATTTCGTCTAACGACGGAAACCTATGGATTGGGGGCGACTAAATATAGTCCAGTTCAATCCCTAGAAGACAAAAATTGCGCGTTTACCGCTAAAAATAACCCCTTTGTCGTATCTCCTCAGTTTCACAGCACTCCCTTGCTGCCTCGGCTAGCATCGGAATCCTCGGCGTCGACATATCGAATAGTGAGCAGTTACATGGTTACTTGGAAGGGAAGGTCAAATTAGCATCTAGAAAACTTGGCGTACACAGTAGAGCGAGACAGTATTTTATGTCGGCATATCGCTTGCAAATTTACAAAGCGCAAGTTCGGCCTCACATGGAAAACTGTTCTCATCTCTGGGCCGGGGCAACCCAGTGCCAGCTCCTTCCACTTGACGGCATCCAGCGCAGAGCGGTTCGAATCGTCGACGACCGAGTTCTTTCTGACCGGCTCGATACACTGGCACTGCGTAGGGATGTTGCATCCCTTTGCATTTTCTATCGAATTTACCACGGGGAGTGCTCTGAGGAATTCTTCGAATTAATTCCACCCGCCAAATTTCACGAACGCACATCGTGTCAAATTTCACGATATCATTCTCACCATTTGGATGCTTGGCGGTCCACGACTGTGCGTTTTACTAGGAGTTTTCTTCATCGTACAACTTCTCTGTGGAATTTTTTACCACCGGCAATTTTTCTGGACCGATACAACTAAGGAACCTTCAAGAAAAGAGCTAACACCTTTCTAAAAGGCCGGCAACGCATCTGCAATTCCCCTGGTGTTACGTTTGTTCATGGGCGGCGGTAGTCACTTACAATCAGGTGAGCCGCATACTCGTTTGCCCCCTCTTCTATAAAAAAAATTCGAAAACACGCTGCTCCAGTGCTAATTATTTACAAACTTCACATGCCTATAAATATTTTTAATTTCTAAGATGTACCTTAACGCCGAACACGTGGAAAGTAAGAACTCAAAATTTCGTTTAATTATAATCAATGGTGCTAGCGAGGTATGAAGTCAGTTTACTCGAGTACTGTGAAAAGAATATGAATCGAATTGGCTATGTTTGTTTCACGAAGTATGAAATTTCTTTTTATAATTGTTTAAATTTATTTATAAACTATTTAAAACCTAATTAATGTAACTTTTCATAGTATTCTATAACGTGTCCCGATCTGCTACGAATTAAGTTTGAACAATACCTCACTTGTTAAACGATATAAATACAACGTTACCAAGTTAGTAACTTTTTGTATTTTATGTATACAAAAGGCACTTTGCTATCTAATGACGGCTCGTTAGCACAGGGCTTAAGCGTATGGCTGCGGCAGTACGGGTGCCGCGAGTTTAAATCCCGCTTGGAACAAGTGTTTGTAAAGCATTCCAATAGTTGATCTAAGTTTTGGTTCTTGTAATCGAACGATTTATATATATATATATATATATATATATATATATATAATGCCTCTACGATATAGGGAAAAATTTAGTATGTAAGAACGTTTTTAAAAACAACAACTACATATTAATAAGTACAAATATAAAAGCCAGTGTTACTTCGCCATGAGACTAATATAAGAGACACTAAAATTTGTTTACAGAGAAAGCTAGTGACGTCACATGCATCTGGTTTGTTAAGGCCCGCTGCGAACGTCATTAATCAAGGCGGCAGATGACTTGAAGACCTGTCTACCTACGAGTATATTGTAAGAAGTTCACGCTGAAGTTAACAGCATATTATTTATAAAATTAAATTTTAAAGAAAAAACAATTCCTAACAGCTTTTAAGTTTTAATTTTATGTAAAAAAATCCGCGATTTACGTCGCGTAGAACACTATCTCTAATTGTACGCAATGCTCTAAAGTTTGTTTTTAATTACATTAAAATGTTTCTTTTTTCTGTGTGGGTAGTTGCTAATGTTACACGTATCTCCCAAGTTATAATTAAAATTAATACATAATTCGTAAAATAATATATATCAAGTGCTAGTAATGAAAAGTTAGCTTAAACTACTGTCTGTGAGTGTTTACTACTTAATCCAACCACAATTATAACACTTTTTACTTTTATAACCTCTCTCGAGTCATCAACTATACAATGGACTCGACAATTAAAAACACTCTGTCCACTTTGATGTAGGTGTAGTTAAAAGGATGGATGGTTTTGAGGACGAATTGCGGAAAACGCCCAGCACATCTACCAGTACTACTTCTTTGGCAGCTGAGTTTGCATCTTTCAAGACATTTGTAGGACAGGCACTAAACAGTCTTCAGCAGCAGATGGATTTCCTTGCTTGTAATACTGACAGCATAGAGATGCAAAGTCGAAGGAAAATATTACTGCTTCATGGTGTACCAGAGATTGGAAAACAAGACGACGCTTTGGCTGTCATCAAGGTTCTACAACTTCAGTTGAAATTAGCTAACGTCTCTGTCAGTGATATTCAACATTGTCATAGATTGGATAGGCTAACAGATCCTCATATGCCTTTACCTATTTTAGTGAAATTTCTAGATATAAGGTTGCGTGATAAAGTCTGGTACGCAAAATCGCTACTTAAAGGCTCCGGAGCCACAGTATCTGAATTTCTCACCAAGCTTGATCTTTTTATAGCTACCCGTGAAAAATTTAGTATCTCCAAATGTTGGACTAAAGATGGATCTGTGTACGTTGCAAAACATAATGGAACCAGACATCGTATAACCCTTCTGAATGACATCAGCAAAATCGATTGCCAGCCAAGCCCAAAACTAGTATTGAAAACTGTGGCTGGGAAGTCCAAGCAAAATGCCGTCGTGAAGAAGTGTTAAGTGTACAGCACTTGCCATACCTAAATATTGTCCATATTTTTCCTCTTAATGTTATACAATTACAATTAATAGCTTGTGTGACTTATTTCTTTGTGTATTTGTTGTAAGCTTAGTGCAAAACATTCTTAGAAATTTGAGGAGGCCTGTGCCTTTAACTTTAACTTGTAACTTTAATTTTTGTGCAATTTTTTTTTCATCATTGAATGTTCATAAAATATGTATAATAATTATTAACCCCTCTTTCCATTTTATGCCAAAACATTTGTATACTTAATTATTGACAATGTGAAATATTATAAAATGCATAGCTGTAATTAGTTATTATTCTACAGTAATCTGTGATTGTTCTGACTTCTTCTTAATAACAGGCTTTACGGCTCTAGGATCTAGCCCTTCTGAGCCTGAAGTTACAATATATTATAATAATTATCCTTCATAGTATTTATTACGGATCGCCGTAACGCCGTGCGAAAAATGGAATAAAACGCGCTGGTCTTGCTTTTAACTGGAGGCAAGCGGCGGTGAGGAGGATCTTTTACTTTCTTTTCTTGCTGGTGCCTTTTCGGTGGCTGGAGAGCGACTGCCGACCCTAGCGGCCGGCCCGTCTTTTATATGATTTGGCCGCTGCTGGCCAGCGGACCCTTGCCTCACCCCCGCGCCTATCTTTATTTATCCAATAAACTTACGAGCTAACAAACATAATTAACTATATAATATTCTTACAACTAATTATTATACTAAGGTGTTCATAACAATATTTTTATTTATTTACAGTGCTAAATCATAATTTTCAGCTGCTTTAGGCGGAGGATCCTTCCCCCCGCCTCAGCACTATAAATATAAAACGCCGTGGCGCGGTGGGCGTGGCTTCATTTGCTCCGCGGCCGCGTTACGATAACATGCTCTTTGGTTATTATCTTATGTGCCTAATGGCTTAATATATTTATTATATTAAAAAGTAAATATTTACTATATTTAATAATTATAGTTTACATTTTAAGTCTATGCTAACTCTCCCTGTTCATACGGTGCCTTTATTTGGGAGAGTTATTGCATAGTTACAACTCAACCTTAAACATAGTTATAATATAACATTATTTTTTATCGTTCAACATAAGTAATACAATTATTTACACGAAGTTATATTTTAATCCCGCATAAGGCTGCGCCTAGTTCTTCCGCACAACCCCAGCTAGTTGTCGAACCGGAGGCGTGGCCCGATAATTACACCGTCGTCATGCCCACTGCTCCTAGGTTGTTCAACTAGTGCCGGTTACAATGTCTTTTGTTTGTATCACGCTGTTTGCGTCGTGCACATTCTCCCGCCGTCGCCACGCTGCGATCCCTCTGGTAGCACGACGATCTTCTTCGTTGGTCTTCTTAGTACATGCCCACTGCTGGTGGTTACGTCCACTACTCGTACCTCTCCGTCGACGCCAGGATATACATTACTTATTTTCCCTCTGGGCCAGGTGTTGCGTGGTAGATTGGAGTCACAAATGATGACTAGGTCTCCAATCTTCGGCGATACTCCTATGCTGCTGGGCTCCCGCCGGTGTTGGAGTAGGGGCAGGTATTCTTTAACCCATCTTCTCCAAAACACGTCGGCTAGGGCTTGAGCTCGTTTCCACTGCTGGCGGGCCGTCACGTCACTCTCGCTGAAGTGCCCCGGCGCAGGTACGTGCGAGTTGGGACCGATGATGATGTGATTCGGCGTGATGGCTTCAGGGTCTCCTGGATCGACTGAGACGTGTGTGAGGGGTCTGGAGTTGACAGTGTTTTCGACCTCGGCGAGCAGGGTCCCCAATGTCTCGTCACTGGGATAGCGCTCGTTGAGGGTGACGCGTAGGGCTTCTTTCACGGAGCGAACCATTCGCTCCCATACGCCGCCCATGAACGGTGCTGATGGCGGTATGTACTTCCACACAATCTGTTGACATGTGGTTTCGTGCTCGAGGGCTGTGAGTGCTGCTTCGGCCATCTCCTTGTCGGCTGCCTTGAAGCACGTAGCGTTGTCACTCCATATTTCTTTTGGGCATCCTCTTCTGCTCATAAAACGCCTAAGCGCCGACACGGCTGAGTCTGCGCTTAACGAGTGGGCTACTTCTATGTGTATTGCTCGCGACGTCATGCAGGTAAATAACGCGCCATAGCGCTTTTCGCGATGTCGTCCCACTGTGACTTCTATTGGCCCGAAGTAGTCTAGTCCGGTGTATGTGAATGGACGTGCGTGATGAGCGAGGCGTGCGGACGGCAGGTTTCCTGTAGACGGTGATGCAGGCTTGGCTTTTCTTAGACGGCACGGTAGGCATCCTTTGATGACAGTTTTCACTACTGGACGTATTTTTCTTACGTACAATCTCTGTCTTAATTCGTTCACAACTGTTTCTACGCCTCCGTGATGCAGCCTCTCGTGTACGTGTGCTATGTACAGACGAGTGTACGCGTGCTTCCCGTCTAATATGGGAGGGTCGTACATGTCGTCCTCCACTTCTGATGCCGCTTTTATTCGACCCCTAAGGCGTAGGGTCCCCTCTTCATCAATGTATGTGCTCAGGTGGCCTAGTTTGTCGTCGCCTCCCGGCACACTTCCGCTGGTGATCCTCTTGAGCTCCTTCGTGAAGCTTTCCCGCTGATTGGCTTGCACCCACAGTTGTTCGGCTCTCATATGATAAGCGGCCGGTATTCCTACAAGCGATGAGGCAGTAGGAGTCGCCTTTTTCTCATTGGCGGGGGTGTTACGTTTGTTTGTTCTCTGCCAGCCAGGGTCGCTACCTTGTCTCGCTTTGTTGCGTTTACGCCCAGCCTTCACCACGTGCTTGTTTGGTCTGCACATGTCGATGAATAGGAGGACTCTCGCTGTCGCCCTTATGAGGCGAATCCATTTAGAAAATCTTCCTATTTGTGGAAGATGTGTTGTTGGCGAGTCTTCACTTTTAACAGCGATGCTACATATTTCTCGCTCTTCCCCGGTGTCGTATTGTGTCGTTTTCTCTTCCTGCGGCCATTCTGCCGGTGGACGCTGCAGAAACGGGGGCCCTCGGAACCATCGGTGCGAGTCGTCGAACCTATCTGGTGTGGCTCGGGTTGCGTCGTCTGCCACGTTGTCTTTAGACGGTAGCCAACGCCATTCGTTCTTTTTGGTTGTATCTTATATCTCCGCCAGGCGATGAGCGACGAAAGCTTTGTACGCGCGAGGCTCCGATCTTATCCACACCAGTGCAGTACGGGAGTCGCACCAGTATGTCTTGCCCGCTATGTCGCCATCGTGTTCATCGACCACGGTCTGCGCCAGACGAGCTCCCATCAGTGCCGCTTGTAACTCGAGCCGTGGTATGGAGACTGGTTTCAGTGGTGTTACGCGGCTCTTGGCGGCGGCCAATGCTATGTTAACGCTGCCGTCTGCTCGCTCCGTCCTCCAATACACTGCTGCTGCGTAGGCCTCCTCGCTTGCGTCGACGAATGTGTGTAGTTGGCGCGTCGACACCGGGTTGTAATCGTAGCATCGCGGTATTCTTAGTTGTTCTATGGCGTTAAGTGAAGTAATCCAGCCTTCCCATTTTTCTTTTAATTCTGTTGGCAGAGGGTCGTCCCAGTCCGCCTTGTAACGCCATGTGTCTTGAAATATTCTCTTCGCTGGGGTGGTCACCGGTGATATTAACCCCAGCGGGTCAAATAATGCCATTATGACGCTCAACGCTTCTCGTTTAGTTGGCAAGCGCTGTTTTTCTTTTACGTCGGCAGGCATCTTCATATTGTTAGTATTGAATCCAATATGATCGCTTTGTACATGCCAGAGCAGGCCTAGCGTCTTCTCAGTTTCTTTTCCGCCCAGGCACACGGTCGCGTCGTGTTGTCTATGCTCTGTCGTTATTTCTTCTATTATTTTTTCTTCGTTCGATGTCCACCCGCTGAGTACGAATCCCGCTTGTTTGTGGACGTGATCGACTGCTTTTACAGTTTGCTGAGCTTCCGTGACAGAGTGGAAGCTCTGCAAGTAGTCGTCCATATAATGGTTTCTTTTTATGGCGACCGCAGCTTCTGGGTACGCCTCAGCATGTTCTTCAGCATTTTTATTTTTGATGTATAATGCTGTGCATGGTGATGATGTCGCTCCAAAGATGATTGACGTCATCCTATATTCCTCCGGTTGGTCCTCCCGCCGCTTGCCTCTCCACAAGAAACGTAAAACGTCTCTATCTTCTTTGCGCACTTTAATCTGCATGAACATTTCTTTTATGTCGGCGCTCACTGCATACGGATACTGTCGGAACCTCATGATCACTCCGGGCAATGATTGTAATAAGTCGGGCCCCGAGTGAAGCATATCGTTGAGACATATTCCGGCTGTCTTCGCTGCGGCGTCGTGTACCAATCTCGGCGGCTTGTTCGGTTTCGCAGGGTTGATGACTGGGAAGTGTGGCAGATACCATGTCCTTCCTTGCGGCGGTGGCATTGGCGCGCGCTCTGCGTAACCCGAGTTGAAGAGGTTCTCTATGCGTTCTTCGTACTGTAGCTTGAGATTGCTGTCTCGGTCGAGCCTCTTCTCTAATGTGTGCAGGCGCCTTTCCGCTTCTTTATAATTATTTGGTATTTGGAAGTCCTTTTGTTTCCACAACAACCCTGTCTCGAATCTGCCGTCCGCTGACCTCTGGCTGGTTTCGTTCAATATTTGCATGGCTCGCTGCTCGGGATCTTCTCTCGGTCTTCTCGGCTCGATGCACAGTGACTCCAATTTGAAATAATTTTTTATTTCTTCTTCTATCGGTGGTGCATCTTCCCTCTGATGTAGTCTGCCGCAGAAGGTGACCGTCGACGTCAATGAGCTATGACAGCCACGCAGAACCCAGCCCAGGTTGGTGTATGAGGTGACTGGTTGGTCTCGACGGCCGACGCGCAGTTTTCTAGACACTATGAGGTGCCAGTTATCTTGCCCGATTAGTACTTTCGGTGAGGCGCGTTCGTAGGTGATATCCTCTTTGATATCCAACAGATGTGGGCAATTCTCCAAGTGATTTTCATTCACGGATTCTGGCGCGAAGTCCAACCGCTCTACCGTACGCGCTGCTTCTATGTTGTGTTCTTCTTGCGCGTACGTTCCTCTTATTTTAAAGCTGACGATCTTGCTCTTCTCGTGTTTCACCTCCGAGCCGACCCCTTTTATCCACATTGTGTGGGCTGGGCCGTCGGCGCCGATGACGTCGGCGATTGAGGCATCGACTAAGGTGACCGTGCTTCCTTCATCCAATAATGCATATGTTTCGACGCAGCTCAGCGGCCCCCTTATTGTTACGGGCGCAATCTTTAGGTAAGCGCGGCGGTGCTTGTACGGTCGAGTCGCTGTGTTGACCTCCTTTGCCGATGTTGCGGTTTCCATAGCGGGTTCTTTTTCCATTACTGCTGTTCTGTCGTGATGCAACAATTAATGGTGTTTCATCATGCATCCGTCTTTTCCGCACGGTGGAGCTTTGCACAGCAATCGACGATGTTTGCCTCGCAGACAGCGGTAGCAGATATTGTACTTCTTTGCTACTTCCCATCTGTCATTTGTGGACAGAGCGGCGTATGACTTGCAATCGGGCAGTTTGTGTTCTTGTTTGCATTGAGGGCAGCGTTCTTCATATGGTTTCTTGCTTGTGGCGAAGGCACGTTCTATTTTTCTCGGTCTTCGCTCTCTCGTTTCGCTGTCCTCTGTGATGAACTCCGGCAAGGCATACGCGCTGCATTTATCCGCTTCTTCGTTTAAGAACATTGATATCTTCTTAAGCTCTGGGATATCTTCTTTCTTTCTGGCTGCATAGTCGTACCATTTGCTTTTCAATATGGGCGTGAGTTTGTCTGTGATAACTCGCGTCATTTCTGGACTATGCAGATAGTGTGCTTTCTTGAGTGCTTCCACGGTGCCCACTACGTTTGCTATGCGATTTGCAAATATGCATAGCTCCCTGGGATTGTCCGTAACTTTGTTCAGCAGCTTCAGCTTCTCTATTTCCAAGTGAATTAACGCTTCTGGTCGTCCGAATCTCCTTTCCAAAGCTTCTATTATAATTTTGGGATCTGGTTGGCTTATAAGTAGGCAACCTGCGGCTTCTTTTGCTGTCCCTTTTAAGCTTCGGCGTATTCTCGCTATGTTTTCGTTCGCCGTGAAGTACTTTGAAGATTCTTCGTACATTGTCTTGAAGCTGAGCCATTCTTTGCTGCTACCATTGAATGAGGGCAGCTCTTGTATATATTTCGGCGGCTCCCTTGTGCTTCGTACTGCTTGTGATAGAGCAGCGGCTAAGGTAGCGACGTCGATTTGTTGCTGCGCCTGTTCATAGTCTTTTTTCTGCGGCGCGGTATGCTGCGGAGCGTATTGCGGCGCACACTGTTGAAGTACGGGTGGTGCGATCTGTAGTGCTGGTTGCGGCGCGAAGTACGACGTGGGTTGCGGCGCGGTATGTTGCGGAGCGTATTGCGGCGCACACTGTTGAAGTACGGGTGGTGCGATCTGCAGTGCTGGTTGTGGCGCGGGTTGCGATGCAGGTTTTTCTTGCAACCATGTACTAATGCGCACTGGTGCCAAATCGTCTTCTATTTCTTCATCTTCATCATCGGTTGATCCGGCTTCTGCTTGTAGTCGCTGCACGTGTATTTCTTGCAATTCCGTTCTTGCTTGTAACTGAGCCTGCTCGAGCTTGAGTTCGGCTAACCGCTCTTTCGCCTCTAACTCCGCGAGGAGTCTCTTGCGTGAGGCTACGGAGCGGCGTGACCTAGTCTCGCCCGGCTTCAATGTGCACTGCGATCTTTCATCACCCTCTTGCTGGGTTTCTTCCGTTGCGGTCGTTCTATCGGTTGCAGAGGTAGCGGTCGTATCGCTAACCGTTGTGGTTTCACTAGTGGCGTTTGTTGAACCACTAGCGGCTGAGTCACCCCCGGAGGCCTCTTCTGTGGCCCCCTGGGTTGTTTGTTCATTCTTGCGACGCTTCGATGATTCTCCGCTGTTACTACGCGTAATCACCATTTTTCTTCACAATAATATTTTTTCGTTCTTGCGGTTTGCTTCTTTCTTCCGGCAATACCAAGACCGATATTGTCTTTTTCTTCTAGTAATCCGGCTTCTCGAAGGACCATTAATATTACGGATCGCCGTAACGCCGTGCGAAAAATGGAATAAAACGCGCTGGTCTTGCTTTTAACTGGAGGCAAGCGGCGGTGAGGAGGAACTTTTACTTTCTTTTCTTGCTGGTGCCTTTTCGGTGGCTGGAGAGCGACTGCCGACCCTAGCGGCCGGCCCGTCTTTTATATGATTTGGCCGCTGCTGGCCAGCGGACCCTTGCCTCACCCCCGCGCCTATCTTTATTTATCCAATAAACTTACGAGCTAACAAACATAATTAACTATATAATATTCTTACAACTAATTATTATACTAAGGTGTTCATAACAATATTTTTATTTATTTACAGTGCTAAATCATAATTTTCAGCTGCTTTAGGCGGAGGATCCTTCCCCCCGCCTCAGCACTATAAATATAAAACGCCGTGGCGCGGTGCGCGTGGCTTCATTTGCTCCGCGGCCGCGTTACGATAACATGCTCTTTGGTCATTATCTTATGTGCCTAATGGCTTAATATATTTATTATATTAAAAAGTAAATATTTACTATATTTAATAATTATAGTTTACATTTTAAGTCTATGCTAACTCTCCCTGTTCATACGGTGCCTTTATTTGGGAGAGTTATTGCATAGTTACAACTCAACCTTAAACATAGTTATAATATAACATTATTTTTTATCGTTCAACATAAGTAATACAATTATTTACACGAAGTTATATTTTAATCCCGCATAAGGCTGCGCCTAGTTCTTCCGCACAACCCCAGCTAGTTGTCGAACCGGAGGCGTGGCCCGATAATTACACCGTCGTCATGCCCACTGCTCCTAGGTTGTTCAACTAGTGCCGGTTACAATGTCTTTTGTTTGTATCACGCTGTTTGCGTCGTGCACAGTATTCTGCTTCACAATATGTTGATGCGTCACATTGTGCAGCCCTTGGGAGATTTTGACGGCAACTTGAGCAAGCAGACAGCTGACGGTTGGCGAAGGTATCTCAAGGCGCCTAAGCAGACAGACACCTTATTTTGAGAATCACATCACCATCAGAGCACTTGTTTCACAGTTTCCACTAATAGTTGACATGCGCGGACACTTAATACACGAAATCGCACCACTTTTACATATCAAAGTCCACTTCAAACCATTATTTAAACAATAATACAGGAGCAGCAAACCGACGCCGGTCGAGTTCCCGCCAAAACTGATTGTTTTTGTTCTGAATACTATGTAACTTCACAGATAATGTTAACACAAATATGACAATTTTAAGGTTATGTAGCGCTATAACAATAACGTAATGCTAAAAGTTTCCCTTAAGGGTGTTTGTTTTATGCACCCTTATTGATTTGTTTTTTCTTTTACTTAATTCTCCATAAATAAGAAGTTCATTATTAAACTTTTTTTTTTTATTTCTATTTAGTATTAAATTGTTGGACAGATAATTTACTTAAAGTATTAGATCGGTCAATAAGTCCCGAGCCTGACGTATAAATGACACTGTTAGGGAAAATTTATTTTTATTTTTAAAAAGAACCGACTTCTATAATAATCTGTGCAAAAGTTTTACAACCTCTAAATTTTTTGTTTAAAAGTTAGGGTGATTTTTGGCGCCACTTTGAAAATATTTGAAACAATGGGCAAAAAAGAATTCCGAGTGCTAATTAAACATTGTTTTTTAATGAAGAAAAATAACTTTGATCGAAAAGTTCACTTGACAAGTGTTATGGGTACTCTGCTTTGTCAAAAGCAACAGTTAAACGTTGGTTTGCTGAATTTAATCACGAATGAACTGACACAAATTCTGAACGCTGTGGACGCCCAAATGAGGCTGTTATTTCAGAAAACATAAAAGAGCACACAAAATAGTTTTGGAAGATCGTAAAATGAAATTGCAAAAGATAACCGACGATCTAAAGATATCGAAAGATATCATTACCATTTTGCATGAGCATTTGTCTATGAAAAAGCTTTGTTCTAAGTGGGTACCGCGTTTGCTCATCGTTGACCAAAAGCATCAACGTGTTGAAGCCTCAGGTCGCTGTTTAGAGTTATTTAGGCGGAATAAAAAGGATTTTTTCATGCTGTATGTCACAATGGATGACATTTGGATCCACTACTACACTCCAGAATCAAAACGGCAGTCAAGTGAGAGGACAGTAACCAATGAAAGCCGCCCAAAGCCACCAAAAATTCAAATTTCAGCTGGAAAGGTTATGGCATCCGTGTTTTGAGATGTTCATGGTATAATATTGATATACTATCTACAGAAGGGCGAAAGGATCAATAGCGAATATTATATGTCGTTATTAGTGCGTTTGAAGGAGGAAATCACGAAAAACAGCCTGAAATGCAAAAGAAAAATTATTTTTCATGAGGACAATACACCATGTATAGTATGTTTCCAGGGCAGGCGGAAAAACGTACATTGACCTAAAGTATTATGTTAGCACCGAAACGAAACGACAGGTATTGCTTCCAATTCGTAAAGGAGGTGGAGGCCGCGATCAAGGTCGTGGCCCACAAACAAAAGGCCTCCTCAAAGTTAAAGGCCATTCCCGCGGCCTCCGCCTCCATCATGGCGGCTGCGGAGGCCAACTTTGTTGGGGCCGAGCCTAATGAGAACGAGGTAGCGAAGCTGCGGGCGGACGTAGCCCGCCTGACGTCCGCCATGGAGACTCTCCAGAAGGAGAACGAGAAGCTCCGCGCAGACCTGGCCAGTCTACGTGAGCCTGCCTGTCGCGCGGCGCCCCAGACGCAGCGCCCAAGCCAGCCCGTGCCGGTGGAGAACCAGGTTCTGAACCTGGTCCGGCAGGAGCTGGCTGCCTTCCAGCACCGGTTCTCCGTGCTGGAGGGCATCGTCCTGCGCCCCCCCCTAGGGGCAAACAAGATGGCGGCGAGGCCGGCAACGGTCTCGTACGCGGCCGCCACAGCCGCCGCATCCAGGCCGGGGCCGTCCAGCCAGCCCTCGGGCGGGGCTGCAGTTGCCCCTCCCTCCCCTGAAAAGCCGGCTCCGGCAAAACCGGTACCGGCTGAACCGGCTCCGGCTCAGCCGGCGACGGGAAAGAGAGGCAAGGCGAAGGCGAAAAAGGGCAAGGCGGCAGCACAGGGGGTGGCTGCGCCAGCCCCAGTGCCTGCGGCGAATGTGCCAGCGCCAGCGGCAAGCCAGCTGCCGCCGCCGCCGCCACCCCCCCAGCTCCCTACACCTCCCGCGGCTGAAGCCGGTTGGCAGGTGGTATAAAAAGAAGGGGAAGAAGGCAGCCAAAAAGGCCAAAGAGCAGGAGCGGCAGCGCCAGTTCAGGGCGCGCAAGATCGCGGCTAGGCTCCGCGCCCCGAAGACCGCAGCTGTAGTGATTACACTACAGCCGGACGCGGAAAAGAAGGGCGTTACCTACCGCGATCTGCTCGCGAAGGCGAAAGAGGCGGTGGATCTCGGGGAGCTCGGGATCACCGGGGGCCTCCGGCTCAAAGTCACCCAGACGGGGGCCCGTATGCTGGAGATCCCCGGGGACTCCAGTGGCGCGACCGCGGACGCTCTGGCTGCGAAGCTCAGAGCGTCCCTGGACGCGGACGAGGCCCGAGTGTCCAGGCCCGTCAGATGCGCAGACCTGCGCATCATGGGTCTGGACGACTCGGTATCGGAGGAGGAGTTGGTGGCCGCCGTCGCCAGGTCCGGGGGGTGCACTACTGACCAGGTCAGGTCAGGCGCTATACGCCCGGACCAACAGGGTATGCATGCCGCCATGGTGTGCTGCCCTGTTACGGCGGCCAAAGCCATAGTGGAGGGCCGAAGGCTTCTGGTGGGCTGGGTCTCAGCGCAGGTTAAGCTGCTGGAGCCCAGACCTCTGAGGTGCTACCGCTGTCTCGTAGGACATCACGTGTCAGTGAAATGCGCCTCGGAGGTTGACCGTAGTGGCCTTTGCTTCCGCTGCTGTCAGCCCGGACACAAATCGGCGACCTGCTGCGCCACGCCGCACTGTGATGCATGTGCGGCGACCGGCAAGCCAGCCGATCACTGGGCCGGAAGCAGGGCCTGCGTGCCACCCGCCAAGGCCAAGGCCGCGGGTAGGGGAGGGCCCTCCTCCGCCGCCACCGCCTCTATGGCCACCGCCCCAGCCGCAACTGCCGCCGCCGGCGCTGTCACTGTTGCCGCCGCCGCCGCTGCGACACCGACGCCCGCAGAGGGGCGCCCCGTGGAGGAAGCTGAAATGGAATGCCTATAACGGCCCCATTAAGCTTCCTCCAGGCGAATATCAACCACTGCGCCTGCGCTCAGGATCTGTTGCTCCAGAGCATGGCGCAGTGGTCGATTAACATCGCTGTGGTCGCTGAGCCGTATTTTGTCTGGCCTAGGGATGACTGGGTGGCGGACCTTAACGGCTCAGTGGCCATCATTTCTTCGGCCGCCGCCGGTACCCCGACCATTGAAGGTGTCAGGAGGGGTCAGGGGTGCGTAGCAGCACGGTTCGGGGAGTTCGTCGTTGTGGGGGTGTACTTCTCCCCGAACCGATCTCTCGCCGAGCTCCATAACTCTCTTGCAGAGCTGAGAGCAGTCGTCGTCGGAAGCTATCCCCTCCCCGTACTTGTCCTCGGGGACTTCAATGCCAAGAACTTGGCTTGGGGTTCTCGTCGTACAGATGTGCAGGGTAGGATGGTGGAAGACTGGGCTCTGGAGACAGGCCTGGTCGTCCTAAATCGGGGTTCTGTCCCCACGTGTGTGCGGATGCGGGGCGAGTCGGTGGTGGACATTTCGTTCGCTAGCCCCGCTCTGTCGCCGCGTGCCATTGACTGGCGAGTCATGGAGGGGGTGGAGACCTACTCCGACCACCGGTACATCCGGTTTGACGTCTCCACCCAGCCCTCGAGCGCGCCAATCCAACAGGCCCCGAGTGGTCCGCGTTGGGCGCTGAAGCAGCTGGACCGGGAGCTCCTCCTGGAAGCCTCGATTGTGCAGGCCTGGGTGTCATCACCGGATAGGCCTGCCGACGTCAATGATGAGGCAGGGTGGTTCCAGGAGGCCATGTCCGAGATATGTGACGTGGCAATGCCCCGCGTCCGGCCAGGAAGCGCCCGGCGTCAGGTGTATTGGTGGTCGCGTGAGCTGACGTGTCTGCGCGAGGCTTGTGTCGCCGTGCGGCACCTGTACGCCAGGCATCGCAGGCTCCGCATTCGTCCACCGAATGCGGCAGCCATTGAGGCGGAGCTGTACGAGGGATACAGAGCGGCGAAGACCGCCCTCCGGGAGGCTGTCATGCGGGCCCGGGATCGGGCCCGTGAGGAGATGCTGGAGACTCTCGACAGAGATCCGTGGGGGCGCCCTTACAAGATGGTGCGGGATAAACTCCGCACCTGGGCCCCCCCCGCTGACGCAGAGTCTCCGGCCTCAGCTCGTGGAGGACGTGGTGAGCGCTCTGTTCCCTGCGCGAGGGGAACATCCGCCCCCGCCTATGGCTCCGCCACCTGCGGTGCCGGAAGCGGACCACCAGGACGACGACGACGACATCCCGGAAGGGACCGGGGTAGACCTGAGAGTGGCGGTACGTAGGCTCAAGGCCAGGAATACCGCCCCAGGACCCGATGGCTTGCCTGGCAAAGCCTGGGTCCTGGCCTCGGAGGCTCTCGGGCCCCGACTGGAGGGGCTCCTAAGCGCATGCTTGGAGAGAGGCCAATTCCCGCTTCGTTGGAAGACGGGGAAGCTGGTCCTCATTTGGAAGCCGTGGCGCCCTGCGGACTCTCCGTCCGCATACCAGCCCGTGGTGCTGCTCGACGAGGTGGGCAAGCTCTTTGAAAGAGTCATTGCAAACCGCCTCGCCGAGCACCTTGCGGGGACGGGGCCGGATCTTGCGGAACACCAGTTTGGTTTCCGCAAGAGGCGCTCTACGGTGGACGCCATCATGCGCGTGAGAGCCCTCACGACGGGGGATGCAGTGGCCAGGGGGGGGGGGTTGTCTTGGCGGTGTCTCTCGACATCGCCAACGCCTTCAACTCCATGCCCTGGAGCCGCATTAGGGAGGCACTCCGGTATCACCGGGTGCCGACCTATCTCCGTCGTATAGTCGGGGACTATCTGACGGACAGGGCCGTCATCTACCCCGGTCGCAACGGTGAGTGGAACCGGCGAGAGATGTCGTGCGGTGTCCCACAGGGTTCGGTTCTGGGGCCGCCCCTGTGGAACATCGGTTACGACTGGGTGCTGCGCGTCGACCTCCCTACCGGCGTCAGCGTGGTTTGCTACGCTGACGACACGCTGGTACTGGCACAGGGGGGGTCGTACGAGGCGGCGGCGGAAAATATGACACGCGGGGTTGCGATAGTCGTTGAGAGGATCCGGCAGCTGGGTCTTGAGGTGGCTCTGCACAAGTCCGAGGCCATGCACTTCCATGGTCCTCGGAACAGGCCACCACCGGGATCCTCAGTGATGGTAGGAGGGGTATCCATCGGCGTCGAGTCGACGTTGAAGTACCTAGGACTCGTCCTCGACGGCCGATGGAACTTCGTTGAGCACTTCCGACGTTTGGCTCCCAAACTGGAACGGACCGGGGCTGCCTTCAGGCGGCTCCTGCCGAACCTGGGGGGGCCAAACGCCTCCTGCCGGAGGCTCTACGCGGGGATTGTGCGGTCCATGGCCCTTTACGGGGCCCCGGTGTGGGCGCGTGGTTTGGCGCGGCTTGCCGTCCACCACCTGAACGCGCCCCAAAGGGTGGTCGCCGTGAGAATGGTTCGCGGCTACTGCACGATTTCCCGCGAGGCGGCGTGCCTCCTTGCCGGATTGCCGCCATGGGATCTGGAGGCGATAGTCCTCGCGCGCCTGCACGAATGGCGCACGGAGGCACTATGCCGGGGGGAAACTCCGCTGCCGCGGCAAGTTGTCGTGCAGCGGACAGACTTCCGGCGTGATCTCATGGCGACATGGAGAGAGCGACTGTCGCAACCCCGTGCTGGGCACGCCACTATAGCGGCGATAAGACCCCTCTTTGAGGAGTGGCTTGAGAGACGCCACGGCGTCCTCACCTTCCGCCTGACGCAGGTCCTCACCGGACACGGTGTGTTCGGGAGGTTCCTGCACCGAATCGGGCGGGAGGAAACGCCCGGGTGCTCCCACTGCGAGGATCGACCGGAGGACACGGTGGAGCACACCGTGGAGGTGTGCCCTGCTTGGGCGGAGCACCGCCGTGTCCTCGTAGCGGCGATAGGCGGCGGCGACCTCTCGCGTCCGGCCCTGGTCGAAGCCATGGTCCGGAGCGAGACGGAATGGGATGCCGTCACCACCTTCTGCGAAGCAGTGATGCTAGCGAAGGAGGTGGCGGAGCGGGAGAAGGAGAGAGCAGCAGCTTTCCTTCCCGGCCGCCGCGGGAGACGCCCCGGGCGTCGGGGGCTACGTCGTGGCCCCCGGCCACCGTAGGCGCGGGCCTGTGGATGGCGAGCAATGGGTAGCTCGCCGTCCGTCCGTCTAACGACGACAGGCCGTGTCGACGGCGCGTTTTGTTCCACGCGCGCCTCAAAGAGCTGTCAGCATCGTGAAGGGGCCCGCAAGGGCCGACGCCTGCCGGGGCTGCGGGCTGTTCGAAAGAGATACCGCGGCTCCGGAACGTAAGGGCACTGAAGGAACACGGGTGGTTTTTAGTCAGTAAAAGTCTGACACTCCCTTCCGCTCCACCCAGAGCGAAAGGCGTCATTTGATGATTTTCCATCCGCAAAAAAAAAAGAAGAAAAAAAAGGTATTGCTTCCAAACATTTCGTTATCGATTTCGTATCGTTAAGCGCTAAGCGTGTTTCACATGGTACGGGGTGGGGTGAAGGAAACGTTCATTTAGAGATAACAAACCTAAGCCGAAACAATACCACTTCTAAAATGGCAGACCTCAAAAAACTATTTAAATAAGGACTATACAATATTGACCATATAAAGTGAAGAACTGCATTAACCACGTCATAAAAGAAGAAAACAAATTAAATAAATTGGATAATGCCATTGATAAAACGGTAGATGGTTTTATAATCAATGTGGCGAACTTTTCCACATCTTTATCATCAGAAAATGATTCCTAAATAGTTACAAAAGCATAGTCTGTCAAGTGTCTCTGACAATTTATTATGAGAAGTTTTATGCTGTCTTCAAGGTTGACTGCTAAAGAATGCATTCAAAATTCGCCATTTTACCCGACTGCCAAGAAGTGGTTATGTTTTGTACAACTACCTACCTACCTACCTACTTATTACACTATTTACCTACTGTTCACGTAGTTATTAAATTTTTATTAATTCTTATGGTTTATAAAAAATAAATAAAAATTTATGTTAATTTGCTTTTTAATTCATATAAGTTCTGTTCTTTCTTCATGATAAAATAGACACAGGACCTACGAAGAACTTCGCACTCGGCACTCTTATCTTTCACTTTGATGATGTATGTAATGATACAAGCATAAAAAGATTAAACCTAAGAAAAAGTTTGGCTACCCCGATGATATCGTCAAAGGTCAATGTACGTTTTTCCGCCTGCTCTAGAAACATACTATAACAAGTCTGTTGTCACCATGGCGAAACTTAAAGAGTTAGTATAAGTTATACTAATCAATGCAATAGCGTGTGTAGGGAAGCTCAACGCAACTATATCCATAAATCGGTACAAATGGACTATGCAGCTAAAGTCTGGAGTTTTCTTAGATCAATGGGGGTTGAAATGTCCCATAAATGCTTTCCTTCGCAATAATATGACTGTTTCGCAGCTGAGCACATCAAAAACCAGCCCCCAACAGAAAGTGGTTCAGTGCAAGCAGGGAGTCACTGCAGTATCAAGTAATGAGAGCAAGAGAACAAGGCGAGTTATCTACAAGAAGTAAATTACGGTGGCGGTATACTTTTATCCCATAAATATACTGTGCTGATATTATATATGAAATTCAGTGGTAGTTACATTTAGTTAATTGATAAGTTGATGCTGTCGTCTTGTGTACCTGTTATATACACTCCATGGAGATATCATGGATAAACAAGCATTGTTGATTTGTTTGTAATATATTCTCTACGTTTTAATTTAACAAGCACAATTTTTTTTTGTCTCTCTCTTTATATACATGTAGTTCAGGCTTAGAGTACTAGCTTATTAGATTATTAACGTCAATTAGATATTTGGGTAGGTACCTAATCAATCTCAATATATTTAGGTGTCATAGGCATTGATCATTGGTCATTGACAAAATATGTAGTACTACTGTAGCAAGCTATTGGTTTGATAGTTGATTTTCGTTGTTACAAATCGTCATAAGCAGACAAAGACCTCAGACCATACAGCCTATATTGGCTACATAGTTTATACTTTATAATTATTTTATTAATTTCAGTAGTTCGTACCACTAGTACTTTTGCCATTGTTAAGGTAGTTCATTTGTTAAATTTACTGGCTAAAGCCATCCTTATTGTCTAGCCTGTATCCACTCAGAGATTTCGTGCTTATTCGTAACGACAGGATAGGAAGGGGAGGTGGAGGTGTTGCAATATATCTACGAGCAACAATACCTTATAAGATTGTTCTATGTTCTCCATTCCCCTATTCTGCCTCTGCAGAGTTCTTATTTCTTGAAATTGACATCAGGGGCATTAAGGCGATACTAGGGGTAGTGTACTGTCCGCCGGCTGTAGATTATTTCCTTGATCTCGAAACTGCTCTTGACAAGATTGGGTCCGAATATACACACCACATAATAATGGGTGACTTCAACACCAATTTATTATTAAATAACTCTCGCGTCCAAAAACTTCGGTCAATCTTGGAATCAGTCAATTTCTGCATTCTTCCGTTAAAGGAAACCCACCACAACATCGACAGTGATGATTCATGGATTGACCTTATTATTACCTCTTCTCCCGACCGCGTGGTTAAGCATGGACAACTTTCTGCTCCGTGTTTTTCACGTCATGACTTAATTTACTTTTCTTATAGATTGAAACCTCCAAAACATAAACCCTCTATTTTGCATTTACGCAACTTTTCCAAATTGAACATTGATCAACTTAAGAGCGACGCTTCCCGTGTTGATTTAGAACCTCTTGGCTTAGCATGTACAATAGATGATAAAATCTCAATCCTTAATAGTATTGTTCTCAATTTATATAATGTTCATGCTCCTGTACACCAAATAAGAGTAAAGCGTCCTCCTGCACCTTGGATGACCAGAGGCGTAAGGCTGGCAATATCGAGACGAAACCGAGCTTTTCAGAAGTTTAAGAAGCAACGCACTATGGAAAATTGGACTAGTTTTAAGGCTTGCAGAAACAGATGTAATCAGATGGTGCGAAACGCTAAACGCCGCTACATTCACGATAATATCCTTAATAATTCGACCGCAGGTATGTGGAAATTCCTTGGATCCCTAGGTATTACCAAGCCTCCGTTAGCAGAGCTAGGTCCTTCGCTTAATTTAGATGACATTAATCGTCATTTTTCTGTCATTGTTCCTATTGATCCTAGTATTAAATCCCAAACGATACATTCTATCGCTTCTATGGAATCACTCTCCATTCCCTTTTTTGAATTCTCTCCTGTGACCCAAGATGATGTTGCTAAGGCGTTATCAGCTATTAATTCCAAGGCTCTGGGTTGTGATGACATAAGCAAGACTATGGTGAATATGTTACTTGAGTTTCTTCTCCCAGCAATAACACATATTGTAAATTACTCCTTGGACTCAGGTCAATACCCAACTTTGTGGAAACAAGCTTATGTTCGACCTCTTCCCAAAATTCCTAATCCTACACTACCCTCTCACTATCGACCAATTTCTGTTCTCCCATTCCTGTCCAAAGTTCTTGAAGCCTGTGTGTATAAGCAAATCTCTTGTTTCATAAAAGAACATAACCTATTGAATGTTTTTCAACCAGGGTTTCGGTCTGGTCACAGTACCATCACTGCACTAATTAAGGTCACTGATGACATAAGAAGAGGTATGGATGAACAGAAAGTGACAGTGCTGGTGCTTGTTGACTTTTCAAATGCTTTCAACACAGTTGATCACGACATCCTCCTCTCTATTCTGACTCATCTTAGATTTTCATCCTCAGCCTTGGAGTGGATCTCATCCTATCTTCGCGGCCGCCAACAGTCCGTCCGCCTTGGAGAACAGTTCTCTGGCTGGGCTGACATCGAATCTGGTGTGCCGCAAGGCGGCATACTTTCTCCTATAATGTTTTCTTTATTCATTAATTCCATATCTTCTGTTATCAAGTGTTCGCACCATTTGTATGCAGATGATCTTCAACTATACGTACAATCTAGTATCGACGACATCAATAACGTCATAAGACTGATGAACGATGATCTTGATGCTATCCGAGTTTGGTCGTACAGGCATGGTATCTCGGTAAATCCGTTGAAATGCAAAGCAATGATTGTAGGCAGTTCAAGGATGCTGGCTAGGATTGACTATAGAAACCTTGAACCTGTGGTTTACAATGGTATATCGATCCCTTTCAATGAATCAATAGTTAATCTCGGCTTGCATATAGATCAAACTATGAACTGGAGTTTGCAAATCTCTGAAATAAGCCGTAAAGTTGTTGTTGCCTTGCGTTCCCTGTATCGTCTGAAAAATTTCTTGCCCTTCAAAACTAAGCTTATGTTGGTAAATTCCCTCATTCTTCCCATTATTGATTATGCTGATGTGTGCTATCCGGATCTATCGCAAAATCTTCTCAACAAGTTGGAGCGCCTTCTCAATAATTGTATAAGATTTATTTTTAATTTACGTAAATACGACCATATCTCTGCCTATCGTTCTAAGCTTAAATGGCTCACTATACGTCAAAGGCGTTGCTCCAGAATTTTACTGACACTTTTTTCCATCTTAAATGATGCTAATTCTCCGCCATATCTTAAAGAAAACTTCAATTTTCTCTACTCTATTTCCGGCCGTGAACCTCGTCCTTCTAACGCACTTAAAGTTAGTATTCCAGAACATAGAACAAATTTTTTTAATTCTTCCTTCACAGTTCAGGCTATTCTCCTCTGGAACGCTTTACCCGCTGATGTCAAGAAAGTTACGAATAAGCTTTTGTTTAAAAGATTGGTGCGACAACATTATTTAGAGGTAAACAACAATTAATTGCCTTCCCCGTTTTATATATATAATATATTATATATATTAATATATTATATGTGTATTTATAATTTATATATTTATATTTATTTATGTATATATGTGTGTGTTGTGTGTATGTGTATATATATTTACATATGTGTGTTGGTTATGTATACTGTATATATATAATGCAATTAGGTAGTTTTTGTATTGTGTAATCTATTTATTATAGCTGAACTGTCTTTTATAACTTATGTTTTATTATTGTCCTTAACTTGCACCTGCCAACATCTTTATTTATTCCATTTTTCGTCGGGTTGACTGGTAGAGAATGCCATAGGGCATTAAGTCCGCCCTTTGTAACCCCTAGTTGGTGTGTTGCAATAAAGGATAAATAAATAAATAAATAAAATATTTTACTCTCTTTTATTGATTTACTAAATCATCACTTTTCATCCTAGTCCAACTTAAATAGAGCTACAAAATTCAACACATTAAATTTTCTCTCATCGTTTCCAACTCTTGGTCATTCATCTTTTGTTCTAAATAAGTTCTCTGCTTGTGAAGTAAGAAGAGTATTCTATTCATTACTTTGAATGCAATTGACAGTGACTGTATCAGGCGTAATATGATCCTTCCAATTGTTGGCATAATTATCCCAATACTTTGCCATATCCTTAACTCCTCCATTTCTTGTGGTGTTTACCAACAACTCGGAAAGACGTTCACATCATACCGTAGCCTGAAAAGTCCAACCCTACATCTTTTTCGGAATATCATCCTATATCTATATTAACATTCCTATACAAAGTTGTCAAACGCCTGGTATATAATCAGCTCAGTGCTTTCCTTCGCAATAATTCCCTTCCAAATTCTCTACAATCTGGTTTTCGTCCTGGGCATAGTACTGTCACATCTTTAGTCAATATTACGGAAGATATAAGATCTGCCATGGAAAATGGCAAATTAACTATCCTTGCTCTGTTACATTTTAGAAATATTTTGAAATTTTACTGGGTATACATATCTCTAACAGTGATTGTTTGGTTTCGAAGTTACCTGTCTGGGCGCCGGCAAAGTATTCGCGTTGGTGACAATTTTTTCTTGGTATGATACCATTTCTAGTGTCCCACAGGGTGACGTATTATCTCCCTTACTTTTATTAATTTTTATTAATTCTATAGCCACTAAGATTACTTCTTCTTACTACCTATACGCAGATGATCTTCAAATATATACTGATGTTTCTCCTAGAGAACTAGCTACAACTATTAGTACTATAAATAGTGACCTTGAGCAAATATCAGATTGGGCAAAATCATATGGATTGAAGATTAACCCCCTAAAGACTCGAACCCCCTAATTATCGTCGAAAGTTCGAATATGATTGGAAAATCTAACCTATTTCAAGCACCTCAAGTTGTTTTTGATGTAAGTTTTATCCCTGTTAGTGAAAAGTTCAAGGACTTGGGAATTTATATTGACAGGAACATGTCATGGGGTTCTCAAATACAGGAAGTTAGTCGTAAACTCTTTGCAGCTGCTAGATCATGGAACAGTTTAAAAAAAATTCTACCTACAGCCACTAAAATTGCGCTTGCACAATCTCTGTTTCTGCTAATTCTGGACTATACAGATGTCTATTTCACCGAAAAGCAATTTGATAAACTTGAGCGCCTTCAAAATGTTTGTATTTCATATTTGGTTTGCGCAAATATGATCATGTTTCTTGTTTTCCTAATAAGCTCAAGTGGCTTCCTATAAGTCTTCGCCGGATTGCTCATATACTGTCACTCCTTTTCAATGTTCTGTTTACCCCTTCCTATGCCTCTTATCTTAAGGATCGCTTTGAATTCCTTCACTATTCCCATTCGAAAGTTTTGACATCATCAGAAATTTTCACATTAAAACTGCCTGTCAATAATACCAAATTTTTGAACACGTCGCTTACTATCCAAATATATAACAGTTTTGAACAGAGTAAAAGTGGAAAATCTACAAGGAAAAGAAAAGAAAGACAAATATGTAGAAAAACTGAAGGAAAGTGGGAGACATTTAAGAAAGGGGTCGTGAATGTTCCTATTGAGGTATGCAGGGTAGCTAAAAGAAGGAAAGGAAGAAATAACTATAATGTGTGGATGGATAAAGATGTACAAAGGGTTGTGCAAGAAAAGAAGAAAGCGTGGTTGGATTGGTTAGCAACAAAACCTAACCAAAAATTCAAAAGACAATGTATGACGAGATAAAAGAAGCAAGAACGAAGTATAAAAGATTGAAATCAGCAGCGAAAGAAGCTTTGTCTAGAAAGAAGGAAGAACAAAAGGATGATTTCGATAGGAGGCTCACTGAAGATTTCCAGTCGAACATTAAGTTTATCTGGAAATCCATTAAAACAGCTAGAGGAAAAACTTCTATCTCGGAGCTGAGTACAATTAGGAGTCAAGATGGAAGCATTATAAAAGGAGATGAATTTGTGTTAAAGAGATGGAAAGAGTATTTTGAAAGTTTGTTTGAAAGAGAGGAAGTGCAGGTACAGCATCCGGCACCTTCCATGGAAACTAATATAAATGTTGATGAAAGTGACATAAGCATGGATGAAATAGTGAAAGCGTTGAAACGTATGAGATTAGGTAAAGCTGCAGGGTATGACAGGATTACTGTCGAGATGCTGAGGGCTGGACAGGGCATAGTGGCTAGTCAGCTGTACCACCTTTTCAATTTGTGATGGTGATTGTGATGGGCTAGTACCGGGAGACTGGTGCAAAACCGTAATCGTGCCATTGTATGAGGGAAAAGGGTCACGGAAGGACTGCATAAATTACCGCGGTATAAGCCTTCTCAAAGTCGTCGGTAAATTGTATGCGAAAGTGTTGATTGAAAGGGTTGTGAATGAAACAATCGAAAAATAATGGGATGCACAAGCGGGATTTAGAAAGGGAATGTAATGTAAGGATCAGGTCTTTTCCTTGCGGTGCATAGCCGAAAAGTGTTTGGCTAAAAACAAGAAGGTCTATTGCGCGTTCGTGGATCTAGAAAAGGCCTATGATATAGTGGTGAGGAAAGAATTGCGGTCAGCACTATCCGTGAACGGTGTGAGCAGTATCCTTATACGAGCATTGCAATCTCTTTATAGGGATTCTAGTGCTTGTGTAAGGATAAACGGGGCATACACTGAATGGTTTAATATTGAAAAAGGTGTTACACAGGGATGTGTAGCGTCACCGTGGCTGTTTAATCTGTTCATGGGCAATTGTTTGACAGATTTAAAAGATAATGAAAGTGGGTTGAGAATGAATGAGTTACTCGTCAAATGTTTTCTCTATACTGATGACCAAGTCCTACTTGCGTCTTCGGCCGGGGAGTTGCAGGGGATGGTAACTGCTATGAGTGGAGGAGGAGCTTTTGTTAGAAAGGAAATGAAGATGAATGTAAAGAAGACGAAAGTGATGGTGTTTGAAAGAGATGAGGCAGTGACAGACTGCAATATCGTAATTGGAGAGGAACAAATTGAACAGGTGAAGGAGTTTGTATATCTGGGTTGAATGTTTACGAGAGACGGAAAGTGTGAGAGTGATATCGAAAGAAGAGTGAATGCAGGAAACATGGGAATGGAGCTATGCACTCCTTTATGAGCAGTCGGAAGGTGTCTAATAAGGCTCGTTTGGCTGTGCATGAAGGGGTGTTGGTTCCGACACTCATGTACGGAAGTGAAAGTTGGGTATGGCAGAAGAAACATAAAAGCAGAATAAATGCAGTTGAGATGACGGCGTTAAGTAGTATGATAGGAGTTAAACTGAGTCACAGGATAACAAATAATGAGATAAGGAAACGTTGTGGTCTGAAAGAAAATGTAGTGAGAAAGGTATGCTGAGATGGTTTGGCCATGTAGAGAGAATGAATGAAGAACGGTTGACGAAAAAGGTGTATAAGGTGAGTGTGAAGGAAAGTGTTGGAAGGGGTAGACCTAGGCGGACGTTTCTAGATCAAATCAGGGACGTCTTGAAAAAAGGCCAGGTCAAGAGTACGCTAAACCGAAGAGCATGTATGAAGGGAATAATGAAAGTGGACGAAGCGAAACAAGTATGTAAGGATCGTAGCAAGTGGAAAGAAGTGGTATCTGCCTATCCCTACGGGAAAGAGGCGTGATTATATGTATATATATATATATACATATAATATGAAAATCTTTATAAATATTGTTTCTGCATCACCAACCCACACAATTTTCTGCTTTCTGTAATCTTGTCCATCCAAAGGCTGTCTGGAAAAAATCGCTTTTAGCGATAAGACCACCCATTGTGTCACTATTTTTTTTCTTTCGTTTATGTTTTGATTTGGTGTACAATAAAGAATTATCTATCTATTTCATTTAAGTGAATTGTATGAAATCAAATTCGAGAAAATAAAGTTCTTGAAGCTGTGTTGGCTTTTGTTTTGCTGTTTTAATGTTATTGTACAGATATTGGCACTAGGCTTTAATATAATCCCAAAAAATGGTAACTTAATCGGTAAGTACTATAATAAGTCAGATGACTTAAAAATAAATTTTGAAAATGCAAAAGTACACACCTCGAATGTTCATGTAATGTTTTTAATAATCAATTAATTTTCTATGGACTTCAAAAAGGAGACGATACTCAATCCGACTGTATGGTTTTTCTTTGTTTTTTTTTATGTGTAACCTCATAAATTTTTTCTGGGTAAACCAATTTCGATGATTCTTTTTTTATTTGAAAGCTGGTGCTTCTCATGTGGTCCCATATAAATTTGATCAAGGTCTGAATAATTGTTTTTGAGTTATTCTTAATAATTTATATTGAAGTCGGTTGTACAAACTTTTTTATCTTAAATTAATATATTAATAACCGAAACACATATTTAGTTTAAAGCTATAAAAATATTGTTTCGGTTTTATTAACACGAAATTTTTTTTCGACTGCTTGATACTGGTGATTCGTATTTTCTTTTTTTTATAGGATAAGGGTGACAAACGAGCACACAGCCCACCTGATGGTAAGTGGTTGCTGCGGCCCATAGATATCTACATCTATCCTCGTTTGCGAATCAAAATGCAGATGCGTTGCCACCCGTGAGGACTAAGACGGGATGCCTCATTTCCAGTAAAAAGGGCCTCCGGCCACCTGCACTCACCAAGCGAAACGCAGAGGTAAACCTCTACTTCACGCTGGTATTCTGTGAGGTCGTGGTACCACCCCGGTTCGAGCCGGCCCATCCGTGCGACAGCAAAAGCTGCCGCAAGGCTCTACCACTGTTAGATTCTTATCGCAAAATTTTTCAAATATTGAAATTCAAAAAGAATTTCTAGGATTAAAATCTAAAAGTAATAAAAAAAACAAAGTGATAAGTTCAGTTTCAAAAAAACAAAGTTAGCGATTAGAATCTACTAGTTAGTCTGTGTTACCGACCAACTGACGTCGAAGTAAATTTATTGTCAATTATTTATTTTTATTAATCGAAAAAATAATCTTATAACTACGTCACAAGTATTAACTGAAATCTCTTCTTACTACTGGCATACTTTTTTATTATATAAGTGCAATATAAATCTAGTGGAAGTGATTTCAGTAGAATGAATCGCGATTTTTTGATTTGGTGACAATAGAGCAGTACATCTGCGTTTCGCGTTCGATGTGTGCAATATTTCTGAAAATAGACGAGTGAAATGAGCTCTCAGTCCACTTGATAGTTCAATAAGTAGCTGTAGCCGACTCCAATTATAAAAGGCGGGATGGAAAGCCTCTAATTATACTAACTCTTACATTCAAACCACAACCCAGCAGTGGATGCGTCGCCATATAATGACTAAAATAGGATAAAGTTGTTGTTGTCATGAAGTAGAGAAAAGAAGCGCTATAACCCAGCGAGTAAAACATAACATTATATTAAATGCTCGTTGTTAAACATTATTTTTTTCGTTATTCCGAGAATATATTGATAAATAGCGTAATTTTATATGTGCTAAAACCAACAACGATAGAAAATCGGAACCAATAGAAAAAAAGTAAAGCTGAGAAATGTCTTAACAAGTAAATTATAATTAAAAGCATTTAAACAGTGATCGTTGATATTCATTGATAAGTATATGCGTGTGTGTGTGTGTGTGTGTATGTGTGTGTGTAAGTGCATGTGTGATGTGCGTTTATATATTGAAAAATCTTCTCGGCAGTTACTAAAGGGTATTGAAAGAAATTTCATATATTATGTGTCAAATTTTCTTCATGTTACACCCACTTTCGGCTCCCATATCACAACTGTTAATAATGAATGTAAGCTAATACAAAACAGTAGTTTCATATCGAGTATCCCGGACGTTGTTAATGCTTTTTGGCACGGGGCGGGGATAAGGGGCTAAGGGTCCCTTAAATTTAGACTTCGTGGTTAATGACGGCTAACTGGAGCCGTTTTGTAAGACAAGCTTTTGTTGTGTTTAGTAATGCTAATGAAAGTAATACTTTTAAATTTACTGAGAGGTTACGCGACATTGCGGCATACTAATGGTGAATTTACTCTTGAAGAAATTTAAATTAAAAATAATCATCACTGCTCAGGACTATGGGTAAACGCTAAAATTAGTGGACCGAAAAAAATTACTTTTTCGTAAAAGAAGTTAATTAGCCAGAAATGTTATTTCCTCGAAAAATATTTCTTGAAATTTATTTAAGTAGATCACTTAATCTTATCTTTGCTTTTACTTGAATAAAGACATAAGACCACAAAACGAAGCTAATTAATCACACAATGTCAAAGAAGCAAAAAGTTAATTTTACAGTTCGTGTTTGTTAAATGTTCTTTATTTGATAAATCCTTAATTATTCTTTGTGTGTAAGTTTACTTTGTGTTCAAGTCCGTTGATGGAAGTTAATATTACCTATATTAAAAGAACAATACTTATAGGAACCAGAAAGTTTTATATAATAATTATGTTTGCGTTACCGTGTGATAGCAGCGTAAGAAAATCCGTCAAAATCAAAGTCAAAAGTATTTTTTTCAACTTGGGCTTGTTTAAAGCTTTTAACGTCTAAATCTACGCAATGTCATAGAACTCGCACTACTTCTCTCGAGGGTGCCGTAAAGTGGAACGATGGAAAATGTCGGGAAGATCAAGCTGTTAAAAGAAGTTTAGGCTAAATGTAAATTTCGAAAACGCAACAAATAGCAAACTAAGCAGGCTAAATTACTAAATTCTATATCTAAATTAAGTAAATTATTGTGACTTTTTTGTAGTAGAAATTACGTTTTTCAGGATTCTGTACCCATAGGGCAACCATCGGGACCCTATTACTAAGCCTCCGCTGTCCGTCTGTCAGCAGGATGTATCTCATGTTTCGTATTAGGTAGACAGTTGAAATTTTCACCGAATGTGTATTTCTGTTTCCGCTATAATAACAAATAATGAAAATTTAAATAAATTAAAAATTGAAAGAGACGCCCCTACTAGAAACGTGTATATATGGTACGGAACCCTTTATGCGTGAGTCCAAATAGCACTAGGCCAGTTATTTAAATACTGGCTATTATTTTAATTACTGATATTCCCATTAAGCATACCTGGTAAGCTTAAAATACTTGCGTTAGAAGTGGTTTACGACAGTAGTCGAATGACGGGTTCGAACCCACGACCTTTTGAGTCAACGGTACGTACCCTGCCATTAGGCTAGTGTAGCTAATACTATTTCGTCGCTTTATAGCCATTTCACTTTCGATAGTAATACTGATTTTTGGAAATAAATGCTATTGCTTTTCAGAAATAAATGTAAAATTCGGACAACATAAAATAGGAAGAAGTAAAAGTTAATAGGAGAGAGGAAAAAATGATGAACAAGTCAATTACAAGTGATGTCTATCCTTTGGGATTTGGGATAATTAATGTGCGGCCGCTGACAAGCCTTTTTTGATAAGTGAAACGAGGGAACAGCTAATTTGGTGAATACTTTGTTATTTTTCATTTAGAGATACGTAACACCCATTAAAGTAATTAATTATTATAAACAATAAAACAGAATTTGAAACTTATTCTTATCTTATACGTCTTTGCATACATTTTCTTAACATAACCTTCGATATGTTTTGTACTAACTAACATGACTATTAGTGTACAAATTATATATTAAAAACATAATAGTATACAAATCGAGAAAGTATTGTAAATAAACAGTACTGGGCAATCATAAGTTAGTAACCTCATAAGTTATCAAAACAATCGGTTTTCTTTTACTTCTTCTTCTTTTAGTATTTTTAAATCCACTGTTAGACATTTTATAGTTAACACGCTTGGCAGGCGGGTTGGCATCCGCAGTTTTTTATTATTCTCAGTTCTTATAAGGAAGATGCTGCTGTCTATCTTCTGTTTTAGTTTTTTTATGCTTTTTTTATACTTTGCGATATGGGGTAGTGGATATGATTTCGCCGCCACCAGAAGGTTACACCGCCGCTACACTGTTGTTATATTCTCTTACTTAATTATGTAATATGCTGTAGATAAACATGTATGGAATATGTTGTGTTTATAACATTAAAACAATAGTTGACTATCGGTTTTTTTTTTCTAAAGATATTAAAAAAAAAGTAAAATTACTCCCTCGAATGGTACAAACGTACTGGCAATATGCATAAATTTTATTTTATTTGGACGAAAAACATAATTGTAAAAATTATTAAGAGACTGCGGAAACCTTTCGTGTTCGATCTGGGAAATGACTTTGGAGAATTTTCACCAGTTACCTCAACTAATGAGGCTGACGTCCAAAATAGCTCCCTAAACAAGAACAGTTAAATCTAGTAAGAGTACATTGTGTTACCAATATTTTTTTCTTAAATTATTTTTTGTACTGCTTGATAACGTACGAGTATGTATTAAAATCAATCAATTACTTTATATAACCGAGTTTCATTAAATGGGAAAATATATAAAATATATTTTTTTGCTTACAGTCTCCTAGGGAAACTCTTAATACATTTTATGATTACATAGTGGGTAGTATTATTATTATCTTGTATAACTTTGTTTCATCTTTAAAATATTCTATTGAATTCTTTAAAAAAATCTTCGCTAGCCAGTAAGTTTGGATGAAAAATTAATAAGACCACAATGTGTATGTAATAATCAAAACTCAAAAATTTACCTTGCAGTTAATTTAGATTATTATAAATTGTTTATTAATAAAAAGTTACAGGAAGCTTGATGGAGGCATTTTTATCGAATTTAATTTTCTGTAATTGAAACTTTTTTTAATAGAATAAGGGAGAAAAATGAGCACACAGTCCAGCTGATGGTATGGGTTTCTGTGGCCCATCGACATCTATATCTGTCCTCGATTATGAATCAGAGCAAAATGCAGATGCGTTGTCACCCGTCAGGACTAAGATGGAATGTCTCGTTTCCAGTAAAAAGGGTCTCTTGTTCTCTACGCTCACCATACGAAACATAGCAGCATTGAGCTGCTATTTTACGTTGGTATTCTGTGAGAGCGTGGTCCTTCCTTGGTCGAGCCGATCCATTCGTGTAACTTTACTACTAATACAGCTGCAGCATGGTTCTACCACGTAAGAATTTAAGTTTAAATTTTAAACGAACTCTCATCTAATAACATTTAATAATATTTTAATTTCAAAATTGACATCCTGAATAACATGTTTCCTATAATTACACGAAAAAATCATCTCCACTGACTTTTATCCCCCAGTCACCGTGAAACTTAACACAACAGGCCCGTGATAAACGATTGACTCAATGACTTGAAAAAGTAACGCCCCAGAACGGCAATCGCAGACTAACGACGTCTATTATCTGCCGACGAATATCTCTCAAAAGAACTCGATCGTTGCTTTCCCTCTGGATATTTTACAATTAGAAATTTTTGAACTATACTCTTAAAACTATATTTAAGGATTTTTGTTCTTTTTTAAATATATTCTAATTTATCCCTTAATTATTTGTTTTTGATTTTGTAATAGCATGACGGCAATTTTTTGAGGATAACGAATTTTAAATTGTACTAAAAATATAATCCAAAGTTTCAATTTCTTTCTAAAACTTTATTAGTTTGTAGAGCTTTGAGTCGATGCCAAGATGATCAAGCAAAACATGGTAAAAGCTCATAAGGCCCTGCATCCTCAAAATTAACTCTGCCAAGAATCCACAATGTATTGAATTTTCTGTGCTTTGGCCACTATACTTCTTTTAAACATAGCTGTTTCGTTTCGTTTTAATAGAGAACTGCAAGTAGAAATACTTACAGCCCATGAGATTTGCCTTAACAAATCTTGTATCTTTTATATATCACCGAAATAAAATCGATTGGTTAATTATATATGTGTGTCATAGTGTGTGTGCCCGCCGTGTGTATGTATATTAAACAATAGTTTCATATTACTAAATATATAGCATATTTATCAAGTTATGTCACATTGTTTGACTATTGCATAATACTCATATGTACTGTTGTATCAATATACAACGTTAAAAATGTTATAAGTTACTTTAACTGACGGAAAATGTTAGAATATAAGAAAATGTCTTATAAGTAACCAATCAATTTGGTTAAAATGACGGGGCCGAACTCGATTATATCAATTGGACATTCTATCAATGGATCTTTGAGGGTATTTGTAAATAAATAAATCACAAAAGTTAGATCATTCATCAAAATTCAATCTGATCATATTTTTATATACCTTTTATCTTTTTGGTTCGTGTATGAAATTGATAAGATTTTTCCGGATATTACTTTCCATTAAAAATTTACAGGAACAACGAAAGAAAGAACATGAGCTTATATAACGTGACATTATATATTAATGAATAATAGAACAAGCGTTTCTTTGCGTAAATCTACAAACTAGGTAAGACACATCCGTTTTATTCTTAATGCGTATCTTAACTAATTAATTATAACAGCATTAATATGTCAATTTTTTTTAATAAGATAAGGTGACAAACGAGTACATAGTCCACCTGATGGTAAGTGGTTGCTGTGGTCCATAGACATCTAAATCTATCTCCGTTTGCGAATTGAAATGCAGATGCGTTGTCAGCTGTGAGGACTAAGGTAGAATGCCTCTTTTCCAGTAAAATGGCTCTCCGGTTCTCTACACCCACTATACGAAACACAGCAGTGTCAAGCTGTCATTTTACGCTGGTATTCTGTGAGAGCGTGGTCCTTCCCCGGTCGAGCCGACCCATTCGTGCTACAACTATACTACTAATATAGCTGCGGCATGGCTCTACCACGTATAAAATAAACAAAATCAAACTTTAAATAAAAAAATCCGACATCAAAAAACAAAAGAGAATATAATATTTACCATAAGTATATTAACTTTAAAATTCGCTGCTAAGACATATATGTATAGTGAAGAGAATTAAATTAGTGTATTAAAATTAAAGTTCAACTTCAGAAACTTTTTATCAATAAAAGTGACAGACGAGTACACTATCAATCGGATGGCATGTGAATGCTGTGAGGCAGAGACATGTACATCTATCCCCGATTAAGAATCAAAATGCTGTGTTGCGAAAATGATGCGTTGCCACTCCTGAGGACTAAGATGGGATGCGTCGTTTCCAGTAAAAAAGGCCTCCGTTTTTCTACACTCACCATATGAAACACAGCAGCATTAAGCTGCTATTTTATGCTGGTATTCTGTGAGAGAGTAGCCCTTCCCCGGTCGAGTCATCCCATTCATGCTACAACCATAATATAGCTGCAGCGTGGCTCTACCACGTGCGAAAACTATTTTTCGATGAAATTATTTAGTTATTTTTAGTTTTTTGAAATCGGCTTTTACTTTTTATTTAAAGGTAAATTTTTACCCCTTTCTCAGAGGACCAAATAATACTCAAGCTCAAGGTTACAACTAGAATATTGTCTTAATAGTTACATTAAAAAGTTTTCCGCCTTTAGTGTTAGAAGTATGACTTATTTTATTAAAAAATGACTCCTCAAAATTCGTTTACAGTTAACGGAGAGATCACGTAACATAGGCACATAAAAAAACATAAAGTCGAATGGAGAACCTCCTCTTTTTATGTTGACTAAAAATCAATATGGCATATTCTATATAGAAACGGTGAAATTATTGGCCTTTATTGTTAAATCCAACACTGAAGGATTTACATCTGTATTTTAGACATTAAGAAAGTATCTTAATTTTTAACATAAAAAAATATTTTTGTTTCTTTATGTTGCAGCTATTATTCTGAAACATACACTTAACCAAAAATATTTTTTTACACTTTTCTATTTCGAGAACATATGTTGATTCTTATGAGCCACATCACCCTTTTACCATTAGGTGGACTATGTGCTCGGTTACTCTTATGTACTAAAGAAACGAAAAATGTAACGATTTAAAACTGTCTTCTCAAAATTAATATTCTTAAGGCTAGTTACTAAAACCCAATTTCTCAATAGTAGAGTATGGATGGGGAACAAACGACGAACCTCGTTAGTACAAAGATGCCGCTTATTGGATTAATTAGTTCTCCTTTCGAGGAACACGTTGACATACTTTCGAAAGGAGTATATTGCTACTAATTTCTAAAGAATTTTATCGCTCAAGACTTCTTAATACCACGTATACTTTAAGTTTGCTTTAACGAGGTAAGTATTTAATTACTCAAAATATATAATTAAGAACTAATTAAATTATAAAGTAGAAGAATTTTTGTATTTTTATTAATCCCTGAGGAACTAACAAATTAAATGTTATGCCAGGAAAATGTTAAATCAAAATAAAATTATAACAACTACAAATTATAATATTTACCACATAAAAATATTTCAGTAAATTGGAGTATTTAGTCCATATTTACTAATGTTCTACGGACAATACCATGGGCGTTGGTGGATGCATAAAGTCCATACTTTCCTAAATTGATACTTGTTAGTCACTCTATGTTGTTTAGTCGATGTTGGGCATCTTTCAGTGTTCGTTCATATATGTTATGTAGTCATTTTCTAGGAAAAAATATTTTGGTTGCTGTTTAAAAAGACAAGAAGCGTATTGGCATTATTAAGTGGTTTTGTTTTTATATCTGTATAAATAAAATGATATAGGTTTGCAGTTTTGCGCGCATTGCGGAAAAACTACTGGATAGATTTTAATTAGGTTTTCTAAGTTTTGTTTCTTAGAAACTTGGCTTTTATTTAAAAAAAATATTGTGATATCTTTATTTAATATAAAATTGTTAAAATTTAAGAAACAACGATTTTATAAGCACTACGTGTTCAATGATATATGTTTTGATATATCAAGCAACGCGGACTTAGTCGCGGGTATGCTAGTCTTAAATAAAATGATTTTTTTGGATCTCGTATATTTGTTACATTATAATTCCTGACGTTTTAGGCGTTTATCAGCTAATATGTAAATATAAATCCGAATATAACTAGTTTTTATGAATTTTAGTCTGGAAGTAGCCGTGGTTAACTATGACATTGGTACATCCAACACCTCAGTTCCCCTATATAGGTGCTGTAAAGTGCTCGAAACGTCGTTAATATAAAATAAGTTAATAAACGTGATAAAATCCGTAAAAAATAGTTTTATTTAAATGTGTAGTATTCGCGTAAACACAACACATCATTATAAAACCTGAAGTTATTAAGTCCGCTTAGGTGCATTTAGAACTTGAGATTGTCTGCTGACTTAAACCATCATTAATATGGAGTAGTTTTTAAACAAATTACTAAAAAGGATAAATTTCTATTGCTTCATACTGACAAAGTACAACCGTTGTTGGCGTCCATTACTGATGAAAAAAATACGAGCGTAACAACACTAATGAAAGATTAGTTCTCATTGGGTTTTTGTTCGACCACATGTGGTGATATCGCAATGTGTGAAACATTTCGCGCTCACTGAAGTGTGCTCTTTGTCGGCTTATTTCATATACTGGGAATAAGCTACTGTAGATACAGCAATGTGTATCATAGTAGTTAAAATTATATAAACATATACATACATACAAATTTAATCCACTTCATATGAGCTTTAAAAGAATGCGCCCGTTGAATTACTAAGAAGGTTTGTCCATAGGTCATATGTGTGCATAGAGCCAGTACTTAACACTGGTATGACTGTTGTACACCGGGACATGAAATTCTACTTCATCTTTGTTTCGTCGAATTTTTCGCCAACAGAATTCTACGTCAATCGGAAAGGTGCACGGCATTCAGGTGACATCCAATCTTTCGAATTTTATCATCAAGCCTTACCTTTAACGAGTTGTATTTATTTTATTTTATAATTTAATTCGCTAGAAAAATATGTAATATTTGTTATTTAAGCATATAATATTATGTTTAATGACTGAAGGACCTAAGGATTCTACCAAATATTTACCATGAATTAATATATTTTTAGCAAAAAAAATTACAAACGATGTTCTACTTTTAACAGTTTTTTAAGGGGTAAATCCTAGTTTGTGGGTTTTCACACACATACACACTAGAATTTTCTCCTGTATTGTGGAGGCAGTTTACATACATAAATTTCACAAGGACAAAAATCAAGACCCGGAAATATTTGCAGGCCATACCAATATTAATTCCGTGCGGGATTCGAACCTACGCCCTCAGTGCCGCAATTTATTGCTAAGCCACTGCGCCACAGAGCCGACCATAAATACGTTATTCAATACAGTTATTCAATAAATACGATGAGTTCCATAAAAAACTATTTGAACTCTATTTTGCTTCTGAATGATTACCTAATCTATGACTCACAAAAAAAGCTGACACATACACATCAGTCATTAGTGCGACGCGGACCCTCACGATCGTAAAAACACATACCTCCAGCTGTTATCGGCAGAAAAACGGTGAAGACCAGTGGACTCGAACTGATTTGTGACCAACAAAAGATCGCCGTCTTCATCGACAATATAATTATCCAGCATCAAGTTACTTGTAACTTGCTACGAGTAACAGCGCTATTTGTAGCATAAATGGAACTCAAGAAGTCATAAAATAATTGAAAATAATCTTAATTGATATTTTACCACAAATTACTATAATGTTCTATATTCATAATAGTCCTTAAATTAAAGTTGCAAAGAAAATAATTACCCTCCATGTCTTACGCAATATTGAAGTACGAGAACTAAGCAGCTAATTTTTATGCTGGAATACGAGAACATTGGCACAACAAAGGAAAAAATCATCAACTAGTAATGTTAGTAAACACTCGATTAGTTTCTATAAAACCCGTTTCAATGGTCTCTTTGAAATGCAGATTTCCAAAAGTATTATGAAAAAGGTATTTTTTTATCTTTTTGATATTTTTTATTCTTTTTCTTTAACTGGTCTTTAGTGGCCTAGTAAATGTTAAAAGTACTGTTAAATAGTCACCCAATAGGATATAGACAGTGTGATTAGACCAAACCGCACTTCTTTCTTTTAAGTTAAGAAAATTAATGAAAGTATATTATGAGATTTCTGAATACTGCATTATGTAAAGTTTAACAGTACTTATAATAAGCACATTTTATTTTGTTTACAGCGTCTGTAATGATGTTAACAACATCATGACGAAAATACATTTGATGTCTCCGTTGTGAGTTTTTGTATCCAAATTGTCACCATATGGCTAGTGGAGACAAAACAAAGACGATAATAGTATGAAATGACAGTTGGCAGATCATTCTTATGATTGTGATTGTAAAAATCCTTTTACAAATGTTTTGTTTATGTAGGCACTATTAATAAAAGTTAATTTAACAGTGACATATGGTTGCATGTCATAAAGCAAAATCTGTTATCGAGGTCAATATTGGGTTTTTATTATTTAATTCAATAGCTATTCTTAATATAAGGTAAATAATGTGCAGTGACTAAAAGAAAAACTCTAGAACCGATTTTCTGACGCTTTTACTTCATTTGGTACGCTATCATCGGCACCATCACAGTTCGTCACTAGTTCCCTGCTGCATATAAAACACAGCCCTAAGCCACCACATGGATGCACCATCGACATATTATGTTATTAGGTCGTCATTCCATCTATAGGAAGTCGCTCTACTACACTCTCCTTCCCGGTACAATACTTTTAGAGAACCTTTCTTCTACGTCAGTTATCGGTTCTTTGTTAGATTTGTTGCCGAGCCATTGTCACTGATACGTTTGGCTTACGCTGGTTTACTTCGGATTTCTTCTTCACGTACATATTAATCTTGATTTTTTTATAGAATAAGGGTGACAAGCGAGCACACAGTCCACCTGATGGTAAGTGGTTGCTGCGGCCCATAGACATCTACATCTATCCTCTATTACAAATCAAAATGTAGATGCGTTGTCACCCGTGAGGACTAAGATAGAATGCCTCATTTCCAGCAAAAAGGGCCTCCGGCCACCTGCACTCACCAAGCGAAACGCAGAGGTAAACCTCTACTTCACGCTGGTTTTCTGTGAGGTCGTGGTACCACCCCGGTTCGAGCCGGCCCATCCGTGCGACAGCCAAAGCTGCCGCGTGGCTCTACCACTGTTAATTAATTAATTCTCTCCATTGATCGGTGGACGGCATAAAAGTTCTTTACATGGCTAGCTATGAAGCGGTAAACTTCACTCCTGTTTATTAGTAGAGTGTATGTAAATGTGCCAAATACACGAGAGGAGTTAGCAGAAAAAATAATTCAAGCAGCAAACGAATTGCGAGAAGACAAGGCAATGATCCAGCGCTCTACGCAACACGTTGCACTAAGAGCAACAGCATGTCTGCAGAGACAAGGAGGTCACTTTGAGCAGTTTTTGTAATTATTTTGCCAAATTAAATGCAATTGATATAAATTATTTTGTTTTATTTCATTTGCTAGTGTATCCGCGCTTTTCAAGTAAGTATGTTTACACTGTCATAGCTCCTAAACTATCTAACTCAGAGTTAAGATTTAAATGTGCATTTATAGCAAATATCCTGTATTATAATAAAAACAAGTAAAAAAAATTGGTTAATACGATTTTTTTTTAAAGCTAAGAATCTGAAAAACAACATCAATTTGTTGTCTAATTTATTTTTTCAAAAATGTTTTTTACTAATACTGAAAAATTAAAAAATAATATTTTGAATCTAGATTTATTGTCTACACTATTAACTAACATTTGAGACCAATTTTGTTTTTGAAAGTTTTCTACTTGGGTAGATATTGTTAAATTAATACAAGCATCTATGCTTCACCAACAATTTTTTTTAAAGTGCTGCCGTTTTTTATTGATGGCGAAAAAAAATCATTGATCCCTGATTTTTCGATAAACTTAATTGTATTTTAACCCCTTAAAGTATCGGACATCGGAAACCGGACATTCTGTATACGCCAATAACAGGATGTTTATTTTATCTCGAAGTAATGTGAATAGATATAAATATCGAGTAGTTAAGTACTTGTCAAGTTTTAAAAAAAATTGACTTTGAGCAAAACGAGTAACAAACACAAAATTCACCTGATATGTAGATGTTGTAGTCCATAGGCACCTACATCTATCTATCCTCAATTAAGAATCAAAATGCAGATGAATTGTCACTACTTCAGACAAATATGGAATACCTGATTGCTGGTGAAAAGGTCATAAAAAAGAAACAGTATTACGCTGCGATTTTATTCTAGTATGCTATGAGAGTGAAAGGTCAGCGACACATACTGCGACCATAATACGCAGCAGGAAGGCTTTACTACACACATTTTATTTATAATTATTATAAAATATTTGATGTTTAAGGTATTTGATCCTGAAAATCAGTATAACTCTTTTGATAGGAATAATCAAAGATCCAAAATCAAAATTGTTTGATGGCAGGGGTGATCGCCCGCAGCATGCTCGCTTCTTTCACTTTAAACACGAAATCCTGATTCCGCTAATCGAAATATTATGTTCAGATTCTGTCTAAAATAAGGAAAAAATATGTCGGGAAAACCTTATTCGATATCTTAATTTATACAAGAATATAAATTTATTAATTTCACAAACATTCTAGTCGTTTTCTTTGTGTTTTCCATTTAATGAAGACACAATAAATATCTCTATCAAAAGTTAACTGCTGACATAGGCCTCCTAAGGGAAATTATTTTACATAGTTTCCACACCTCGCAGATGGATTTGCAACTGTTGTTTTTTTTTGCTATATCTGTTTTATGTATCTATATATATATATCTATATCTTGTTGATATGTTTCCCTCTGTGGCCGTATACGATATCCATGGGACGATACGATGGATACAATATACGGTACAAAAATATAATACATCACTTTATTCAATGACCTAGATATTGTCACCTCAGTCGATTAGAATCAATTATTGCACATGGATATCGTTCGTTGTAGAGAGGACCGGCCATAATCGCCACGCTTGGTAAGCGGTCGCATTACCAGACGTCTCGCCCCTTTGACACACCCTTCGTTAGCTTGGGTAATTTACGTTTGGTGAAATCACAATAGTTATAATACCTTACGGTTATAAGTAGTTTTAAAAAAATAAGTGAGATTCACTCTGTAATTACAATGAACAGACACAAGCTAGTAGTACAAGTTGCTTGACTCCACAGCATCAGTAATTCATTCTTGGTGCAACGCTTTTACAATAAATCGCAGGAAATATACAAAATTTGCCCACTAGGGTTATTATAATATTAAGGGTAGGAGATCCAGCAGGTGGACTGTGTGCTTGTTTGTCACCCTTATTCTATAAAATTAAAATAAACCATATGACGTAATCTATAGGGGAGGCCTATGTTCAGAGGTGGTACTGATGATAATAACCCCTGGGAATAAAGTGAAGCAATTGTGTTAAATAATATGTGATTATAAATGTATAATGTTCTTTTTCCAAACAAAGGTACCGCTGGATCTTGTTGGATCTATCAGGGTAGAGTTATTTTCCAAACCAGTGGTAAATCAAACATAAGAATGACTTTCAATAAGTATGATTTATTGTTTATATTGAATAAAATAATTATTTTTTTTATTTCTACTGTGTATGTAATTACTCTAAGATTTCTACCTTCAATTAAAATTCATGAAGTTGTTCTGTGATTTCACATAGTCGCCTCATATTATGACACCAATGGCACGAAATGGGGGGAAAAAATCTCTTATGCCGACGTCCCATGCCGATTACATTTAATTCGTTTTTACTGAATATGGTATAAAAGGAAAAATCTCCAATTTATTGTACAAAAGAAATTTCAAAAACTGCAAGACCAAAAAGTAATGGCATAGAGTTTTTGATTTTCAATTATTCGGTAAAGTGTCCACGTCCTACCTAACAATTAATCCGATTTACCAGATCCGATTCCAAAGCATTTACCAGTTTAATGACTCAGTTGTGCAGCAATACGTTGTGTTGCCTCGATACGAGCCGCGAATTCGATTTACGCATAGCATATGTGTCTTTACGTATAGCTTAGTATATAGTATAAATAAAGTGCTGTTTCTATGTGTAAAAATCCTGCCTAATGCAGGAGAAATCCTAATACAGGAGTAAAATTTTTATAGAAAAGAAAGAAAAGTAAAAAATTAATACAATTTTTGTATAGTAGTAGTAACCCTAACTTCAAATATGAATGACATTTATAAAGGGAGTAATATTACCCTGATTTTACTGAATGATTTTCTTATTTTACGTATTCTAATAAAGCAGCAGAGATAAAATGACTCGTTTTATTATCTTCTTGTGCTTGGTTGGACGTTTTCCATTAGTAACTGATCAAACAATCTTACCCATTATAAGACACTGCCTAGCAACTTCTTTATGAGATGTGTGTAAAGTTAAGATGTAAATTTCCTATTTGCTTTGACATAAGTCAACAGTTTCGTAAGCTTTGTAAATTATCTTGCGGCTTTTGTGAACACAGAAGGAACGCGTATTCTATTTAGATAGACTCCTGTTACGCAAACCTTGAAGGCACGAACCTAATTACGTCCGTAATAAATTTCCACTAGCGATAAACTTGGAGAATAATTTACGGTCTTGTAAACGTTTAATTTTGCCACGGATTCTAAATTTTGTACGGATAGGAGAGACTTTCGTGTAATAAAATCTAAATTAGTAACGAAATAATGAAGTTAGGTTGATAATTGTAGTAGAAGTTCTCATAACTTCTATACAGCTCTTTTAAAAAAAACCTGATACTCGTAAACATGACTTTCTCAAACTACTTAAGAAGCGCGTCTCTAATATTACCCAAGAATGGTCCGAGACCATCACGTTTGGTAAACCCTAGCGATGTTCGCGGTGTGCTCTTAACATAGCGTGAGTGCTAAGTTTGATCAAAACTTGTATAATCATTTGTACGCATAATTAAGTCTCATGTTTTAGTTACCGCACACTTGGAGGTTCACGTTTGGCTTAAATAGCTACTTTGTGGTCCCTAAGATTTCATTTTCTTGGATCCCATTACAAACTTTGTTTATTAACATGTAAACTTACGTGACCAAATAACGAGACTTTTTTTGATAAAGGTATTTAACCTACCATATCGTATAAAGAATAAAATATCTATACCTGTAAGGAATAAATACTAGTCATTTATAAACTTACTTATTGGAAACAGATATATTAAATTGTAAATACCCATCGCCGGTCTGATCCTATAGTCGCCTCTTACGACACCCACAGGACGCAATCGGGTGATCGGGTATTTATTACATTATTACGTCAAATTATTACGTTAATAATTTGACGAATGATATTTATAACGTTAAAAATATGTGTTCTACATATATCTAATAAATTATATCACTATATTGTATCTATTTGCGTAGTAGGATGATCGCCCAAGAGCATTTTAAAATCGAAAATGGTTTAAATTTTAAACAAATGATTACATTTTTCGTTTTTAATCTATGAATTTATGAAAAGAACTGTAGGTCATGCATGCCTTTACCAGTATCTCAAATTGTGTCTAACGTACTGAAATAAAACTATTTTTTAAATCAATAAAAATAAGTTTTATTCGATTTGTAATATTCGCGTAAACGTTAGAAGAGTAATTTAAGTTAGTAACTGTATTAATTTCCATTCAAACATAAACTTGTGATGTAAATCTAAATGAGCGCTATCAAACTCATAACTCATAGGGCAAGAATAAATTTTAACAAATTCAAACGCAAATGAACGCAATTTCAAAGTCCCAACTTGATCCAAGTCTACCGCGGGTTACATACAGGGAACTTTCTCAAAATACGTCTCTAATATTAAATACAAGTTAAATAAAGACAGTTTTCTCAAGTATTGTTGGCTCACGTGGATCTTATTTGAGAAACAAGTATAATTTCAACAAGTTGTAAGCGAAATTCTTAGGAAATTAATTTATTAAATTAGTTCTGAAACAACAGTATAAAGTTTTGCTTTTACATCTGACGCAAGAAAGAAGTTTCGACAGTCATTATCATAACTTTCCTTTTCTATGTTTTAGTATTATTATCTTTTTGATATCGTTAATAGGTTAAATAAACTATTACATTAAAAAGAAACAGAAAATGTTAATTTGTACAAGTAAATATATAAATATCAACAAGAAAGGGTTCCATGTAAAATGGGCAGTAAGTCTGTGTATTATATTTGTCGTATATAATTGTAAATAAAACGTGTATATACATTTTATTATTTTTACATTTTATTATGTTTTTATAATTAGACTTAATAAAAAATGTATATGTATCATCATCATTACAGCCTTTCGCCCTACACTTCGCCTACAGGTACGAGGCTGCCACTCAAGAACCTTTCTTCCCCATCGGTTGTCGGTTCTTCGAGCTATATGGCTGACCCACTGCCACTTCAGCTTACTAATCCGTTGCGCTGTGTCGGTTACTCTGGTTCTACTGCAGATATCCTCGTTCCTAAGTTTATCACGCAGAGAAACTCCGAGCATAGCCCGCTCCATAGCTCGCTGACCGACCTTGAGCTTCCTCATACGGCCAGCAGTGAAGGACCACATCTCAGCTCCGTAAGTCATCACTGGCAACACGCACTGGTTGTACAATTTCGTTTTAAGGTTTTGAGGTATGTCTGACGAGAAGATGTGTCGTAGCTTCCCGAACACTGCCCAGCCGAGTTGAATCCGTCGATGGACCTCTCGGTCGAAGTTGGACTTACCTAGTCGGACTATTTGTCCCAGGTAAACATACTCGTCAACAACTACGAGCTTAGTGCTCCCAACAACTACCGGCATAGGTGTGACATGGACATTAAACATAATCTTTGTTTTGTCCATGTTCATCTTAAGACCTATCCGTTGGGAGACACTATTGAGGTCATTGAGCATAGTGCTTAGGTCCTCCAGCGATTCTGCCATAAGGACTATATCGTCGGCAAATCGAAGGTGAGTGATGTACTGGCCATTATTGTTATACCGTATCTTTTACAGTCCAGAAGCTTGAAAACGTCTTCCAATTCAACAGTGAAGAGTTTCGAGGATATAACGTCACCCTGTCTTACACCTCTCTGCAATTGGATAGGTTCCGTACTCTGGTTCTGTATTCGGATAGCCATCGTAGCTCTACTGTACAAGCACTTCAGCACTTCGATATACCGACAGTAAACTTGGCACCGCTGAAGGGACTGCAGCACCGCCCAAATTTCGACGGAATCAAAGGCTTTCTCATAGTCCACATACGCCAGGAATAGTGGCAAATTGTACTCCTCGGACTTCTGTAAAACAAGCCGAAGGGTATGTATGTGGTCTATGGTGCTAATTTCGGAAACCGGCTTGTTCGGGAGGCTGGAAGTCGTGAAGTCTGCGTGCGAGACGATTCGTAATGACTCTCGAAAACAGCACGTGGACGCGGCTCAGAAGGGAAATCGGTCTGTAATTCTTCAAGAGAGCATTGTCACCTTTCTTGAAGAACAAGACCACCGCACTTCTGCTGCATGACTCCGGTTTACTGCCACCATGGAGGACAGAATTAAAGAGCCTCTGGAGGACTTCCAGTACCGGTTTTCCACCCGCTTTCAGAAGCTTCGCTGTAATTTCATCCTTTCCTGGGGCCTTGCCGTTTTGAAGATGTTGGAGAGCCATTCTAATCTTGCTCAGACTGACGTCCGGGATATCTTCGGAATAGTGTCGGATAAGATTCGCTCTTGGATTGTTGATTGTTGATCGTTACTCACACTTGCGTGTGGCTCCAACGAGGACGTGTACAACTGCCCATAGAACCTCTCAATCTCTCTCAAAATCTCAGGTGCCTCGGAAACGATGCTGCCACGCTCAGTCTTCAGACTTGACAGTTGGCTCTTTCTGGCAGACAGATCTCTGGCAAAGACTTTGGAGCCTTGGTTCGTCTCGATCGCTTCTTTAATACAAGCTACAAGTATTGAAGTAGCGTAAGTCCCGCCGCATGCATTTGGAGATCTGTCTGTTCAGTTGCCTGTATGCTGTCAAATCTGTTGAAGAATGTAGCGTCATCTCCCGTCTAACAGCCATGAGATTGAGAGTGTGATCGGAGAGTTTTTGTGTTCTTCTGCGGCGGGTCTTGCAGAACTTAGCTCCGACCGCATGGACAGTTTCCACGAGCTTGTCATTCATATCGTCCACTTCATTGCAGTCTTCTAGGTACTGAAAACGATTTTGTAACTCCAGCTGACAGGTTTCGGGACTTTGGAACAGAGCACGAGGGGGACGGAGCGTTGACTTCATTAGACGAGACCTCTCCAACTTAACGTTTAGGTTCAGTGTGCCTCTAACCATTCGGTGATCGCTACCAGTTTTGACCCTCGCGATCACGGAGACGTCACTGAACAGTTGTCGTCTGGTCGTCATAATGAAGTCAATCTCATTTTTTGTCGAACCGTCGGGGCTCGACCAGGTCCACTTCCTATGGGGCCGCTTCTGGAAGAAAGAGTTCATCATAAAGAGTCCCTCTTTCTCCATGAAGTCGGCCAGCTGCTGGCCCCTTGGGTTCCGTTGCCCTATTCCGAAATTCCCTACTTTCAGCTCACCGTTCTCTCTTGTGCCTAGTTTTGCGTTGAAGTCTCCCATTAACACCGTATAGTGGGTTTTGGAGGAATGCATGGCTCTAGAGATATCCTCATACATTTCCTTCACCTCCTCATCGGGGTGTGCCGAGGTTGATGCGTAAACCTGTATGACCTTCAGGGAATACCGTTTGGTGATTCTGAGTATAAGGTACGCAACCCTCGTCGACACACTCCCGATCTTTACAACGTTGTTAACGAGAGACTTGTGGGCGATAAATCCGACAACTCCTTGGGACAGATGATCCCCTCCCGGTGATAGAGCAAGTTGCCGGATTCGAGGATTACCGTGTCCTCCCCCTCTCTTCGGACTTCGGATAATCCTATAATATGCCAGCGTAACTTGTCTATCTCTTCTTCCAGCTTCACGATCTTCTCGTCAGCACAGGGTGCGTGCGTTGTACGTTGCCAGGTCGAGTCATCTAAGGTGGCAACCGAACCTCCACCGGAGATTCTTAGCACCCCCTGCCCCGCCGTTACCATGGTCGCCACCGTAGCCAGGAACAGCGGGGCCGCCGGGGACTAGGGCCCGTCTATTTGTTGCTCTAATCATTGGGGGGTATTTGCCATAGTTGCCACGCTTGGCGAGCGGGTTGGCAACCGCAGTTTTTTTATTGTAATTTTGGCTATTATCAGGAAGATGCTGCTGCCCATCTCCTGCCTGTTTCCCTTGGTCGCCTTTTACGACACCCACGGGAAGATATGGGGTAGTGGATATTCTTGAGCGCCAATACTTGGCAACTTAATAATAAAATGTATATATACATTATACATTTTATTATTAAGTCTAGTACTATCGATTACTAAATTATTATTTCGTAAAATATTCAAAGAAATATGCGTGAAAAAAGATATATTACGTTCAACGATGTTAATTATTCTCCGTCCATATCTTACGTACACTCTCGGTAACTATCAATAGCGTAGAAGTAACAGAGCCACGAGTGTACATGTGAGCAGAGACACTCGCTTATGTCTTTCAACAATGAAATGTCGAGAAGAAACCATAACATAATTCAAAATATTAAAAAAAAAAAAATTATTTCAGACTTAATGGCTCATTAAACATAATAAACAGAATATGTGCACCAAACGACATTGCAGTAACGCGCTTTATTCTTTCCGATTTCTTTAAAATAACTGTAATCATTATTGATTATTGATTTACCGCGTCCTCTAAGGTGAAATAATACATCGCGAGGAAACCTGCATGTTTTAGAAATTAAAATAAAATATTTCGAAGCCATGTGAAGTTCACCTACACGCATTGGGGCAGCACGGCGGACTTTTCTTAGCCCTAACCCATTTCAGAAATGAGAGGAGGCCTGTTCCTAGGACTGGGACGTAATAGTAATTTAAATTTTATCGTGTTATTTATATTAAATGTAATTAAAACTAAGTCTTTTCTTTATTCACCATATAGAAATAATATACACACACAAATGTTTGATAAATCTTATATATCGTCGACACCATCAAGGATTTATTTATCTTAGTTTTTAGTTAGTTAGTTGTTAGCTTAGTCTGCTTTTCCTAGACGAAAGTTACAAATGTGATACAGATTAAAACTCAACTTTGGTCGAGTGATATCAACACTTGAGCACATTTTACTTTTTAGCTTCAACTAAATCGTAATAAAAGGTTGATAATTTTAAATTTTATGTTACAGATAGGCAACTAAGATACGTGGGTTGTTGAAATGTTTATACAGGTATCACCTAAACTTGATCTATTTGCTTTTTTATTGACTTTTTTTAATGTAATGCTGCATAAAAACTTTTACATAATGTATGGCTCCAGATGATTTGTAAAAAATAATAGTTCATAGCATTCTTATAGCTCTGGGTTTAGTACATATAGAACATGTACCATCGCACTAATAATTCTGTATTTTGTTACCTTAAAAGCCTTAAATTAATAATAAATTTATAGTCTATAATGATAAATAATACTTATTCCCTCTTTGGAATAATAACGATCATAATACGAAACGTTGTTTTACACTTTCACTTGCATGCTTTAAATATGAAATTTCTTGTTTCGTTGAAAATACATTGAGGTTTATTCAACGGAACACCTCAAAGGAAAACTTTGGGTACGTCCAACGAAAAGCAGTTTTAAAATCCAAATCGGCGAAGTTGTATCCTGATTAGTTCGGGTCTTGTTTTGTCTCAGATCAAACAGTCCGCCAGCTAATGCCGGCGCCTATACAAACAAGCTTCCTAATGTGTTTACCCCTAATTCCAAACAAAAGTTGCGAGAAAGTATTTTCTCTCTGCGTATTTGTCTGTTTATACTTGTTGTAATATTTTTCATTGGGTATTTTAACTATTTAGAAGGAAAATGACCAAAATGTCTTTTGCTTGAGTGGATCTTGGGTTTGTATCTCAGCTTTAATACACTTAAATCAATCACATACGACAGTTTCTAAAAAGTTATCATTTATCCGATTAGTTAACTGAAATTATTTTAATTACCGTGAAATTGATAGGTACTTTTGCGTTTGCAATTCACGTTCACAGTGCACACACACACACACACATACACACATACACACACACACACACACACACACGCGCGCGCGCGCGCGCGCGTACATGCACACGCACACTCACACAAACACACCCACGTCACGCACGCACGCACGCACGCACGCACGCAGAACCACACACACACACACACACACACACACACAAACATACACACACACACACACACACACACACACACACACACACACGCACGCACGCACACACACACGCACGCACGCACAAGCACACGCGTGGTTATAGTCAATCATGGTACGTACACGTACGTGGTTATAGTCAATCATGGTTAAATACAAGTATAATCGTAGCCTGTTCATTCTGCGGTATAAGCTGGTAAAGTTATCTTTAACAAATAGACTACAATTTCATAGTACATACAGATTAATAGGTTTTATTATACGATACTCAAAGAATGTGTATTTAATTGGTAATTTTCTAGAAGAAATTATCCCATTTCTGATGTTACAAATTACTCTCAAAATTATACCAATAAAAGATATGTAATTCAGTAACAACTTTATGTCATATCACAAATGGAACTTACGTATGTAACACAGTTAGTGGTTAGATATAAATACAAGATAACATTAAAATAGATGAAGCTTGCAACAAATAGCAATACTGCCTACCTATCACGATGTAGCACAGGACAGCGTCTTCGCAATATAACATTATTTACATTTACCAATGGTATGCCCAATAGACATAATAACGACAGTGAGGCTTGGAGAATTACTGACTGATCCCCCTTAGTCGCCTACGCGATTCTTTATACACCTAGAACGAGTGGGAAATTGCAGTTCTACCTTCACTTCGTCGCATTTTCTTTATTTTTTTACCTCTTTTCCTCACAATACACTATGTTTATTTTTATTTATTCTGACAAGAAGTAATTATGTGTAAACTTTGGAAAAAACACTCATAATATAAGTTATTACCGTAGTATGATGATCAGGTTTTTTCTGTCAATACTAAGCCTTTGGTATTGATTTGATGAATTAAAATGAGCTAATCTGCTTTTGATTAAAAGACAAAGTAATATGAAGAGAAAGTTATTTAATGAATGACTAGTAACTTGCCTTTTTTATTTCATCTAGTTGATATCATATTATATTTATAATCACTATCTCTGCTTTCCAAAATTCAGTTGAACAGCAATTTAACAGCCTATGATTTTCAATAATATCCCTTTCAGAAACTGGGGGTACCAAAATATTGTCACGTGCTTCGAGCAAAACGATACAAGTATTTATATATTTTATATTTAACGCGACCAATAGTCTGTTTTTCTGCCGACTTCCAAAAAGGAGACGGTACTCAATTCGAGTGTATGTTTTTTTTTTTTTTTTATGTGTGTTACCTCATAACTTTGTACTGGGCAAACCGATTTCGATGATTCTTTTTTTATATGAAAGCTGATAGTTCTCGTGTGGTCCCATATGAATTTGATCAAGGTCAGACCAATGGTTATTGAGTTATTCTTAAATAACCTGTATTGAAGTCGCTTATATTGAAGTCGGCTGTACAAAATTTTTAATTTTAAATTATTATTTGAAAATAATCTGCTCCATTTTGCTCAATCTCGGACGTCCTTTTCAAAGAGATCGTCAAACGTCATATAATTTCTTCTATACATATTAAATGCTTTGTCCTGAATGACTGACTAAATCAACGCACCGCCTAAACAGCTAATCGTAGAACCTGAAACTTGGAGGGTGTGCTCTTTGTGTGACGTAGGCATCCGATAAGAAAGGAATTTCATCATCGCACATCGCGACAAAACTCGTGATACCATCCATACTATCTGGATGATGGGCGGTCCACCACTGTGCGATTTAGAAGAAGTTTTCTTCCTCGCACAACTTCATTGTGGAATTGATTACCACCAGCAATTTTTCCTGATCGATACGACTTAGGGACTTTCAGGAAAAGAGCCTACTCCTTTTTAAAAGGCCAGCAACACATTTGCAATTCCCCTGGTGTTGCAGTTGTTCATGGGCGGTGGTAGTCACTTACCATCAGATGAGCCCCATGTTCGTTTGTTCTCCTATAAAAAAGAAAGGATTTTTCGAAATTCTACCCTTAAGGGGGTGAAAAACAGGGGCAAAGTTTCTATGGGACAACGTGATTCCTTGGTCCAATCTACTTCAAATTGTTTAAACATTCTTTAACAGTATTGATGGAAGACGTGTTTCGTATTTAAAGGAAACTCATCGCGTAACGGGGTTATAAAGGGGTAGAAAGTTATTTTGGGGGTGATTTTCATCGAAGTTGATATCAATACACCTTAGTGGTTTTGATTTAAATTACACTTTATTTTGACACATGTTTGAAAATTCAAAACGTTGAACTCACACAAAACCTTGGTGCAATGCAATACACTAAGATTGGAATGTCTCATAGAATATTTAAATCGAATGAGAATTCGAAATTTCAATTTTATTTTTCTTGGATTATTTGAATGGCAAACTTATACCTTAATTTTCATTCGAAAATTTCTTGAAAATCTCTTAGATTTTTAAGAATAAGATTTCTTTACGAATATTGCGATTGCTGTATAATTTTTTTTGGAAATTAATTTTCACTATTTCATTAGAATATTTTGAATGTAGTTAATTTAATTTATTTTTCATTTGTTGTAATAATAATTAAATAAGATGCTTTGAGTTTTATTTGTTAGTGTATAATATAGGTTTTTAGTTTTAATTGTAAAAATATCTGTGTTTGATTTGTTGTGTATAATAATATGGTTTTCTTTTTGTTTTAATATAGATATTTAAGTAGGTAGTAGTCTTAGAAGTTAGTAAAATTAGTCTTAGAAGTTTCCCATTGCGAAAAACAATACACACTCAATCAGTGTGTATTGTTTTTCGCAATGGGAAATTAATAAACCTTACTATTGTACCGATAGTAGCGGGTGGTGCATGCCTTTTCCGTACGCTTTCTTATTTTTTGTATGGCACACAAGAACGCTCAATATAGGATATTCGTAAAGAAATTGTGAATCATGTGACGAACATTCGGGATGAATTTGCTGTTGTCTCATGACCGTTAAGTCATCAATCATGGGACAAAAGAAGAATATACATTAGATATGTTACAACACTTTACATATGGTGGTTTCTGCGTATTAGTAGCAGCTGGTCAAATATGCCCAATTGTATTTGAAGTGTATCGAAATGGCAGCCTGTGTGCCAAATTTGGTACAGAAGACCAACCCATCAAAAGATCTTTCTAATGGTCACTTTTATGCCTACGCTGATGCCGATGGAGATAATAAAACCCCTTTTTGGGTGGGACGGCCCTCACGTATGTGACAGAGAAGCCTAATTGGATGAGTGCTTCTTGTATTTCAGTGGGGTCGGTGTCTGCTGAGAGTCCTCTTAAACCCACCTTTGTGGGTTGTTCTTCCCGCGGCGCGTAGTAGATCCACACGAAAGTGGAGTCCTCCTTGCTTTTGTGTGTTGCCATATCTTGTAATCTAACGGAGTCAAATCTGGACTGGAGGAAGGCCAGTCTTCGTGCCGGATGAAGTTGATTTCACGCGCCGTGCCTGTTATTGAACATGGCATGAGAAACAGGTTTCATAAGGTTCGTCAGGACTGTATTTTGATACACAACTGCATTCGTTTTTACACCTTTCTCACAAAAATGTACTTCTGTTAAGCCCTAATAAGAAACTCCCAACCATACCATGAGCGAGGATAGAAAATGACCTCGTTGGACACGCGGAATACGGTTGCTCGCTTCTTCACTACTGTGTGCGTACACCTTATCATTTTGTTTGTTGTAGCTGTCTTCTACGGTAAAAATTTTTTCATCCGAAAAAAGAGCTTCCCGATATTTTTTTCCCGCGTACCGATTCAACAAAGCGCGGCATCTCTTCAGTCTCAGGTCCATTAGACGAGCATTCAAACGATGTCCTGTTTTTCTTCGATATGCCCGAAGCCCTAAGTCTTCATTTAACACCCTTTTCACCGTGGTTCTGCTTAACCCCATCTGAAGGGCCAACAGTTTCTGCTTACGTTTGGGATTTCTTTGAATTCGCGCCTTCACAGCTTTATCACTGCTGGAGGTCCTAACAGACCGAGGGCGGCCACTTCTTGACCTGTCATCTACACTAAAGTCTTCATTGTATCGTTTGATGGTACGATAAACGAATCTTTTGGTTATATTCAAACTTTTCAGTATGTCAAAAATTTAAATTGGCGCGTAACCGCAACGATGCAACACAATAACTGCAACACGGTCTTCTTTAAGCGTCCACTCCATATTTAAAAATGAGTAAAATTCTAAAAAGTATACAGTTTTATTTTCATGAACAATTTGAAATTCGAATTCAATAAACTTTTTTGTAGCCAGCATTCTAAAGGAAAAGTTTTTACTGTGTGACAATACTTATGACCTGACTGTGTATATATATATACGGTCATATCGTAGTATGAGGTAAGACTCCTATTCTGCTTTGGACTGTCTGAGTCGGTACCACGCCCTTTCTTATTTCTGCCGCTAAATAGCAGGGTTCTGGTATGAATGGTATAGAAAGCACTGTCAGGCATTCGATCATAGTCCTCAAACGTGACGACGCATTTACGACGAAGGAGCCTACTATATACAAAATTGGTTGCAATTGTTTTTTTTTATAGTAATAGGGTGACAAACGAGCACACAGTCCACCTGATGGTAAGTGGTTGCTGTGACCCATAGACATCTACATTTATCCTCGTTTGCGAATCAAAATGCAGATGCGTTGTCAACCGTGAGGACTAAGTTGGATGCCTCTTTTCCAGTAAAAAGGGTTTCCAGTTCTCTACACTCACCATACGAAACACAGGAGTGTTAAACTGCTATTTTACGCTGGTATTCTGTGAGAGCGTGGTCCTTCCCCGGTCGAGCCGACCCATTCGTGCTACAACTATACTACTAATATAGCTGCAGCATGGCTCTCGTAAAAAAATACTTTTTTACGATAGTTTTTATCGTAAAAATGCATAATTTAATATTTATTGAATGGGTTTTATAATTATAAATGTGGCTTTTCACAGTACGAATAACACAAGTCGCGTCGCAGTTAGCAGTTTCAAAGGCTCGTAACAACTCGGTGTCGCGGGTGAACATCGTTACTTTAATTGAACATCAACTCGTGCGTTCGTAAAGTACTCTTCTTTAACTGTAACCAAACCAATAACTAATGAAAGAATTGATTTTCTTTTTAATTTATAGGAAAACGAGCTAGTTTTATAAAACTTAAGTGCCTTGGTGTGTTATGGTGGTGGTAACGCGAGCCGCGGCAAGCCATGAGAACAGGTAGCGTCGTATTACCCGTGGCAAATCGGCCTTTGAAATGACGCTCCGTGAGAAACCACCGTAGTAAGAAGGCATTAACATCGAAAACAAATTTTAAAAACATTTGTCAGAAAGCCATAGTTGAAACAGACTTATACTTTTGGTATTGTCAATAGAAAATTCTGTGGAAATGCTAAAAAGTTGTGCATTTTTGAGTGAGGCTATAAAACTGCTGGATCACGCAGTCCCCCCAAGCCGCCCTAAGAGTAAAGTTTGATCAAGTGGGAAACGTTCAAAAGTTTATACTTCCCGCAAGGAAGCGAGATAAATATTCATGAGTCTTAACTCGGCGAAAACTTATTTCTATGTCAGTATCTGGCCGTCTGTACAGCAGCTGTAATGAAACTCTTTATTGTAATCAAACGAATGTCTTCCTCCATTACGGTCTCCAGAAAACTCAAATTGTATGAGAAAGCAGATGCGAGGTACAAATTTAAAATGAATTACTTTTCTGCGTATTGTAGGAACGGAACATTATTTATTTATTTGGCTAATGTGATATTGAGAGAGGAAAAAATAAGACCATTTATTCAAATGTTTTGTTTGCTTGTACTAATTTTATATTACTTATATCAAGAACTCAGATTTAGGTATATTGAAATAATTAGAATATTTAAATGCACACAAAGCAGATTCTATCACGCTATGTTATATATATACTATGTTTTACTTACTCTTGTGCTTCTGCGGCGGCTTTAAATAGAACGGTCTAATAATTTCCAGTGAGGGTTAATAATTTTCTGCTCACCAGATGTCGCTAGGTGACACTGAGGTAAAGGTTTTGTTATACAGTGTAATTTAATTGAGAAATTGATTTTTAATAAAAGTTTATCAGTTTCTATAATATTAAATTAATACACAAAACAATGCGTCACTGGTTTGCTCTTTAATATTTTTGCACATTATTTTTTTTAAATTTTTCTACTTGTTGGATATCTGTGGTTTGGTTTATTTATTTTTAATCTTATTAATATAAAATATAGTTAATTGTGCAGAAAGAAACAATAACCTTTATATTTTCCAAACAAATTAACTTCCCCGCTATGAAATCTGTCAAATATTATACCTCACTTTCTAGTAGCGCCGCCCTGGTAAATAAGAAAAGGTCGTGGGTGCCCTCATTGGACCACATAAATAAGATTTTATTCATAAATTTAATCTTATATAAGCATAAAATTAAGAATATAATGTGATAGGTGCCAAATATAAAATGATCATATTTGTAAATTAAAAATAGTCTTATAATAACATAAATACAATAAACTGATATAATATATACTATAAAATTGACTACATACATACAACATACATATACATATCACACAATATATACTGGCATAGCATATACAAGCATTTTAATCCCTCATGTGTAATCCCTCCCAATGTCGCACGATTTTTTAATTACAGAAGGCTTTTTTGGTATCAGCCTAATAATTTATCAGTAAATATTGTCTCTTCGGGCAGTATTAACCGGGGTTTCTATATAATTAAAAAATAAATTCCAAAATTCCTAGTCGAAAATTTTATAAATTATATTACGTAAATTAAAAATGTATATTAAAGTATTAATATGCTTGCTTCTCTTTGCAATATGAGTCAATTAATAATAATTATTGGGAAAAATTTAGTAAAAAAGTAGCAGACTTACACTTATTTGCTTTTTTTTCTATCCGCCGTTTCACTAGCACGGATTCGTCATTGCTGGGTCCACTTAGAAGAAGGAATCTCTTCCTCCAGTTCCTCCTAACTTGTGGTCTGATCATTTTACTCTTCCGTCTACTTCCGTCACACGGAACACTAGGGTCATTAAAACGAGCACCTGGAACCCGGCCCCTAAGTCCAAGCGTCATTTTAGTTTATATATCTACTATCAAACATTGCAAGGTGACCGTTACTTGCGTTGTCATCTCTGAGGACTGAGATGGAATGTCTCTTGATCTAAAAAAGGGGTTCCTATTCTCTTCACTATAAAGAACACAACAGCATTGTTCTGCTGTTTTAGGCTTGTATTCTGTGACAGTTTCAAACAAATTTCGATTTTTAATGAAGTATACATAGATATCAATGATATGGGCAATGGGATACACTTACTACTAGGGAGACTGTGTACTCGCTTGAGACCCTTATTCTATAAAAAATGGGTTTCTTATGCATATAACATATTTACATTTAGAGCTTTCAAAGCTAAACGTTTTATTCTTGATATGATTTCAGCTAGCGGAATAAAAATTTATATAACATACAGCAAGACTACACTATCAAGATAAGACCTCAGAACTTTCGGCGTGCATGTAAAAACAAAGTTACAGCCTATATACGTCCCACTGCTGGGCACAGGCCTCCCCGCATTTCTGAGAGTGTTTTTGGGCAAAGAAATTTTCGCCACGCTGTCCCCAATGCGTGTTGGCGAACTTCAGATGTCTTAAATTTTTTTTCTTATTTCTCAGATATGCAGGTATCCTCACGATGTTTTCCTTCACCGCCGAGCACGTGGTAAATCAGCACTTAAAATTGCAATTAACAATTTCATTGGTGCCGGCGGGATCGAACCCGGGCTGTGAGAGCGAGCGCTAACCATCTGAGCTACCACGGCTCTCGGCGTGAATGAAGCTCATGTATTACAGTGCCCTGAGTAGTGAGTTGTGCCATCTCGAAATGTAATGCCATGCGCATTTTTACATCATATGTCTCACACAACGCTTTCCACTGATTGAGCGTTCGGCGAAGCGTGCGACGTGGCAACCAACGTATTTTTTCAGTTCAAGCGGCCACCACTCAGAACATTAATCACAACAGTGTGTGTTTGTCATGACTCTAGGCTGCTCGCTACACCAAATACACACTACTGAGGCTTTACCATTAGCCTTAGAAATTTTGCGATAAATATAGTATCGTCGCATTATGATGGAATAAAAGAAATCAATCTAATAATCATAATTTAGGTAGGTATGAACAATAACATCACTTGGGATTTGAAACCAGGATTTAGTTTGAGAGCTGCATGTATGCTGACCACTGAATTACACAAGTTCAGTCCTTAATGAATCCTAAACAGAACTTAAAACTGTAGTAAAACGTCTCAGTCTCAGACATTTTCTCTTTCACAACTTTTTAATGTTGATCCAATGTTAAGGGTCTTAAATGGGGCTCTTGAGCTCTTTAGTGCTTTAATAGCGTGGTCGTATATATAACATACAGTTTCTTTTTAAGTTTTATGACAAGCGATGTAACGATTAAATACACTTGAAGTGACATAATTTAAATTAAAGTATCTGCCAAATATCTATACATACAACTGTAGTGGGATGCGGGAAGTAAAGACTGTGTCAGAACCTCCGAAGTAGGCGGAGCTATAGCCGAAATAGGAATTCTTATTTTTTTAGTTTTTGGCCATTTTGACCCCCTAGGAGTGTAATTAGAACTTTTTGCCTCTATTCAAACATGACCCCCATGATATTCTCTACATGATAGGTTATTCAAACTGACTAGTCTTAAAGTTGGAGTTACCCCCCAACTCATTTCTAGTCTTTACTTCCAAATAAAATTCAACTATGTAATAACTGGTTTCTATTAAGCTGAGGGGGTTATTTGCTTGTCATTAAGAAGTAAATAATCATTAGAAAGAATTAATAAGAGGTAAATAACCATTTTAAAATTTTTGTCTCTCTTTTTCTATCTGTCTGAGCTAATCTTTGGAATAGCTGAACCAATTGTGTAAAGTTAGACTTTACAAAAAGAGAGAGAGAGCAACATTTGATCCAAAATAGTTGAAGTTTTTTTTATTGGCAAAATAAAAAATTGATTAAATAAATGGTCTTTGATTATGTTAAATCTAAATAACGCCATATATAAATAGAGCCTATTCAGGCAAAGCCGGGGTGGTTCGTTAGTGTATTGTATAATAAGTATGTCTTGATCTTCGATACGAGACCGCTACTAGTGTCATTTGATCTAGATAGGCTTTCTTTGCTCTACGATCTTCCCTCATTCTTTCCAAGTGGACCGTATCATTGAAGGCCGTGAGTCGTACATGTTTTATCTGGTTCAGAAACGAGCTTTCCAGTGTCTCTATTCTAAAATACTCTTCAACTTCCATCGATTATCTGCGATTAGGATTTTGTGAAGAATTTTTATTTTAACTACCAGAAGCTTGTCATCTTCATTCTTTGTCAATATCAGGGTTTCAGGGCCACACATATACACACAATAAGCACTTATGTATTTAAATTTCATCACTTCTTTATAAACGGTATCTCCGATATGTAAATCCTTCCTTTTGGAGCAAGTAATGTTACACTCTACTTTGGTTAACTCTAAGGGCCTACATCCATTGCCTATGTCTCACGGTTTCGTAAGATTATTGTTAGTCAGTAACTTTAGCTAGTTTTGCCAAAAAGTAAGATCGTCTCCGTAAACTATCACCTTTATTTTCTTCTTTAAAAAGTTAAAATTAAACGTAGTAAAATTAGTTTCATTTAATGTATCTACCTCTCTTTATTAAGAACTGGCAGAGTTATGTATTATATCGTCTTCCTTCCACTATGTACTCAGTCTTGATTCCACCATTTTCTTTTCTTTATTCCCTATTCCGGCTAGTTGTTTTCACTTTGGCATATTTTGTCTGTTTCTAGGTAAAGTATCCTCTACTAACAAATCTTTAAACCTTTAGTAGGTTTCTAGTTCTAGTTGAAATTTGTGTAAACATTTTTTATCTTTTAGGTGGTATGTATATATTAATAGACTCTCTGTCTTAGTGTGTTTATTTGTCACTACTATCATATTATACTTATGTAGTGATCGCTCTCGACATAACCCTCTTAGAAAAGAGAGCCTGTGCCCAGCTGTGGTAAGTATATAATCTGTTGCTTCAAAATTTAAATTCATGTCCGAGCTTTTGATTTCTTTTCTTTAATGATTCTACTTATTATTTACTGTTTAAGTTAGTTTTTTTAACCTAGTTTAGTTATTTAGGTTAACTTTAGAAATTACTCATGAAAATGAAATTAAAAAAAATAAAGTACGTAATGAAATGTATAAAGAAAACAGATGGTAGAAACTAAAATTTATGGTGATAATTGAACTTTTCGTTTTATATAAATAGGAACTAATAACAAAGATTTTTAACAAAAAAGGCTTTTCCCAAAAACACTAACACCGACATGTTAAAATAATTGAAATTGGAATTGTCATAGTTTTTCGACTTTGGGTAGGAAACATATCATGACTCTAATATATTACTTACAATAATCATTACATATAATTTCGTGATTAATTGGGTAGGAACGACTGTGTGAAATGCCAGAAAGATCTGATGGCTACTGACAGATTATATTTGTTTTTTTTTTACCCCTACACTAAGATTTTCTCCTAAATCGTGGAGGTAGTTTACAAACATACATTGCACGGGGACAAACATCCAGACCCCGAAAAATTATTTGTAGAACATACAGATACTTGTTTCGTGCGGGATTTTAACCCGCGGCCCCCAGCCCAACAACTTATTGCTAAGCTACTGCGCCACGGAGCCGACAAAGATGGAGACATCATATTGCTTACTCCAGACACACAATACCCAGACCGGCGATAGAAAGCAAAGAAAAACAAAGAAAGCATATCAAAGGTGGGTGACGTCTGATATTTTGATGATTATACCATCCGCCAAAAGTAACGGCTAAGGCAAATCATTCCTTACAATAAGTGAGGCCTATGTCCACCTGTTGTTTCTAAAGGACTACTGAAGAAGTAGAATTATTTAATTTTCAGCATTAATTTCAACTACGTAAGAGGTTGACCGTGAAGTGCCGGTGTAAATTATTTTACGTGGTAGAGCCATGCTGCAACTATATTATGGTACGATTATAGTACGGTCGGGTCAGCTTCACTATGGAAGGACCGCGCTCTGGAACTATGGTCTGGTAAATAGCAGTTTATATCTGCTGTGTTTCGTAGGGTGAATGTAGGGAACTGGAGACCCTTTTTACTGGATACGAAGCTTCCATCTTAGTCCTCTGACAACGCATCTGCATATTAAGTTTTAATCGAGGGTAAATGTAGATATCAATGGGCCACAGTATCTACTTACAGTATGAGGTGGACTGTGTGCTCGTTTGTCACCATTATTCCATAAAAAAAATCGAAAACCCCATATCGCCCCGTAGGCGTCGTGAGAGGCGATAGAGAAAAACAAACCTAGAGATGGTTAGGAGCGTCTTCCTAATAACAATTAAAAATAAAAATAACAACTGCTCTTTACGAATCAATCTATAGGGGAGGCTCCAGAGGCTTCAGCCGCGGTGACGGTAACGACATAATTACATAAGCATCGACTCTTTGAACTAATTCTATACTTTTGATTGAGCAAATGTCTGTATGTTCTTTGAAATGTTTTAAAATAAGTAGTAACGCATGACTTATAGGCTTAAGATACCTAAAACCATACTGTTAATTGAACTCTACTGTCACTTATATTATAACGTTTACAATTACACGGTAATTGTATAAAGTGTATGTATTTTGCAATGTTCTTTTGAATAAATAATGAACTTGCTTTCTTTACTGTATTAGAGTTTTATTCTCACCTGCGATATAGAAGAAATACGTAGTTTTCAAAGTTATCTGGCGTAAACTGGCTCTCTTAAACTAAACAGACACTAAAGTTTTACTGTTTGAGCGGCTAAAGCGGGAAAGTTTAAAATTTGCGGGTAGCATGATGGCTCTACTCCATATAATGCGAGTTTAGCTTGGCGTTATCTAAAATAGAAGCTCTTTGTACTTTATGTGTAACAACGCTTATAGACTAGCACTATAAGATTTTTTGCATGCTATTAATACTCGTATATTGAACGCGTTACGGATTATTTTCGTATGCACTTTTGGTTGTTAAATAATTATATGGGCGACTTTACCATAAAATGCAACGTTTCTTTTAGCTCTATGTTCTAGGTTATTGATGTAGTGGATGTTAGATCTTTAATGGTAAGATGATGCATAGACTAATTTAAGACGTGATGCGTATTGGTTGTTATTTTCAGATTTTTTAAATTTTGTTACTATTTTATTTTCAACGAATAAAATATCACACTTTTTTTATTTACAACAGCTTACTTATAACGTTAATTATATTCACTATTTCAAGCCAATTCTAATAAAAATGTTTATGTTATAAGTTTGGGGCGGCCCTCCACTAGATGGATGACATGGTAAAACTTGCAGGAAGTCGCAAAAAGGATTCACAAAACATTAATTTTGTCATAAAATTAATAATTATCCATTCCGGCGTAGTTCTCTTGTCATGTAGGTAAATAAATTTTACATCTGTTATGTAAATTTATATGAAACATACTAACTTACCAATCATAATTACGTAATAAAGTGATGTAAAGTTACAGCCTATATACGTCCCACTGCGCCCAGGCACAGGCCTACTCTCACTTCTGAGAGGGTTTTAGGGCAAGGAAGTGTCCGCCGCGCTGCCTCAATGTCAAACCCTTCTATCAAATTCACCGGCGAGTACGCGGTAAATCAGCACTTAAAATTGGAATTAATAATTTAATTTGTGCCGACTGGGATTTAACCCAGGTTCTCGCGTACTGTGAAATTTATAGCGAGCATTAAGCCCCTGAGCCATTACGACTTTAATTATATATAAAAGAACCACATATTATTGTATATTTAAAAAGTGCAAATATGTTGGACGCTGCCTTCAACAAAATAACGTAATAATTTATATCTACATCAAAGCACAAAAGACTTTCCCGCGGTAAGCACTATTTATTAAGAGCGTGAAATAATAATATATAGCACCATTTTGGTAGATATTAAATAAAAATGTATCGTTTTATACACCTCTTTAGTACTTTATACAAAGTATGCTAACGATATTTTCGGAACGCTTCATATAATTTTCCTTTGACTAAGAGATTTCCTTTTAACGTTACTCCTGCCATACCTAAACGTATCGCGCAAAAAGAAACATTGAACTAAGAAGTGGTTTTCGCTGTCATTATAGCTCATTTCGCTGAAAAGCTTTTATGGGTGAGATGTTAAGCGTCCGCGAGCTTTCAGCTATCATTACCTTGAGATCACCTGAAAAATTCTCCTTAACCGACCAAAGGCAGTCTTTAAACTACTTTCGAAATTATCGGCGACTTTATGGAATACTTTTTAAAGTTTACGAATACATTGTATGTACCTCTAAAGTAGTCATTCAGGTTATGAATTTAAATATATAATGTTATATATTACACATTTGCAATGCGAAAAAGTCCAAGGTATAAAGGTATCAGATTAACAGTGCTGCGGCAAATTTGCTGTAAGCTAATGCTGAGTTGGTGAACGTTTTGTTCCTGCAGTCCAATATTTTTTAAAATTTTATATATTTTATTGTGTGAATTTTATTGTTATGTGTTGTGGCTACGAATAAATTTTCTTTTCTTTTCTTTCTTTCTTTTAGTTCCATGAATACAGTTGTTGCTGGAAGTCAATACATGTGACGTTACCTGAAATACTTTTAAATATCTTAACAATTTAAAGTGACTATGAGAAATTTCAGAAAGATCTTATGGCTTCTCACATTTGGAGGTTTCTAGTATATTAAAGACGTAAAATACCCAAATTGGCGACAAGGAGCTTCGTCGAAGGTGCAAAGTTATGGAAAATTCTTCTTACAATGGACGAAGTGTGTGTCTAACAGTGGACTTTTACAGGTTTACTATATTATTATATTTGTAAGTAATTAACATTATCATTTAGAGGTATGTGAACGGTGCACAGTTTTACATAAAAATAATTAAATACTTCGGGCAATAATAGCTTTCTCCAATGCATATTTCACGTATTTGAATACTAATACTATGTTTAAGTAAATATTTGTACGCTTATCTATTCTATTCTATTCTATTCTATTCTATTCTATTCTTGAACAAGCCGGGTTCCGAAAGGGCTTTGGCACCATGGACCACATACATACCCTTCGGCAAGTAGTATAGAAGTCCGAGGAATACAATTTGCCACTATGCCTGGCGTATAAAGCCTTTGATTCCGTCGAAATTTGGGCGGTGCTGCAGTCCCTTCAGCGGTGTTAAGTTGACTGTTGATATATCGAAGTGCTGAAGTGCTTGTACAGTAGGGCTACGATGGCTATCCGAGTACAGAACCAGAGTACGAAACCTATCCAATTGCAGAGAGGTGTAAGACAGGGTGACGTCATATCCCCGAAACTCTTCACCGCTGCATTGGAAGACGTTTTCAAGCTTCTGGACTGGAAAGGATACGGTATTAACATCAATGGCGAGTACATCACTCACCTTCAATTTGCCGACGATATAGTCCTTATGGCAGAATTGCTGGAGGACCTAAGCACTATGCTCAATGACCTCAATAGTGTCTCCCAACGGATAGGTCTTAAGATGAACATGGACAAAACAAAGATTATGTTTAATGTCCATGTCACACCTATGCCGGTAGTTGTTGGGAGCACTAAGCTCGAAGTTGTTGACGATTATGTTTACCTGGGACAAATAGTCCAACTATGTAAGTCCAACTTCGACCGAGAGGTCAATCGACGGATTCAACGCGGCTGGGCAGCGTTCGGGAAGCTACGACACATCTTCTCGTCAGACATACCTCAAAACCTTAAAACGAAATGGTACAACCAGTGCGTGTTGCCAGTGATGACTTACGGATCTGAGACGTGGACGTACAGCCAGCAGTGAAGGATCACTGCTGGCTGTACGAGGAAGCTCAAGGTCGGTCAGCGAGCTATGGAGAGGGCTATGCTCGGAGTTTCTCTGCATGATAACTTTAGGAATGAGGATATCCGCAGTAGAACCAGAGTAACCGACATAGCCCAACAGATTAGTAAGCTGAAGTGGCAGTGGGCCGGCTATATAGCTCAAAGAACCGACAACCGATGGGGAAGAAAGGTTCTTCAGTGGCAGCCTCGTACCGGTAGGCGAAGTAAAGGGCGACCCCCTACGAGATGGAGTGACGACCTGGTAAGACATGCAAGAAGTCGATGGATGCAGGTGGCTCAGGACCGTGCTTTGTGGCATTCCTTGGGGGAGGCCTATGTTCAGCAGTGGTCTTACGAAAGGCTGTAATGATGACGGTGATGATGAGTCATTTTATATAACGGCATTGTAATGAAATTGTTTAAGTTCCTTAAAGCTATTATCATTTTTATCAAATTTATATTTGAGACTGAACAAGCGTGAGGAGAGTTTTTTTTAATAGAATAAGGGTGACAACGAGCACACAGCCCATCTGATGGTAAGTGGATACTGTGGCCTATAGACATCTACTACATCTATCCTCGATTAAGGGCCACTGAGGGCCAAGATGGAATTCCTCTTCCATCCAGTAAAAATGGTCTCTGGTTCTCTACACTCACCGTACGAGACACAGCAGCATTAATGTGCTGTTTTACGCTGATATTCTGTGAGAGCGTGGTCCTTCCTCGGTCGAGCCAACACATTCGTGCCACAACCATAATATAGCTGCAACATGGCTCTACCACGTACAAGTGTAGTTAAGCTTTATTTTTGTTCTGATTACTACTAACAGATAACTGCAGAATAATAAGCTAATAAATGTTCTCACAAAGGAGAGTTCCATTTCCAGCAGTAAACTTTACGGGCTGATAAAAAAGAAGCAATAACTAACAAGCAGACTACGAGGAGGAGAGGAATGAGATATTTTATATAAAATATTTCATTATTCATCATCAGAATTATTACAGCCTTTAGCCGTATTATTAGAGGCCTCCAACAACGAATGCCACAAAACAAAAAGCTAAGGTACCACTTACTTTCTGAATATCGTACCAGATTGTCACTCTATCTAGTCTAATTTATAATATTTAGGAAAATAATTTATTTTATAAAGTTATTAATTTTGTGTACACAATTGTTTATTTTGAGATTATAACTATTTATTTTAGTAACACTAACAAGAATGTTGAAAATTTAATATCGAGATCGATCATCTTCACATCGCCGCTGCCAGGGAAAAAAATCTCATAAATGTAAAGTAAGTTCGTACTTTAAAAGCATTTTTCTCCGAATCGACAAGCAAATGGGTCTTCCATCACCTATGTCGTCCCTTGGGTGTCGTTAACGACGACTACGAATAATGGCATGATCTTAATATGGCTTCCGATATATGGATTCTTCGATCGACGTCTAGTATTGCGATCGTAAAGCCAAAAAGGCCTATGGCTGTTGGAGGTCTCTTAGTGATTAGCTCATTCAATAAGAGACCTAATTGACTCTTCGTGATCAAAATTTGCCTCAAAATATTTTTGTTTAAACATTTTGTGTTTAAACAAAAATATTATGCTTTAAAGTCGCTTAGGAAACTTGTGTATCATATACAATGTTGGGCTAGCTTCCAGCACCTTGTAGCTGGCGGTTAGCTATGCACACATATAATTTATAACCGCTTTTGTATAAATGTGTCGTAGATGTAATGATAAAGCGCCCGATGCTTAGTGCCCCGTGTGCGCTAAATTGCCCAGACGACGGTTGTGTATTAAAATAATTAATTAAGTAGAAGTAGAGTCTGGTTCATTATGCCTTGACATTGTTCCCTTCTATTGTTATATGGCACGGGCAAAACATAAATGCGAATTTTCTTATTACCGCATTGTTTAAGTGTAATATAATAAATTTTGTATACACTCAGGGTAGTATGCAATGCCGTTTGTTTTAAGACCTTGAGCAAAATTGTACGAATTACTTTTAGCAAAATCTATTCTTGAAATTAAGGTTATTTTACAGAAATGTTATTTATGTTAATTAATGTGAATGTAGTAGAAGTTTTGTTAAACACATCATTAAAAGTTTGCTGTGAGTTGGTGGTGTAAGGGAACTCATCCCCTATTATCAAGCGAATGAAAATGCTACTGTGCACCATAATAAAATCTGCGATTTTATGTACATTATATTCACGTATATGCATTATTCCTTTTCAATATGTGATTTAATATCATTTGCGTTTTTTTTTATAGAAGAGGAGGCAAACGAGCATGCGACTCACCTGATCGTAAGTGACTACCGCTGCCCATGAACAACCGCAACACCAGAGGAATTGCAGGAGCGTTGCAGGCCTACTAGAAAGGAGTAAGCTCTTTTCTTGAAAATCGCTAAGTTTTATCGGTCCGGAAAAATTGCCGGTGGTAAACAATTCCACAGAGAAGTTGTACGAGGAAGAAAACTCCTAGTAAAACGCATAGCGGTGGACCGCCAAGCATTCAGATGTTGAGGATGGTATCGTGAATCTTGACGCAATGTGCGTTCGTGAAATTTTGCGGCGGAAATTAATCTGACAATTCCTCAGAGCACTCCAGCAGAGCACTCAAAGCAGCTCCCTGTGATAGATGTGATAGAAAATGCAAAGGGATGCAACATCCCTACTCAGTGCCAGTGAATCGAGCTGATCAGAAAGTACTCAGTCGTGTACGATTCGAACCACTCTGCGCTGGATGCGGTCAAGTGGAAGGAGCTAGCACTGGGGTCCCGGCTAAGAGGTGAGAACAATATTCCATGTGAGGATAAATTTGTGCTTCGTAAAATTGCAAGCGATGTACCGGCATGAAATACTGTCTCTCTCTGCTGAGCACGACAAGCTTTTTAGAGGCCAATTGAAGACTTTATTTCAAAAACCACCTTTGTCAAAAATTTCATGATATGAGTTAGTTACGCCGTCTTGTAGAGGAATTTATTAGCTTTCTGGTCATATTTTATATTTCTTCAAATACAACTTTATTCATGAGATATTTGCTTTTATTCGTTGTACTGATTCTTCATAAACAACCTTTGTCAACGTGGTTTCGGCAAAAAGCAGTTATGTCAGTGACATGAGTTGCTTATGAAAGAAAAACAAAGCTGTCAAACAAACTGACTTTAAGTTTTTGGTGGCATTATTACTGGTGCAAAATGATGTGACTTCTTTTTTATTTCAATATTTAACACATAAAGATGTAAAGCAAAAATTAGTGCTTTTTTTCAGATGGATGCACTGGACAAAATAATAATTATGTCATGGTTCACTTCCTATACATGTTAGTCACTGCCTTCATATGTTCGATAGCATTACCTACATCTTTCCTATCGGAGGACATTCTTTTTTGCCAAATGACCAAAACTTTGCTATTATAGAAAAGAGGAAGAGAAGGGAACGGGCTGAAACACCAAGTGATTGGGATTCCATTATGAGTGGGTGTAGACAGTCTCCAAAACCATTTAATGTAACTAAGGTAGATCAAAGTATTTTGTTAGACATGAAGAAAGCAACAGAGTCATATTTTCTAAAATCCTCAAAACTAGCTGTACAGCTAAAAATTTGAGAATGTACAAAATAACCAAAAAATCTGCATTATTGTTTGTGACAGATCATTATTCTGGTCCTCGGCGGTCTTGCATAATCAAAAATAAAAAAAAAATGCCCGAAGACATAACATTAAATCCTCTCTACAAAAAGCCTATCCCAATAAACAATGCCAAACTAAATTATTTGCAAAAACTGGCCCCATTTTTGAAAGAATCTAACCAAAAGTTTTATTCTACTCTCAGCACCACCGACGATGATGCAAATGCTGATGTTGATAACTCTGAGAACAGTAGTGGTGAGGACTAAGTTTAGTAGGAATTTATTTTTCATATGTATCAGCAATAAATACGAAATATATAAATTCCCTTGTCTTTTAATTTTAAATATTTCCTTCAAGAACCACCTATGTGACATGTTAATGGAAAATCTGGAAAGATTTCCTTCAAAAGTAACCTTTGTCACATCCTTCTCAGGTTTAGGTCAAGATTTATATAGGATTTTAAATATTTCAAAAAGTCCAAAACATGCAAAATGATAACTAATATAGTACAAATTATAATAAATTGCAAATATAATATAAAAAGTTAAATATGAAGATGTGAAGAAGTTTTTTTACTCTACTGTAAATGTAACTAATTTGACAAAGGTGGTTTTTGAAATAAAGTCTTCAATTTGGCCTTCCCTTCCACGTGACCACGAAACTGCACACTATTCTTTTTTTTTATAGGATGAGGGTGACAAACGAGCACACAGTCCACCTGATGGTAAGTGGTTGCTGCGGCCCATAGACATCTACATCTATCCTCTATTACGATTCAAAATTTAGATGCGTTGTCAGCCTGAGGACTAAGATGGAATGCCTCATTTCCAGTAAAAAGGGCCTCCGGCCACCTGCACTCACCAAGCGAAACGCAACCTCTACTTCACGCTGGTTTTCTGTGAGGTCGTGGTACCACCCCGGTTCGAGCCGGCCCATCCGTGCGATAGCAAAAGTTGGCGCGTGGCTCTACCACTGTTAAAAATTATTCGATATGTCGACGCCGAGGATTCCGATGCTAGCTGAGGCAGCAACGGGAGTGCCTTGAAACTGAGGTATACTGATACGACAAAAAGGTTCTCTTTAGCGGTAAACGCGTAAACTTTTTGCTTCTGGGGATTGAACTGGGTTAGATTAAGTCGCCCCCAATCCGAAACTTTGTTCAACAAAGACTCGACTTCAGACACAATTTTGTGTCGGTATTCGGCGACGTTTTCCCGAGAACTGTTGGAACGGTCAGTGTATAAGGCATCACCAGTACTGTCGTCTGCATAGCAATTAATGTTACCAGTTTGCAACTTAGCATGGATATGCAGAAGAAACAGCGTTGTTGACCTTGTGTAACAGCAGCGTTAATAGGGTAGTAATCAGAGCATGCACCGTCTACTACCTTGATGCTCCGATCAGCAAGGAAACTGGTGATCCAAATGCTCAATTTCTCGGGAAGCCGATAGGAAAGGAGCATTGAAAGAAGCGCATTGGCAAAGGAGTGTTCTAATTTGTACCCCGGGTAGGAGAGATATGAAGTATCAGCCGGAGAGGACACCTGAGTCTCAGTTAAAAAGAGCAAGGTCGGCTGTGCCGTCTCCAAATGGTAGTGGACAGCGTTAAGGTTTGAATGAAATCCCCCGATGTTGCAAAAATTCACGGATAGCTTGACAGAGGTCACCTTGGTTTTATTGCTCTACTCGTCCACGCTCAGGAAGAGTAGAATAACTAGGTCGGGGATGCTCGGCGATTACAAAATATTTTTCCAGTTATTTAAGCTGGAAATTTTATCATCACATTCTCCGCTTCTGGACACAGGTACGAGCATGCTATCATTTCTGAGTTTTATGCGCAATTTGTCCAGTGCACGTTGGCGGACTTCACAACATGTCGTCAAATTATTTTATTCCTCACACATGCAGGTTTTTTCACCGCCGAGCACCTGTAAATCAGCACTCATAATTCCAATTTACTATTTCATTGGTGTCGGCTGGGAAGAAACTCATGTTGCTCGCGTGCTACCAAATTTACGACGAGCTTTAAGCCCCTGAGCTATTACAGCTCGATTTAATTACAACTTTACAGCAATATTTGACAAACAATGTTTGCGTTATCTTCTTTTCAACTCAATAACATAACAAACAACAAACATATTAAGCATATTACAAGTATTATTTTGTTGTTAGAAGCTATGAAAGGTTTAGAGAACTATTGTAACTATGTGTAGAAAATATATGTAGTAAAAATAAGTGTATGTGTAGACTGTATAATATTAGTTAGTCAATAAAATAAATAATATATTATAATATTGATACAGCATGTAAGAAGAATATGTAGGTGTTATTTTTATTAATTCCTTTCAATGAGTATGATGTACAAATATTATATTCTACAATTTTGTTTTTCATATAATTATTTTTATTTTTCGACGAATGAGTGAATGAATTAGATTATTGGTACAGACTATAAATAAAATATGCATCAAGGTGATCATTTTCTTATTTACTGGTCAATGATTACGTAATTTTTTTTCTATATTATGCTTTATTTTCATTTTTATTTTTATGTATGTATTTTTAAGAAATATCAATTATATCGCAAACAGAAGCCGGCACCAATATTTACGAAGTGTGTCTGTATAGTGTTAACGACTTTTGGCAAGCGTTCTGAGTGAACGTACTGCGAAATCCAAACAATAAACAAACTGTTTCCTACAGTAATGAAACTCGCGTGTGCCATCAAGCGTGGTAAACTTCAAATACGGAAATATTAATATAATAATAATCCTCAATTAGATATTGCTTATTTCAATAATTTTACATTAATTGACTGCAATAATTATATGCAGGATTGTGTTTGTTGAGGACAGCTAGAGACCCGCCGCCCCGTCGCCCCATCGTACCCCGCTACCCCCCGCGCACCCCGCACACCGGCGCCGACCCAGTGATGTCGGCGTCCAATCAGCGCGCGTGTGGCTCCATTTGTCGTCGCACGGCACTACTCACAGACTGAGGCACCTTCTTGCGAGATATAAGAAGGGCGTCTCGGTCTGTGAGCTGTCTGCGCTCTCTTTTTCTCCAAAAGAGGGTCGCTTTATGATACGGCATATGAAGCTTTCGACAGCTAGTTGCCAGTCTCTAAAGGCAGTTTTTAGGGGGTATCACTTAGGTTCCCCTTGTAGGTCGTGAGTCCCCCATAACCACTATAGACCGGAACTATAGTGGCATGCGTAATGCATTTTCTGCCTCCCTCTGGGTAGCCCATTTCCAAATTACTTCGGGCGCAAAAAAAAAAAAAATCTGTGAGCTGTTCATTTCACTTCGGAGCGGCACTTAGGAAGAAACCTGAAGAAGACTCAAGACTCCAATTCAAGACCTCCCTCTGTACATAGTGTTAGACATAGTTATAGTTAGTCAGTGCCGAATTGTTGTAAATAGTTAATACAGTATATTAAAAAATACCATCTTTTCTTCAAGCAGTCCCCTAGTATAGCTAACCTCAGATCAGTCGTTAAGTAATCAGTCACAAATAAATATACAGTCCACTGTTCATCCATTATATTCTTGGTCCATCGCCGCCGGATTCAAGCCAGAAGAAAGAAGCAAGAAGTAAGAAGAAACAAGAAAGAAGCCAATTATAGAAGAAAGAACATAATTATAGAAGAAAGAACATAATTATAGAAGAGAGAAGATCATTATAGAAGATCTTCAAGGAAGAAAGAAGTTCGTCGACGAAGAGAGAAGATCGTCGGTACTAATTTCTTCCCTGTTTCTTGTTACGATTACGTCACATACGTCTATTGTCTGTTTCCAGACAATTTCTTGTTTCTTTAACCGCGTTTACGCGGCCAGTGGTCACTCCCTAACGGTGCCAAACTGTGACCATCTGGTAACGCCCTTGTGGCGGGAACGACATCCATACGTGTGTCTTTTTAAAGACTGTACGTACGTCTTTTTGAAGACGACCGGAGGTCGCAACGTGGGACCATGAGGAAGACACGAAGCCAGAAGACACGGAACGATGATGACACGCCGGTAAGAATGCGCATATTCGAAGAAGCACCCGCGTCCCCGTCCGATTATCTCGCGATGGCACAAGCGCCCTCCGCCGCGCCCGCGCTCCAGGCCCCGCCCGCGCCCGCATCTACGCCCGCGCCCGCGCCCCCGCCGCCGCGCCCCGCTATGTCCGTGTCCACGACCGATCGTTTGGGAGAGGTTAGCACTTCCGCGCCGCGTACAGAGACACTCGCCGCGATTATTGAAGATCTTCCGTCTACAGAGATTAGTTCGATAGTACGTACCATCGCGCCTGTAACAGACGTACATAGGCCCGCACCCCGCGCCCCGTCGGTTCGCTCCGTTCGTTCAGCCCGGTCGACGGCTAGTGCGATAGCTAAATTAAAGCAAATTGAGTATAACGCCGCGGAGGAACTAGCTGCAATTAGGAGGAAGCAATTGCAGTTGGAAGAAGATCTTATTAGGAAGAAGTACGCTAGGGACGTCGCGCAACTGCAAGAAGAAACAGATAGGGAAAGTGTCAACGAAGACGAGTTAGTTGAAAATAGGGTACGCGTTGATAGGTGGTTAGAAAACGTAGAGACTGTGCGGGGGGAGTCGCCTTCCCGCCCCTCTCAGCCCGCGCCCCGCATCGAGTTAGAGCAGACCCTACCGAACAGGGTAACCGGTTACGACCACAGTGAAGATGCCCAGGGGAGGACGGAAGCGAATAACGTTCAACCGCGCCGCATAGATTCGGTACAGAGGGAAGATGGAGTCGCCGTAGAAATGAACCAGGTGGATCGTCGTGTACGGGTTACGTCGCCGTCGCGCGTCCAACGCCGCACTCTATCGCCTACACATAGATCGCCACATCGCCACGCGGATCGTAGATCACCGTCGCCGTATAGGGATGTAGGTGTACATAGATCGCCATCGCCACATCGCCACGCGGATCGTAGATTATCGTCGCCGTATAGGGATGTAGGTGCGCATAGGACGCCAGCGCCACAACGTAGGCTAGAGAGAGATAGGGATAGAGATAGGTCGCTTACTCCGCGAGGGAAAGATAGGGGTATAGAGCGACTAGCGGAAGCTCTGGAGAATATGGTCAGAGTTAGGCCCGCTGCCGCGAAGCAGACGCAGGACTTGCCTATTTTTAACGGTTCGGCCGCGGAATGGTTAGCGTTCAAAGCCGCGATGAAAGAATCCACGCGTCTATATGGATTCACAGATACGGAAAATATGGCAAGGTTAAGAAACTGTCTACGCGGTGAAGCTAGGGAGGTAGTATCGGCACTGCTGTTTACCGCGAAGGATCCAGCAGATATTATGCGAACATTAGAGCAGTGTTTCGGCCGCCCGGAAGTAATTATCGATCGAGCGTTAGAAGAATTGAAACGCCTTCCGCGCCCGGGTCAAACCGCACAGGAATTAAATGCGTTCGCAATAAAGTTGCAAAATATCGTGTGCATTTTGCAAAACGTCGACGGCAAGGGATATCTGCAAAATCCAATGCTTACTAGGGAAGTAACGAGTAAGTTAAGCCCTCACTTACGGTCGCGTTGGTGTGATTATGCGGAGCACTACGGAAGTGCAGACGAACCGGACATCGTTACACTGTCCAGGTTCATGATGAGAGAGGCTGATCGTGCGTTGAGTCATGCCTATACGTCCGTAGAGCCGACTAAGGAATCGCCCGTAAGACGAGAGGCGCCGTCGTCGAAAAGGATAGTGACACGCCGCGTAGAGAATAGGGCTCGCGACGTAAAAACGTTCACCGCCCAGGAGGACACCGGTAGTGCCTCTTGTATGTGTTGCGGGGGTGAACACGTGATCGCTAAGTGTAGAAAGTTAGCGCAAATGGGTGTGGACGACCGGTGGAATTGGGTAAAGGAAGAGGGGGTGTGTTTTCTATGTTTGAATAGTAAACACCGACGGTTTAAATGTAGAGCGAAGAAATGCGGCGTCGACGGCTGCAACGCCCCCCACCATGCCCTCCTTCACACCCGCAAGACCCGCGCACCCGAGACATCGGCAAAACCGGATGAGACCGTGCTCGTCGCGTCTAACGTCGCTAGTAATGCGTCCGTATTATTGAAAGTGTGTCCCATTACGTTACGTGGACCACGCGGTAGGGAAATAGATACGTATGCGTTGCTTGACGAAGGCTCGACCATTTCGTTGATCGACGACGACTTAGCGCGCGAGTTAGGAGCGGAAGGACCGGTAAAGCCGCTGAATATTAGAGGAGTAAGCAATAGTCAGCGCGAGGCCGATAGCAGGCTAGTTAACGTAGGCATACGTGGAAAATCGCGCAGCGAGATGTACAGAATAAATGCGCGTACAGTAAGAAATTTACAGATAGGTTCGCAGTCGGTAAATAAAGAGTGTTTACGGTTGAAACACTTACGCAACCTACCGAGCTCGGTTTGCTACGAGGACGCCAAACCGAGATTATTATTAGGCGCCGACAACTGGCATTTAATAATCACCCGTAATTTAAGGATAGGACGTCGAAGGCAGCCTATAGCTGCACGAACGTTATTAGGATGGGTGATACAGGGAACCGTGCCGCGATTCACGTGTAGGGAGGACGGTGAAACCGTATTACACGTCGTAAGCAGTAGCGGACGGTTAGATAGGGACATTCGAACGTTCGCCAGTCAGGACGAGGAGTTAACGGAACTCCTTAAACGGCAGTACGAGATCGATTCCATCGGTATCTCGCTAAAGAGTAGGCCGCGACGGGAAGAGGAGCGCGCTGTCGAGATATTCCGGCGCACCGTCAAGAAGGTCGGCGAGCAATACCAGGTGGGACTGCCATGGAAGGACGACGACGTGCGGATGCCTCCCAGCTACGAGATGGCTGCTCGAAGACTGCGGACGATCGAGAAGAAGATGGACAAATCGCCGGAGTTTCGAGACGCCTATACAGCACAAATAGTCAACCTCCTGGCGAAAGGATACGCAAGGGAAGCCGAAGGGACAGAGAGAGAGGACCCCAAGAGCTGGTACCTGCCCCACTTCGCAGTACAGAATCCGAACAAGCCTGGGAAGACAAGAGTGGTTTTCGACGCGACAGCGCGTGCGTCCGGTAAATGTTTGAACGATTATTTACTTGACGGCCCCGACTTGTTACGGAACCTACCGGGCATACTATTTAGATTTAGGGAGAATGAAATAGCCGTGTCCGCGGATATTAGGGAAATGTTTTTACGCGTAAAGATAGACCGTCGCGACCAACCCGCGCAATTGTTTCTGTGGCGAGGTAACGAGCGATCCAGCCCACCGCGGGAATACGTTATGACTTCAATGATTTTCGGTGCGAGGAGCTCGCCGTTTCTCGCACATAGTGTTAGGGATCATAACGCGCGCGCACACGCAGAGACACATCCGTTGGCACTTAACGCTATCGTACGTAGTCACTACATGGATGACTACCTAGACAGTTATGCTACGGTAGAGGAAGCGGTAAACACTGCGAGGCAGGTTATGGAAGTACACCAGCAGGCCGGCTTCACCTTAGCAGGCTGGAATTCGAACCACGCAGCCCTACTAGAAGACAAGCCGGAGGAATTACTAGCGAGCAAGCCTAAGGAGGTAGGCTTGAGACAAGACAGCCCAGGCAGAACCCTAGGGCTATTATGGATGGCCGATGAAGATGCCTTAACGTTCAACACATCCATGAACAGGGTACCGAACGAAGTGAAGACGCTGCAGAGGCCACCGACCAAAAGAGAGGCGTTAAGTGCAGTCATGTCGGTCTTCGACCCGCTGGGACTGCTGAGCTACCTCACCATCACCGCTAAGATCCTGCTGCAAGACCTGTGGCGGATGAAGAAGGTCGGATGGGACGACGAACTACCCGAGGAGGCAGCTGAGGAATTTCAGAGGTGGCTGCGAGTCGTCGAGGAAGTATCACGACTGCGGCTGCCTAGGTGCTATGCTCCTACGGGGGGAGTGGTAGAGCGTCAGCTTCACGTGTTTAATGACGCAAGCGAACGTGCGTACGCATCCGTGGCGTATTGGCGATTACGATACCGTGACGGAACGGTTAAGGTACGATTAGTGGCGGCCAAGGCGAAAGTCGCCCCGATAAAGGCGCAAAGCATTCCGCGGTTAGAGTTACAGGCGAATCTAATAGGCGCGCGACTCGCGGAATTCGTGCAAGGCGAGCACAGAGTGGTAGCCGATAGGGTAGTTTATTGGACAGACTCCACTACGGCGCTCCATTGGATTCAGAACGATACGGCGCGTTACACCCCATACGTAGCACATAGATTAGGGGAGATATCGGAGAAGACGTCACCCGAGCAATGGAGGTGGATACCGACCGCAGACAAGGCAACAGGCAACGCGCATTAATTATACGTACAAGGAAGAGAGCGACAAATGGTTTACGGGACCACCATTCCTGTACGAAGATGAAGATCGATGGCCTCGACGTCGGGAAGAGAAGGCAGGGGATGAAGATGACGAGCTGGAGGAAGTCGTGGCGCACCAGAGCGACACCAGGGACGCTCCACACCTGCCAGACATCAAGAGGTTCTCTTCTTATGAGAGATTGGTCAGGGCCACCGCTCGCATATTACAGTTCGTCGATGCCATGAGAGGAAAGGCGCACGGACTAACATTGGACCACATCCAGAAAGCAGAACGGATGTGGATAGAGCGAAGTCAACAAGACAGTTTTGCTGAAGACATCAGTCGACTGCAGAAAGGAAGGAACTTGGCAACCGGCAGCGCGTTGAGGAAGCTCGACCCCATATTCGAAGATGGCATACTGCGAGCTAGAGGACGGATTGACGCAGCCGATGTGGACAGTCAAATGAAGAGGCCCACCATCCTGAACGGACGCCACCAGTTTGTAAAGCTGCTTGTGGAGAAGGCGCACAAGGAAGCAAGCCACGCCAACAGGGAACGGGTAGTGAACGACCTACGCACGAGATATCACATACTTCGACTACGACCGACCGTAAGAGAAGTGGAGCGGAGATGTCTGCAGTGCAGGGTACGCAAGGCGACACCACGGCCGGCGGTTATCGGAGATCTACCACCTGAACGGTTAGGGGCATTCGCGCGACCATTCACCTACACCGGAATCGACTATTTCGGGCCTGTAACGGTAACAATAGGACGTAGGCATGAAAAACGGTGGATAGCATTATTCACTTGTTTGACGACGCGCGCGGTACATCTAGAGATAGTTTATTCCCTAACGACGGACTCGGCGATATCGGCATTGCGGCGCATGGCGGCTAGGCGTGGGTGGCCACGGGTCATCTACTCTGACAACGGAACGAATTTCCATGGGGCGGACACCGAGCTACGACGGGCAATGGAGGAGTGGGCACCCCTGCTGAAGGACTACGCGTTGACTCGGCGGACAGACTGGAAGTTCATCGCGCCGGGCGCGCCGAACCAGGGAGGCGCATGGGAGCGTCTCGTGCGCTCAGTGAAGACCGCGCTCGAAGCCACTCTACACCAGAAGAGCCCGCGGGAGGAGACGTTGGTGACGCTCCTCACCGAAGCCGAGAACACAGTGAACTCTCGACCGTTGACACACGTACCGGTCGACATCGACGAGGAAGAAGCGCTGACACCCAACCACTTCCTGCTGCTGGGACCATCGAGCCTTCCAGTAACCGCGCCGTGCACGCCTAGTGATCGTCGGGCGTGGAGAGCGGCGCAAGGACTTGCCGACGAGTACTGGAAGCGCTGGATGAAGGAGTACCTGCCGACGCTGGTTGCGCGCGGGGACTCACGGGATGTGCGGCAGCGGCAGCCACAAGAGGGGGACCTCGTCGTGGTGGCAGACGGTAGCCTGCCAAGGAACGTGTGGCCGCGTGGAATTATAACGCGGACCTTTCCCGGACCAGACGGCGTGGTGCGCAACGTGGAGGTGCGGACTAGGGGCGGATTGCTGCGGCGGCCGGTCAGGAAGATCGCCGTCCTCCCGAAAGAAGATGAGGCTCGCGAGCTACGCCGGGGGGAGGATGTTGAGGACAGCTAGAGACCCGCCGCCCCGTCGCCCCTTCGTACCCCGCTACCCCCCGCGCACCCCGCACACCGGCGCCGACCCAGTGATGTCGGCGTCCAATCAGCGCGCGTGTGGCTCCATTTGTCGTCGCACGGCACTACTCACAGACTGAGGCACCTTCTTGCGAGATATAAGAAGGGCGTCTCGGTCTGTGAGCTGTTCATTTCACTTCGGAGCGGCACTTAGGAAGAAACCTGAAGAAGACTCAAGACTCCAATTCAAGACCTCCCTCTGTACATAGTGTTAGACATAGTTATAGTTAGTCAGTGCCGAATTGTTGTAAATAGTTAATACAGTATATTAAAAAGTACCATCTTTTCTTCAAGCAGTCCTCTAGTATAGCTAACCTCAGATCAGTCGTTAAGTAACCAGTCACAAATAAATATACAGTCCACTGTTCATCCATTATAGTGTTGTTACGGCGCAAGCTAATATTTAATTAATATTTTAGTCGCAATACGCGACTATAGGAAATTGCAGAAAAATATTTCAATAGATGGCGGTGTGATTATTACGTTAACGTATCTGATTACCGCGTTGGTCTAGTGGCCGCGAGGGCGACCGCTGATCATGTGGTCCTGGGTTCGAATTTTGAAACAGGCTAAAAATAAGTCATAGGTATTTTGTGTCAAGAAATTCTCTGTATTTTCTGTCGTTATGCAGATGTTTCTGCGCCTTGCCTAGCCCTGCCCTCTTCGATCTTGTCGGATTGCCGTTCAATCGGATTATGAAAGTGAAGGTGCACACTGTCCTGTATAGATTAGTCTCCGTTGAGATTGGCCGCCGTGACAGAAATTCGGTTGGACGTTTACGTCAGAGTGACAATGGGGAGCAGTAAATTTTAGCATTGTTTAATTATTTAAAGAAATAGTATTACTTTAAAATTCTATTAAAAAGTGAACGTTAGACGATTACGAATTAACACGAATACACACAAGATAGTGTTTCACGCGTTAAAACTTTTATACTTAGAATTAAAGAGGGCGACAGGTGGTTTTTACGAGTGCTCTGATTTAACGCTCCGTGATTCGCCATTAATCTAATTTAGGTGGACATGAATAGAAGTGGCAAAGCAAACATTACGTTAACAAGAGTTTGATGATAGTTTGAATTTTAAACCAGTGGACTAATGTGTCATTTCTAATTTTAACACGTATTTATTACCAAGTTTTTATTAACTCACTTTGTGCTTTCGAGTATGTATGTTCGGGTCGAATTTAGTTATTGATTTTAAACTAACTTCCCGATGAGGTAGAAACTTGAAATTTTGGACATAGCTTACACTCAAAAGATAATGTAAAATATGAAAAATTAAAAATAAAAAAGCTTTTTTAAACATGGTTTAATCAATTTTTACAATGACATGTTATTAAAGTACGTTTTTAGGTTGATATTTTTATTTCACTTTGAGATGGTAGTGTATGAGTTGATTCACGATATTGCTACGAATTAACCAATTAATATGGATAATTGGTCTGAAATAAATGAATTATTATTATTATTATATTGTGAAATGATTATGAAAATTTGGCACCAAATTATATTTGAATTATTTAGAAACACGAAAATATTTATATTAAGACTAAGATGTCACCTGATATTAGAAGATATAAAACCCTAGATGCTAAGCCCGATAATTTAGGAGACAAATATCGAATGTATATTACACTGCCAGAAGTAATGGTTTTAATCCAGAATTATATCTTTACAATTTACACTGTTTTCATTATTTGAGAAAAGTGTAAAAATATTCTTAATTTTATTAACATTTAGCTTCAGAAGTAAAACACTTAAATAAATTTCCATGTTTATCTTGTAGCATGTTAAAAATGAACTAAGCATAAAGAAAAGGTTTTTATTAAATCAGTTAAAAGTTTACTCGTCGTGACTGGAACTCACACTTCGAATTTATTTTTTGCAGAATCTTTTTGACTTATTCATGTCTTAACACGTTTAACCGACTTACGATGTACGACTGACATTATGGAATCAGCACATCAGAGCATGGAGACGCTTGGAACAAGTTTCTTCGTAATTTAATATACTGAATTCGACAGACTTTGGTAACTGCTCGATATCACTACCAAATATTCTTTCTTATTATACGAGTACTTGCGACGTAAACAGTTATATTATTATCACCGAATGTAAGTTGAAAACATCTAAAGTATTTTCCAAGTAAATAAATGATAATAATCTTACCTAAAAGTATAATATCATTACATAGAGTCGGCAGTAGCAAAAATCTTTAAATGTCGTTTTCCACAGTTGAGTTTTAAATCTGCGTTGCATGTCCTTCTGAATTGCCCGACATTTCTAACGAGGCGGCATTCGTGCCTTTAAAAGTGACGGCACACAAAAAGTTGGGATCGGAAATTTCGCGCCTCGATACACCAACGTGTCGTTAGTATGTACCAAAAAAGAACTTTTCAACAAATAAGTAGAATGTTAATAAAAGTCAGCGACGTGAATCGAGACAATCACATTTCGTATTTCATTGTTAAAACGGTAGAACGACTGACGTTCGAAAACAATGGCCAATTTAAAATAAAAAGAAAACAAAATCTCTCTTTTTACCCAATAACCCTAAAATACTTGCATTGCCGTGTGTTAGTAGCGTAAGAAAGTCCATCGATTTCATTCGGAGATTACCAAAAAGATGCGCTAATGAGAAATTATAGAAAAAAAGTTATGACTTTTGTCATCTTAAATGGTATTATAACCATTTCGTTTACATCGGACATAAACCGGCAACGGGCGGCATTCACAAAAGCGCAAGACGTATGGCACTGCGATCGTTCGCAATATCGAAGCGTGATAATTAAGGCAAATCTACCTTACAAGGGTCAGGGCTCATGTCTAGCAGTTTACTTTTATGGGCTGATAAAAAAAAAACAAAAAAACTTTGCAATATCAGTTCATAATAATACTAACAACAGACTATGGTGTACACATAAACCATACTTTCTTTTCAAAATTTCCGCCATGTTCTTGGGAGTATCATCAATCAATTAAGGAAAATGCCGGTAAGATGTTATGGTTTCTGAGTTCTGACAGATGCATGACAGGATTGCCTCACAAAAATCTCGTTGCCATTCTTAATTTTCAAAAATAGACCTCCGCCAGATCGATGAGCGTCATTGAAGCGAAGCATCTGATATTATTGCATTAAAAATGCATAACCACGCATACTGCAAAATCTAGTCGCCGCAATTAGTAAGTACTAAGTGCAGTGACCAGAATTACAATAAATAAAAATATTACATGTATGTAAAGTAATCCCTACGAAAAAGTTTACTTTATAATGTCACATAAAATGTTAAATTCGCATCGCTTGAATACTATGCATTACTAGCTAGTTGAAAACCATATGGAAGTTGTTTTTTCGATTAATTTTTGATCAAAGAGTTCCCCAAAACTTAAAGCATGCTTCTTAAATACTTTTTGTATGTAGCTTCATTTATTGCAACTTTATGTTATACAGTTGTCAAATTTTACGACGTATTATTGGCTTATTTTAGTGCCTTTACATTGTGACACACAATTGACTGTAAACCTATATTTTGTTGCTGCTTTGGTCACTGTTTCACCCAGGTTCGTTTGACAAAGAGTCGTGAATATTAAGATATTTAAGTCGTGAAATAATATTTAGTAAAAGTAGTTCCTTGAATTATTTTAATGATCACAATCAAAATATCGGCGTCTTATTTTATTTCATTTATTCATTAACTAGCTGTTCCCCACGACTTCGTCCGCGTCGAATTTATTATGTTTGGATTTCATGGTTTTTAATTACTTTGCTCGGAACCTTCTTTCTTTTTCTCAAATAATGGTATTCTAAGTTACTCCTTATAAAATCAGCTATCTGTCAGTGAAATTTCTGTCATAATTGGTCCAGACATTTTGGAGATTAGCCGGAACAAACAGGCAGACAGACAAAAAATGTAACAATTGTTTTTTGCTATAAGTACGGTATATACTTTCATATTATGCATTTAGTAAAAAGATGTTATTTGACATTTCATACAGACGCTTAAATTTTATTTATTTGTAATAGATTACAGCCAATCAAAAGTCCACTTTCGTACATAGCATCAGACATATATTACCTTATTAACACTTTCACGGTCCGGTTTCCAGATACAATAGTAAGACAATAGCAATGTAACATATGATGTGGCTCATGGGCCAATAAATGAGTTAAGGGGGATTTGCCATAGCTTAGCAGGCCAGCTGGCAACCACAGTTTTTATTATTTTTAGTTGTGACTAGTATGACGAGGCTGCCTATCTGTTTAATTTCCCTCTGTCGCCACTAACGACAGCCACAGGATAATATAAGCTAGTGGATACTCATTTGTGCCACTCCACGGCTATGTTATTTAATTTGTTTACATTTAAATAATTAAAATTGCATCCGGGACATAATATTTAAAGTTAAACTTAGAGCCTATATACGTCCCATTGTTAGTCAGAGGCCTCGCAGTGGAACGAATATATATCTGTTCTAGTGCAAGTTGGTGGCTAACTGTTGATAGTTTGTGACTTCACATGTTCTTGAAGTATTTTCTCCGATATGTATTAATTTTTACTGCGGAGCAGGTTCTAAGTTATCACTTTCAATTATTATTGCAATTTATAATTTACTGTTCCCAGCGAAGATACTACCCTCATTACTCCCGCATCAACTTTCATTTACGGCGATAACTTAACCTCGTAAGCTAATTTTCAATACGATGGCTCAAACCACAATCATAATTTATACTCAATGTATAATAATTATCAATAACTTATATGAACATATAAAATTGTTTGAAACGATTTAAAATAAAGTTTAAATTTATAAGAACAGAAATATAAATGTTCTGTAAATATAAAAATAAAAAAAAATTGCTTCAACAAAAGAATACGTGTGTAGCTGGCCACTTGTAAATTTCTTTTTAACAAGGTAACTTTCTGAGGTAAACAAGGCGCTATTAAACGTCAACAAGATACATAATTATGGCGTATCTCGTCGGTTACTAGCTGCGTCGTGTTCTAAATGTAGTGGAGAATGTTCGAAAACCTGCCAGTAGTTATGGTACGTGTAAAAATAATTAAAATATTTACTTTAAAACCATGAATCGCTATAACCGCAATGCCATAAGCCTTTCCTTTACCTTTCATGTCTGGTATTAAAATGGTTAATCCCCTATAAAATATCTTTGGGTTAATCAATTATTAGTTAGATCTAACTAAGTAACTATAATTGCAGTCTATCATATTTGACAATTAACTGCTGAATAGTTGCCTCCTTCACAGATTATCAGCAAGGTCTGAAACCTGTATCTTGTGATTCTGCTCGATAGGTGGCGATTATCGATAGAATTTGAATATATTTCGGTCACGGCACGGCGGCCATATTTTTTTTCTGGTAAAACAATTAAATCGTGTAATATACGTTCGATTGATATTTAAAACGCTTTTCCCACACTTTTTTCACACCCTAATTTCAATAGAAAAGGTGGATGGTCGTGCTGGTAGATAACATTAACGTCCTAACCAACTTTTATAAAACTCTATCTCGTTAATTCTCTTTCCACTGGGAGGATTTTCTAAAGCTATCGCACGTGCAAATTTGTTATTAATACCTTACATCTTAAATGTAGCTCTGCGCTATTATTATATATTCTTTGCTAATACAAGCAAAATTACTATACATTTATTTGTTTGTTTGTGATTGCGTTCTCGAAAACGGCTGTAACAATTTCGATTAAATTTATAATATAGTGGTATACATGGCAAAAATTCGATCCAGTTAGGCCTCAATTCTAAAAAAAGTTCATTTTCTACGAGTTTTCACGTTTAAAGCAACAATCTTAATTTGCCCGCGCAGTTTTTTTTTATTTTTAGTCGTTATTACGAAGACGCGGTGTCCCTCTGTCGCCTCTTACGATATCCACGGGATGATTCGGTGTAGTGGATATTCTTACACCGTCACCACACGGGCATACGGTACACCTGATAATAAATGGAAACTGTAGCCCATACACACCTCTATTCTCAGTTAAGAATCAAATGCTGAGGACTAGGAAGGAATGAAGCAAAAACACAGTAGCTTTCTGCTGCTATAGTAGTACTATTATGAGCGTTTGTGTTGTAGACTAAATACAAATGTAGCGTGGCTCCAACTTCAAGGTATCGCACATTTGGGACAGCTGAAATGAATTTTGAATTAGGGCCGTGTTAGTGAAGAAGACAGAAAACTTGCTTGAAATTTTACACGCGAGCGGCTCAAGTTCGATCACTGCCAGCAACTACAGTGGATTTATTTATCTTAATTTTAAGTGTCACGTATTCGAAGATAAATAAAAACATCATCATTATTAATTTCATCTTGTTTTAGTTTTGTATTTTTCATAAAATATTAATTTTAATATTTATTTAAGTTTTTTGGTTTTAAAACCATATTTTAAGAATTTTTGAGTAAATTATTAGTTCAATATACGAGTATGTTGTGACAAACGAGCATAGAGTCCACCTGATGAATAAAAAAAATGAAAAATTGTACAAAAAGGGTTATTATAATATCAAAGAATACATAAATGAAAAAAATCCTGAATATTAGGTGAATGACATCATGCTGGTTCTATTAAAATTTGTTTGAAATGTGTACAAACAAAATTATTGTTAAGTGAAATATGTTTCAAAAAAGTCTTGCTGGGTTTCTTTCTGGTTCTTCCCAGGGTAGAGGTATTTTTCCAACCAGTGGTAAATAAAAAATGACTTTCAATAAGTATCATGTAATAATCTTTTTTTATATAGAATAGGGTGACAAACGCGCACACAGACCACCTGATGGTAAGTGGGTGCTGTGATCCATTGACATCTACATCTATCCTCAATAAAGAATCAAAATGCAGATATGTTGTCACCCGTGAGGACTAAAGATGAAATGCCTCTTTTCCAGTAAAAAAGGTCTCCGGTTCTCTACACCCACCATACAAAACCCAGCACCATTAAGCTGCTATTTTACGCTGGTATTCTGTGAGAGCGTGGTCTTTCCCCGGTTGAGCCGACCCTTTCGTACTACAACTATTCTACTAATATAGCTGCAGCATGGCTCTACCACGTATAGTCTATATTGAACAAAAAATGTTCTATCTTTATTCAATATAGACTTAACTCAACTTTGCTTATTAATTTATTATGATTATAATATAAAACAAACAACTATTAACGCTCATAAATAGAGTAACATTTCTATTTTAGTATGTTAAACAAGAAATTTGATTCAACAAAATCGGCAAGGTGGATAAAACTGCAAATACCTGCGTTGTGTCTCAGGGTATACTTGTAGTGAGACGTGGAAAAGCTGCAAACCATTATAATGGACCATAAGCTTCTTTTATCTGACATACATTTTCCACAAAAGCTTAACAAAGCCTCGACGCTTCAGAACTGCTTAAGATTGAGCACAAAACTAAACCTGCATTGTTTCCATAAAACGGTTATTTCAGGATAAAAGCATTAATATTTTTTTACATTTTAAATTTAATTTTATTTGGAAGGCGAATTGACGATCGAAATATCTCTTCTCCTCGTCTCCTTTGAAGATGCCGCCCGTTGCCGGCCTGTGCATTATACTAAGTACTAAGTAAAACGGGTATAGAGAGACAGAATAGTTGGATGGAATTAACCGTATATGAGACATTCCATCTTTGCTCCCAGAGGTGACAACGTATTTGTAGCATCTTTGTTTACCATTGATACTCGATTAAGTATCAAAATGCAGATACGATGTCACCCCTGGGGACTAAGATGGAATGTCTCGTATCTAGTAGAAAGAGTTTCCGATTCGCTCAACATCATAATTGTTATTTGCGTGAATCATTCACTTTTTTATAATATTGGTATTACTATAGAACATTATTAAGAGTGACAAACAAGGATACACATACATCTATCCTCCATTAATGTTCAAAATTAAGATGGGTCACCCCTGAGGACTAAGATAGAATGCCTTTTTCTTGTAGAATATGGGTGACAAACGAGCGCACAGTCCACCTGATGTTAAGTGGATGCTGAGTCCTATATAAATAAACATTTATCCTCGATTAAGAATCAAAATGCAGGTGCGCTGTCACCCCTGAGGACCAATATGGAATGCCTCGTTTCCAGTAAAAAGGATCTCCGGTCATATACACTCACGATAGGAAATACAGCAGCATTAAGCTGCTATTTTACGTGAGAGCCTCTATAGCAGTTTAAACGATTTCCAGTTTTCTGTACTTACTCACCATATGGAATACAACAGCATTTAGCTGTTATATTACACTAGTATTCCATGAAAGCGAGGTCCTTCCCCCGTTGAGCCGACCTCGTGCTACAACTATAATACAGATGTAGCATGGCTATACCAATATAAATGTACTACGATATAATGATATGTGGGCATATTTATTGAAATAGAAGCCTATAATTAAACACAATTTTATTGGAAGTAGCCGCTTTGTCATTGATTTCTCTAATTTCTTTCTGGCTTTAATATCTCTGTCCTCTATCAATGGATCTACGCACTGCCTTAATAGCAAATTTAACTATCTGCTGCATCCAAATATTTCTAATCGAATGTTAAAGTAACTTTTTGAACATGTCACGTCTTTTAGATTCGACCTAGATTGAAGAAGGATCGGGTTATTCGTGCCTTGTGACTAAGATAATAATTGCTTGAAAGTCCACGTACATTACTGCAAATATTATCACTGAGAAAATTTTCCATATGATCCACGCCACTTTTATACTTTGACCGATGTCTGTAATCTTTTTATAAATAATGAGCTTCATGACTTCTTAGTAGGACGCCCTCCACTTAATCGTGATTAATATAGAATGATAATCAAGTTGAACTTCTTCAACCAAATTGCAGCGTTCCGACTATACCCTATACAACTATACCTTTGTAATTTCCCTTGTTATGGTCCTCTTCAATATTTTTTTTGTTTATGATAATATTAACCGCGTTGTAGCGGTCCTAAGCGCGTAATGGTGGTGTAAGGATATCCACTACCTCATATCATCTCGTGGGTGTCATAAAAGGCGACTGAGGGAAACAAATCAGGGGATGCGCAGCAGCGTCTTCCTAATAGCGACTAAAAATCAAAAAACTGCAGTTGGCAACCCGCTTACCAAGCATGGCAACTATAGCAAATATTCCCCCTATGAGGTAATCTATGGGGGAGGCCTATCTTCGGCAGTGGATTTTAATAGGCTGTAACGGCAACGGTAATATGAAAAGAGCATATTTCTGTGTCTACTGACGGCGTACCAGAACAGCAAGCATTTTCATCGATCTACTCTGCTATGCTGCAAGGACTGATTTAGGGCATGTCCTGTGTATTGAAGGTAAGCACCTAGCTTCAGGTCTTGTTTGACAATAAGCACAGGGTCTTCGTGGATATCTCCATTTTACGCGATAATAATTTTATTCCTCTGGCTTTGACAGCTTTCACAGCTCGTCTCGCCCTCACAGAAACTGTTGCACCCGTATTTATATACAAGTAAAAGTAATTACTTGAGTAATGATTTGTATTCTATAGTTAAGTAATTGCTCCAAGTTACAACTGTCAAAAGTAAGAATTCTCAGCCAAGTAATAGTCACCATTTCCTTTACTTAAGCACTATTTTAAGGTTATTTTGCATAAAAAATGGAAACTTTGGATAGCATTGAAGCAACGATTATACAACATGTAACAAAAACCCTGTGGTTCCCGTTAAGTGCTTTAACAGAATCAATATTCAAACGTAAAGAAATAACTTTTATTTCGAAAAGACTTGAACATTAAACAAAATATTATAATTAAAAAAATAATTTGCGAATTGTATGTGATTTTATTACCTATGCATTATCCAGACAATAAGAGGATTGTGAAAGAACCCCCTTCACCGATGCTCGTGTCAGTTAGAGCTAAAAGTTTTGTTTCTCCAAGCATTCTTTTTTTTGTACTGACACAATTAAATAACAATAATGATATTATAAACTTTATAACATTTTATAATTTATATAACATTATTGCTATTATGATATTTATAATAAAATAAAGTAATATCAAAGATATTATTTCAAGATTTTGTAAAAATAATCTAGCTTACGTTTGGTTTTTCATGAAAATAAACGCAGTCACGAAGTGTTTCTACATCATCCACATTCATGCCACACAGAAACAACCACTAAGCGTCGAGTGTTACTTGGCAAGTGTCTATCTGTTTTTAGTGAGATACAAAAATATAAAGTTCATACCATCACTCCCTTTAACTTTCCATAGTTGTCTATAGTATGTTTAAGGACGAATAAAAAAATATCGAACGTTTGTTCATCGATGTACACATGGCGAAATTTCAATGTAGGCACATATTTATTACACTTATTATATTATTGTTTTTACTACATATCATCAGAGTTATGGTTTACATTCGATTATGAGTTAAATTTGTATTTTAATCGCAACTATGTAAATTATACGACAAATGTTACTAATACTGTGAGAACGTGTCGTTTCTTATATTATATTAAAAGGTTATTAGAAACGATCAATTACGGTATCACGTCTTCGCTATATTATTATCAAGACATGTTACGTATCCAAAATTCAACAACCCAAATATCGTCCAATATAGGCTGACTGAGATTATACCATCTCGCCGGGCCATTCAAGCTAACTGTACCCGAGTGATTGATGAATGGTATGACAGTCGAAACAATGCGGACCGAACATCAATACAAGAGCCGATGACCTAAAACTATGTAAAGTTGGGTATAAATCACAGCGTGGTGATGATAGTTTGAGTTTACACGTAAATTTCTACCTTTAGAAATAAATACATTAGATAGTTTTTATGTTTTTTTTTAAATCATTGGATTGAACATTATTTTTGTAGTTCCGTAATATAAATCGTGGTTTATCTGAGAAATAAAATTTTAACGATTACTTAAATTTCTATAAACAGAAAAACAATATCCGATCAGTTAAATATTACATTTTATAGTTAGATAAATTTTAAAATGGATTAACTTTTGGTAGTAATATTGGAAAACTTATATTAATTCGAAATTATAATATAACTAGCTGGCCAGACAGACGACCCTTTGTCCTTTAAAAAATCTTTCAATTCGCGATAAAAAATATTGAGGGTCACTTATCGGCATAAAACTATCCTTTATCACAAGTTGACGCAGGCAATACACATTTAAAAAATTTCATTTAAATCGGTTTATTGGTTTCCGAGCTTATCGCGGACAAACTGTGACACGTAATTTTATATCATCAACATTCCTCCTCCCCCAAGAAATGCCACAAAGCACGTTCCCGAACCACTTGCTTCCATAGACTTCCTGCATGTCTTATCAGGTCGTCACTCCATTTAGTAGGAGGACGCCCTACACTTCACCTGCCGGTATGAGGCTCCCACTCGAGAACCTTTCTTCCCCATCGGTTGTCGGTTCTTCGAGCTATATTGCCGGTCCATTGCCACTACAGCCTACTAATCCGTTGGACTATGTCAGTTACTCTGGTTCTACTGCGGTTATTCTCGTTTTTAAGTCTATCACGCAGAGAAAACCCGAGCATAGTCCCCTTCATAGCTCGCTGAGCGACCTTGAGCGTCCTCATACGGTCAGCAGTGAAGGACCAATCTATTTTTATATATAAAGATGTAATAATACGAAAATATTATTTTCGGCACACGAGTTGTGTGCCTCATGTATGAATTAATATTTTATTTATTTATAAGTTAGATATATCTAACGTATAAATAAACAATATATTAAAGTGTCTACGTATATTTATACAAAGTAAGTATTTTTGGTTAGTGGTATTTTCATTAATTACACCCAAAAATGATGGTGCTAATAACTGTTAACCTTGACAATTATAGGAAAATGCTAATCAAATCTACGTGTTGGAAAAGTCACATGAAACTTAGCAGGTGAATATTACTAATTAGTCTCAATTAAACTGGAGTCTATTTCAAAAAAGAAGTTACGTTCAAAATATTCGAACTAAAATGAAAGCCAGTATTCACATAGCATTCAATAAACTGTGCGGTCATTTGTCACGCTTACCTCTAAAAACATCATTAAGTGTAAAAAAAATGTCTGTAAAGTGATATTTCAACGTCATTATCATCACCATTATAGCCCATCAACAAGTCCACTGCTGAACATAGGCCTCATAATATTACCTTTATAAAGTGATATTTATAATGTTAATATTATTAGCAAGCCCACAAAGAAAATGTCTATATTCTCTATGATTAAATATATAATGGTATTTTTAAATAATAGTGGTAAGAACCGTAGTGGCTCACAGACCAGCGCTCGCTGTAAATTTCACTATACGCGAGAAACCCGGGTTCGGGTGTTTTATTTTAAGTGTTGATTTATCAGGTGCTCGGCGATGAAGGAAAACATCGTGAGGGAACTTGCATGTCTGAAAAACAAAAGAAAAAGACTTCAAAGACATGTGAAATCCGCCAACACGCATTGGGATAGCGCGGCGGACACTTCCTTGCCCTAAAACCGTCTCAGAAGTAAGAGGATGCCAGTACCCAGCAGTGGGACATATATAGGCTGTAACTTAACTTTATACATGGTAAAGCCATGTTGAATATCTTACCAGCTCGTCACTCTTATATAGTGAGAGGTCACTCTACACTTTGCTTGTCAGACGTGGCTCGAGAACCTTCTTCCCAAATGTGAATATTGTAGTTCAAGCAGAACATTCCCTTTGAACTACACTATTCACATCGAACTTATTTACAACAAAATTTAATAGAATCTTTACAAGATTTTATAGTAGAACATAAAATAGTACTTACCAGAAAATTCCATCGCTGGCGACGTATTGACACGTGTTATTTTCTGTGATGCTCTTATAAAACCTGGCAATCTTATCGTGTTCAATAACGTTTGGATAAAATACGTCCCGAACGGAGTTTCTAAAACGTATCAGAATGCAGTTATATCTTTGTCGAACATTATTTTAGTTTTATCATAATTTGTTTTAAAGATAATGTGGGACACGTTCAAATAAAAAAGTTTTTATTAAGAAAGTTATCGTAAATTAGACGATATCTTTATTGGAATTTCGGCCTACCCATTGAACTGTTCAAAAGTTTCAAACTATTTGCTTGATAAAATAATTGATTTTGTGTGAAGTTTAGTTTGAAACGAAAACATTTTGAAATTGTATGGTTCAGTAAATTTGATGATTTCAATTTACCATGACTAAATTTCATGAATATTTCTTATTATAGAATAAGAGTGATAAACGAACACACAGTTCACCTGATAGTAAGTGGTTGCTGTTGCCCATAGACATATATACTTATCCTCAATTAGGAATAAAAATGCAGATGCGTTGTCACCCCTGAGGACTGAGATGAAATACCTCGTTTCAAAAAAAAAGGGTCTCACTCACCATACGAAACGCAGCAGCATTAAGCTGGTATTCTGTGAAAGCGTGGCCCTACCCAGGACGAGCCGACCCATTCGTGCTGCAACCACAATATATAGCTGCAGTATGGCTCTACTACGTAAATTTGCTAAAAGCATGATTTGTTTAAAAGGAAATTAGTTACACGCGTGAATTTGGGCTTTACATATTATTATACTTTTGTTTTTCTTTTTTAACTTCTACTCTATTCCGTGGAAGGACCACCGATCACAGTGAGAAATATAAAGTAGTAAAATTAAAAATTTTGTACAACTAACTTCAATATAAATAAAATGAGAACATCATAAATGTAGTAGAATTCAATTAAATACGCATTATTAAGGATAATTCAAAAACTACTGATCAAATTTATATGTGACTTCAAATAAAAAAGACTCGTAAAAATCGGTTCACCTAGACAAAGTTCTGAGGTAACATAAAAAATACGGAATGAGAACCTCCTCCTTTTTTTGAAGTCGGTTTAAAAATTAATATCTCGCGCTTCGCAGATTAAATGAAACTAATTTTTAAAATTTTATCGTAGTAAATTCACTTATTGTTTGCATTTATATTCGAGACGTTTAGAGAGCTTTACAGCACCCATGAATAGGATGTCTACTGTCCTGATAACTTAGATTACCTACAGCTTTAATTAATAATTTTTGGTCTAATTGACGCAAAATTCAATTCAATTTATTTCTCTTTTCACAACTTACTGCTCTAGAACCAGTATACCCTTGGCCTGTTTATGCCTATTTAGGCCTATTAATGCAATGATAATGTTTTTTTAATAGCCTCAAAAATTATCCTTGGTAGGATGCGAGGATTTGTGTTCTATCAAATCTAATGTATAGACGGAATCATTTCTAGAGCCTTAATCCGGCACGTCTTGCCTGAGGAGGATAAGGAGAAGGACTTGTGCTCCCCGATGTGAGGATGCGGATGTGTTGAAAAACATGCTGGTGGCCCTGTCTAAGATGAAACACAATGATGTTTCAGTCAGTGCAAGACATATCCCATATCATATCATATCCCGGCCTTGCCCTTGAAAAACGGGTAGGTGTAAGAATTTCACGATAAGTATACACAAGTTAATATGGCGTGCTCCATATGGCAAGTGCCATATGATGCACGGAATATGCTTAGTATTAGTTGTGTTGTTTTTAATGAATAAAAAATGTTTGACCCATCTATATGATAAAATAAGTTTGTGGTTAGTCTTTGAAGTTACAAAAAAAAATCTTATATCTTATAAACTTTTATTTTCGAATAATTATAATAGGCAAGCGTAAATATATTTACTCCGTGTACTCATTATATATTCTTATACGAAAAATGCCTGAAATTAAAAATACAATAGACGTTCCAGACTTTGATTGATCTTGGCTGGGCCTTATCTCTATAATTTTACCATATTTTACGTAGTCAGGTTAAAGAAGGATCGAGGTCCTCTCGAGCGGAAACCCACTATTCGAGAAATGATATCGATCAGAATCTCGAGACTTTATGTCAACAATATATTATACGGACTGCTGACACATACGTCTGTTCTACTGATAATAAGGCAAGATTCCAATAATATTACTTTAATTATACATGATATTAATCTATATTAGACCACCGTTGTTTTTTTAATATGAACAAATATATGTAGATGGTGAAATCGTTCTCTTATTCTTGGGAATTATGATTAAAGGTGTTACTTCTTGAATGTTTCGCAAAGTGTTTCGTGGGTGGTTTTGGGAAACAGAGAACAACCAAACCAAGGGTGGCCAACCTGATGATCAAAACCGGGAAGTAAACGAAAATAGCTTTAGGACTGGGTAGATAAGGCAAGGATACTCACAAGACTGGAACACTCCTCGTGGTTATGGTGAAGTCTAAATATTTATGCTGAAGTTCTAGTGTATACACAGACACCACATTGCACTTCGTGTGTATATGGACACGTGCAATTGCACGATAGTCTTACAACTTTATTTATCACTGTTTATGCGTACGCGGCCATCTTGCTTCTTATTTTTCTTGGCGATAGGTGGCGCACCATTCTTGAATAGTGTGTATACAGGGGAGGCAGGAGGATAGACAATACTTAGAAATAGGATATTATATCCGGACTGTTCCGAAGCCACAGCAAAAGGCTTGTAGTATTAACATTGAGTGTTCTTTTATTATTACCTTACCTTCAACTAGAGGCCAAAGGTGGACCTTTTTTCTAATAATTTTGATTTTTCTTTATTTTTCAATACAGCAGCGATGCAACAAACAATTGTCGAGGGCAGAATACTCGGCGCAAAGTGACTGCGATGCGAACGTTTTTGACATATATTACGTTATTATCTTACGTGCTACGCAAACGTGGACACTTTTTTTTACCGACACGGCGCATCATCTCAGAAAACCGTAGTTGCTGTGTCCGGTAGCGGTAATCGGACACAGTCGCCGGTCGCTACTTCTGGACACATATAACAATTCGTTGCTTGTTTTCCGTCAGTTTCACCTTGGATGTCGATCAAGGAACATTACCTTTGCTTGTTGTCTAGATTACATGTTGACGTAGACGTGATTGCCGTCAATATTTACAGACAAATCAACCACATCAATGTAAACGCCATATAATGGGTATGACCACCTAATTTTGTTAAGGGTATCAAAAAATTGTATACAAAATTACGAATTTAGTGGTATTTTTATTTTTATTTTTCTACCTTTAAAAATGACTAAAATATTGATGAGTAAAGTGGTGTTTTACGTTACGGGCGATCGCTTTCCTCCGCACCGCGATGTAACGTCACAGTTCGACACGCCGCTCAGTCGGTAGCTTTCCCGCCCTTTAGGGTTATATATTATGTTCTGTGTTCCCGCCAGTCCGCTTCTAGTTTATTTTTGAGGCGCGTGTATTTTCTAGACATTCGAAATGGCCAGAAAGTATTTCATTGTACCACTGTGTACAAATTCAAATAAAAAAAACACCTGACAAGCTATTTTTAATGACCCGAAAAAGGATGAAATTAAAAAAAAATGGTTGAAGGCGATAAGAAGAGCAGATCCTCTCAAAGCAACCAGTTTTGTTTATTGTTGCGACGATCATTTTGATGTAGGTTTCATTATTGTTTATTTACGTATATACCTATTGTTACCTACAAAATATTTACCAACCACACAACACACCAGTGTTAATAACTATTTTTGTTTTATTTGCCTACTTACCTGTGCATGAAATAGGAGTGCTCGGCCAAATGATCGAGGAGTCTGCCCATCTTACGTCGTTTGTATAAAGTTTATATAAGTCAAGTTCAGCGCTAATAACTTATACATAACTCTCGTGGCACAGCCTATACCTACAAATTCACCTACTGATCTTTGTATGTGTGTGTAAAGTATCGTAACAAAACTTTAGCATGGCTAATAAATGCGTGCATAAAGATATGTAAAGGTACGTAAAGGTATGCAAAATTCCCCCCATGAGGCAATTAATAGTGAAGGCCTATGTACAGCAATAAACTTATATTATATATAGGCACTATTTATAATGCACGGAGAAGATGATTAATGACAAGTCAAATCAGGCTACATAATTAATACTGATTTAAACTTCATTATTTATCTATAACACTGTCAGGTCATAATTTTTAACCAGGAAAATCGAGCACTTGGAAGCACCAAGCTTACACCTTCCCTGGTGGGTAACCTAACATGACCTATATTTTTATTACTCTGGCCAATAAGTCACGGACTTTATTCTTAAACCCCTGTAAATTTAATTATTTTAATAGTTTTTATTATATCTCTGGATATTATGATTAATTCCCAATTAATTACTTGGTCTATAATATATATTATAAGAGGTGCCAACGAGCATGCGGCTAACCTGATTGAAAGCAGCTACCGCCGCCCATGAATAACTGCTACACCAGGGGAATTGCATGGTAGGTACCGACCATTTGAAAAAGAGTAGGCTCTTTTCTTAAAGGTCTCTAAGTCATTTGTTTACATCTCAATTCAAAAATATCTTACATAACTGTGTATTTTGCTATTAATTATTATAAATCGATTATTTTTAATGGAATACATCATATTTAAATTGCCAGTCTATTTTTGGGATTGCAGCGTTAGCCCGTTTTCTCATAGCGAAAGCGGGCTAGTAGTTCATTAAAAAGATAAATGCGGTCATTACGAGGACATATCGCGTATTACATTAATGCTGGTCGTCTAGCAACTGTTAGAATAATGATTCAATGTTTCACATTTGACTGATGATACTTTATCACTGATTTCAAAATAGAATTCATTTAATGATTTTGTATATTTACGACAATGCTTAATGTCCACCAGACCGAATTTTCATCACAGCGGCTACTCTCACCGGAGAGTAGCCATCTGAATAGAGTAGGATTATAGTGCAATCTCAGGTGCACTATCACATTAATAGACCCATGGGACGGCAGTTTATTTAAATAACCGACCAAGTGCGAGTCGGACTCGTGCATGAAGAGTTCCGTACCATCGTAAAGCAAGTTTATAGTAAGGGAGTCCCCCTTAATTTTTAATTTATTTTTATTTTTATTATTTGTTGTTATAGCGGCAATAGAAATACATATTTTGTAAAAATTTCAACTGTCTACCTATTATAGATCATGAGATATAGCCCGCTGACAAACAGACGGACGGATGGACGGACGAACGGACAGCGGAGGCTTAGTAATAGGATCCCCTTGGTTACCATTTGGATACGGAACCCTAAAAAAAGACACAAAAAATTTGCGTGGCGGTATACACAGAGGGTAAGAATAAATAATATTAGTAAGTAGTTAAAGTTGTAATGAATTGGCAATTTAAGCTCGGTGCAAAAATTTTATTGCAAGCTAATGTCTTGGAGTAACCCTTAAATGCTTAGTACTATTTTTAAGAAACGTCAAATTTTTCATTACGGTCGTTTTTTAGGGTTCCTTAGTTACACAAAAAGGAACCCTTATAGTTTCGCAATGTCCGTCCGTTAGTCCGTCCGTCCGGGATTTTACTCAGAGACCCTAGGTGCTACTGTAATTTGGCATAGTTATAGATACTAATCACGCCTATGAAACTGTAAAATAAAATCATTAATGAATTCAGCATTAGAGATCTGATGTAATAATGAAAATGAATGAATATGTTACGCCCGAATATCAAAGTGAAGTGATTTTGCTTCCGGGATACTAAAAAAATAAAACAGAAATTAATAGTAATTAACATATCATTTGGTCAGAAGCTAAGAGAGGAACCAAAAAGAGGTAACATTGCAGAGTGTCGGGCATATGGCCAGGTAAAAGTACAATTTTTATATCAGCGCTTTCCAAATCTGACTGCTCATATATAATACTAGCTGTTCTCCGCGACTTCGCCCGCGTGTTATTTGAGATTTTAGTTTTCTTGCGCGGAACCCTAATTCTTTTTCTAAAATAAAAGTAGCATAAGTTACTCCTTGTGACATCAGATATATGCCAGTGAAAATCCCGTCGAAATCGGTCCAGCCATTTCGGAGATTAGCCGGAACAAACAGACAGACAGACGGACAGACAGACAGACAGACAAAAACTTTAAAAATTGTATTTTTGTTATTAGTACCGTAAATACTTTCATATGCATTTAGTAAAAAGCTGTAATTTTGATATTACAAACAGACACTTCAATTTTATTTATTTGTATAGACTAGCTGTTCTCCGCGACTTCGCCCGCGTGTTATTTGAGATTTTAGTTTTCTTGCGCGGAACCCTAATTCTTTTTCTAAAATTAAAGTAGCCTAAGTTACTCCTTATGACATCAGCTATGTGCCAGTGAAAATCCCGTCAAAATCGGTCCAGCCGTTTCGGAGATTAGCCGGAACAAACAGACAGACAGACGGACAGACAGACAGACAGACAAAAACTTTAAAAATTGTATTTTTGTTATTAGTACCGTAAATACTTTCATATGCATTTAGTAAAAAGCTGTAATTTTGACATTACAAACAGACACTTCAATTTTATTTATTTGTATAGATGTATAGATATAGATATAAACAATCCTAATCAAAACATCATCTTAAATGAATCGATTGATATACAAGTAAAAAGTATTTATTGCAAACACGACTTTTTCGACGAAATATCTTCTTCTGGTTTGAATTTTGTCTTGGTTTACATATTTTGTGATATGTGGTGGTGACGTAAGAAAATTCATCATACCATTATGTCTCGTGTGTAGCATAGAATGTGGCCATAGAAAATGCTAGAAAGTAGAAAGATCTCGTAACTTTTGATGGACTGCATCATTCCAGACATAAAATACCAAGGCAGGTGACGGAAGCAGCATGAAAGATGCGAGATGTATTTCACTACTATCACAAATCCACTTAATGGTCTTAACGGGTCGTCACTTCATCAAATATATCAGCGCATAAACTGAATAAATAACTTTGCCCCATTTATTGTATAATTTTTAACATTAACAATGAGAATTTTCAAATACACTATTTATCATTTTTTATTATTTTTATTTATTATTTATTATTTCAAACTTAACAATATGGATTTGTTAGAAAAAATATTGAAAAGATCAATTGAAATGTGTCATAATAAATTTATAAAAAACATATTTCTTGGACAAACTCAGCAATATTTGCAATGAGAGTGCGTACGGGGAACGGCAATGCACAAGCAAGCGGAAAACTGGAATCCACTTGAACTTTTTCACTGGTTTACGATGATTTATAGTTTAATTTTTTTTAATATTTCTCTCAGATTAATTAACTAAAAATTTTTTTTAGAATTTTGTTATTCGCTAAGCTATTTTACCGGAAATAGCTTCTTTTATTTTATAAAAGTAGTTTCTTTTTTATTCGGTACAATAACCAACAACCAATGCAATAACCGCTCGAAAAAAAAATCTAATATAAAATTAAATGTCTGTCTATCATATCAATACCTTCAAGGTACTAGAATCCACCATATTCTGAATTTTATAATGAAATTTGTGACAATTAGTGATTTCAGAAAAAAAATGACGCAATACTTTAGAAATATTGCTCTTTTTTGGGTCGATTGTAGCCTGAATAAAGGCGTCACCTCGAAAGCACCACACAGAAAACCAGCGTAAAATAGCAGCTAAGTGCTGCTGTGATTCGTACAATGATTTTAGAAAATCGAATACCCTTTTTACTGGATAAGAGGTATTCCACCTTAGTGCTCAGGGGTGATAATATATCTGTATTTTGATTCCTTATCGGGGATAAATATAGATGTCTATGGGCCACAGTATCCACTTACTATCATGTAGACAGTATGTCCGTTTCTCATCCTTATTCTATAAAAAAAACACCAGTATTGTCCAGGTCAGAGATGTGTTTCGTTAGTTAGTAGGTAGTTTTATTGACTAATTGATGACTGTCATAAATTGTTTTTAAAATATATTGCTCCAACGGAACCGGAGTTATTCATATGCCTTAAGTAGTTAGGACTCCGAGTTGAAGATTACATTAAAGATGTTAAAGTTATTTAGGATAAGATCCGCGTAAAAAATAATAATTATGTGTCTTACCTAGTTTGAGTAGTTTAGTTTGTTTTTTCAAACTCGGTAATGTTAATAATTTTATCGTCTATAATATCACAGTTTTCCGCAAATTTTATTCTATTTAATATTATCTTGAAGATTATATATTATACAAAAATTCAAAACTGTCTACGTCTTTTTCCTTGAAATATGTCTCAAAATTTAAGGACTCATTTGGGACTGTGACATTTGAAAAACAATACAAGCTATGTACAAATCAGAATTTAATGAAATCCTTACCTAAGGTGTGTAAGGTGTACATTTCAATATCGGTACAGTCATTAAAGCAGCACGTAAATTAAATATTGTTTTACCTTTTGACATATTTTGTGCGAATATTTATATTTGTACCCCAGTTTTCCTTTTTTTATTAAAATAATGTAAAATGTAAATAAATCGTATTGTTACGTATATTACTGCATTATTTTGTCGCCCAATGTGATACAGCTTGTTAACACTGTTACTTATATTTTTACAACTTTAAATGTAAGACCAGAGTTTAAAACTCATTTCACAACTCAAATTACTATTACGTATTTTATCGCGTTTCGTTTTAGCTTAGTTTTAATTGTCGACGTTAGTATAACATTTAGAGACATTATGTAATAGACTACATGCCTACTTTTCCACCGACTTCGAAAAGGAGACGGTACTCAATTCGACTGTATGTTTTTTTATGTGTGACCTCATAACTTTTTTCTGGGTGAACCGATTTCGATGATTCTTTTTTTATTTAAAATCTGGTGCTTTCCATGTACTTCCATATAAATTTGATCAAGGTCTGACCAATAGTTTTTGAGTTATTCTTAATAATTTATATTAAAGTAAATTTTTTGTTTTAAATTATTCCAATTGCCAACATCATTTTATGGAAGAAACTAAATGTCCAACATTGTTTATGTTGAGGTAATGTAATTTAACAATTAGTAAATATTTTGGTCAACATATTTATGTCAATAGGTCACGGTCATTTTTCTCTGAGACGAGTGGCCAATATGACTAGAAAGGTAAGGTTGTAGTATTTATTTGCTGCTATTTAATTATTTTGTAGAAAGTAGCGAGCACATCTATTAATGACATAAAAAAGAAATAAATTTTATATGCTGTATATCAGCTAGGTATGTAGGTATTTATCTATGGTTTTGTTTAAGTGATGGAAATTTGATAGTCAGTTCTTTTTCCAGACGTAGGAATAATCTGAAGCTCGTGTATAGTGCGGATTGTTCTATACTAATATTCTTCTCGAGTTTGAACAACTTAATTTTATATTATTATGTAGGCTTATTTGAGTAGAAAATTTATTAATAGGTTGGGTTACAAAAACTTTCTCATTTATAATTATTATAATTAAAATAGCAAAATGCTGTTAAGTCTTGTAAATTCGCTATCCTAACAAAACAACATTGCTTATATCGTAATAACATCTAGATATGTTCGCCTCCGGCTAAATAGTATCTCGTTAAAGTCAAAGTGCTTGTTCATATCAAAACCTTTCAGGCTGTCAAAGACGCGCCTAATATTAAGCTTTAGGAGTGGGCATGAAACACACAATTTGCTACGTGTTGAAAGAAGGACAGGCACCTCAAGGCATTTTCGTCTGTCATGCTTTCTGCGCTCAAGGTCTATTTATACCAGGGCACCACTACACACTAAGGTAGTACTAAGTTACCTTTTAAGTGTAATATCTCTCATTTGTGTATAGTAGCATTATTTTAAGTTTCGAAAATAAACTGAGGCTGTTGGATAATCTTTGAAATATATTCATATTATAAAGTTAAGCTGTCTTTCGTGGAATGCTGATTAATAATTTAGTGAAAAGAAATAATTAGCTTCTATTAAGCTCCGAGGCTATTTTCATACTATTAAAACTTGAATAAACATTTTTTTAAGTTTTGTCTGTTTTTATCTATCTATAAGCGGGTCCGAGTGTCTAGTCTAAACTTCAAAATGTGTGAACCAATTGTAGAGACATTTCACGAACAAATAGAAAGCAATGTCAGCAGTGATCTAGGCTATATATTATCCTAAAAATCTACTATTTGTAAATTCGTTTAAGAAAAAAAAATTACTTCGTAAAGTTTAAGAGATATAGAACAAAACATTTTTGGTTAGCAATTTTACACAAACTTCACTTTTTCTCCTATCACTCAAAGTGTTCTTGCAAAATCGAATTTCAATACAATTTTATAGAATAAGAATGACAAACCAGTTCATCTCTGGTAATTGAATGATGTGACCGATAGATATGTATCTACTGTTTCTATCCTCAATTAAGAAACAAAATGCAGGACTAAGCTGAGGAATAAGATGGATAAAATACCTAATTTCTAGTAAAAATAGTTTCCGGTTCTCTTCAATGATCATAGGAAAAACTATGTTTAAAGTGAGTTTCTATAGTTACACACTCTCCTAGGACCACTATTTTAGACCTGCGCTTGCAAAATACTACGCGGACAAAGTCGCGAGTTAAAGCTAGAATAAAAAATATCCTTCCAAAAAGTAAAGGATTTATAAAGTTTCCCCAGTTTCTAAGATAAATCTCACAGAAATATAATGCTTCAATATACCAAAAATGTGAAATACCCACATTACTAACTACTTACATTAATCGATCACTTTGATAGGTGGGAGGCCTTTTTCTGCCGACTTCTAAAAAGGAGACGATACTCAATTCGACTGTATGTTTTTTTTATGTGTGTTAACTCATAACTTTGTACTGGGTGAACCGATTACGACGATTCTTTTTTTATATGAAAGCTGATAGTTCTCGTGTAGTCACATATGAATTTAATCAAGGTCAGACCAATGGTTATTGAGTTAATCTTAAATAACTTATATTGAAGTCGGCTGTACAACATTTTTAATTTTTAATTATTCTGCCTACGAGTCCATCAGTGTTGGTACCATCCTCTTACCTATTTCTGCTGCCAAACACAGTACATACTCTGCTGTATTCCGGTTTGTAGGATAATAAAGAGCTAGATAATTACAGACTGTGAGACATTCGATCGTTGTGCTCAGTGGTGACGACGCATCTGTAGCAATATTTATTTAAAGTTGGTTACAGGTTTTGATGGATTTGCCGCAGCTACTTACCATCAGCACTGTAAGTTGGTTTGTCATTTTCAGCATCGAAGATACGAGACATAATATTATACTGCAATCACCAATGCGAAAACTAGTATGGGGGAGGCCCATGTCCAGCTCCAAACTGTTACTGACTAATTAAGGAGTTTAAGAACATAATTTGTTCCAACTATTCGTCATAACTTGTATATTGATTTGAAATATTTTTTTTTCGAATTAAAACTTCTTTAGGCATTAGTTGGGGGAACTCAGAATCTCTCTTTGGTAAAAGTAACGTTCATTAACATATGTGGTCCGATCACGCCGATCCGCATTTATAAAGGCTGTGACTGATTTAAGTTTGATGAGTTTAATCTATTGTAGTATTTTTTTATAGGATTAGGGCGACAAACGAGCACACAGTCCACCTGATGGTAAGTGGTTGCTGCAACCCATAGACATCTACATCTATCCTCGTTTGCGAATCAAAATGTAGATGCGTTGTCACCCGTGAGATGATGAAGATGGAATGCCTCATTTCCAGTAAAAAGGGCCTCCGGCCACCTGCACTCACCAAGCGAAATGCAGAGGTATACCTCTACTTCACGCTGGTATTCTGTGAGGTCGTGGTACCATCCCGGTTCGAGCCGGCCCATCCGTGCGACAACGATTCTGCCGCGTGGCTCTACCACTGTAGTATACACATATTTTACACAAGTTTTAGACATTACACATTATACTAATTATTTTTATTCCATTTTCATACTTACAATTATCATTATTTAATGATAATGATGAATATTTATTTAAATTTAAAAAACAGCAATTAAATAAATATATAACCGAATTAATAAACAATATATTATTTATTTATGTTTTTAAGTTTTACTACAATCACATATAAAGGTTCAAAAAAAATGTGTTTTTTGTCTTCATGTTTACCAAATAATACATATCATAAAAAAAGAATCATCAAAATCGGTTCTCACAGCAAAAAGTTATGAGGTAACACACATAAAAAAACATACAGTCGAATGGAGTACCGTCTCCTTTTTGGAAGTCGGCAGATAAAACAAACAGTTACTGCTGTAACTTATAATAACGTAGATAACATTTCCTCGTAGAATTTATTTAACTGCTTTGATGACACAAAAAGCAAAGGCTTGATTAAGAATAACTAATTTATCATCTGGCTTGAAGCCAGAGGTAACATCGCGAGAAGTTGGGCAACAAGCCAGGTAATAGACGACGTTCAATAATCGTACTTCCGTTGTATTAATACTATACAAATCTTTAAATACGATTTTAAATAAAAATCATTTTATTTTTCACATTATTTGGTTCATAAACGCCTATTTTATGCTCTACATTTGCTATTATTTTATGTTCTAAAGGCTTATGTTGTCTAAAATCAGTTATTAATTTAAGTGATTAAATTAACCAAATTCATACATCATGAAATTAGTTATACGAGGTTTTATGACTAGGTAATAATATGATTTAAACTCAACTGATGTAAATTATCAAAATTTTCAAAATCAGGTTTTAGTGTAATTATTTTGATAATATTGTATAATTTTTATAAAAAATATTATGTTGATCCAAAAATTTTAACGAAAAAGTTTTGAAATAACGTTAAGGAATAAGAAACGTTGTGCGACATCAGAAAATCCTAAAAAAGGATATTTAATAATTTTAGCTAACAATTTTATTCCCGCCGCCGCGGATTGTACTCATTCGGGTTCTCGGGGAATCTCAGCATAATACGATACGATTTAAGGAATTATACAATATACAACGTATAATGAAATGGATGATATTAAATAGGTACACAGTATTTAAAAAAAAACTGGGATGGTTCTCATCGCAGAACAGTAATTATAGGAAAATTTCAAATAGAAATTCATGGAACATAATAGCTTTTCTTTTATGTTTCGTGACCTGTTAAATATGTGATTCCCATCGTAACGAGAAGATAAAAGTTATTTTACTTTTCCTTTGCGTACTAAACATACCTAGCTGATATAGTACTAAATTCTGAGTCATGAATGTCAGAATATATCTTTGGAACCATTAAATTATACTTAATGATATTATTGATTATTATGCACAAATTATAAAGTATATGTACGCGTAATAAAAAAGTCGTCCAGACCAGATATCAGTCACGGCGGCCAGTCTCAACGGAGACTAGCCATCTGGATAGGATTTAGTGTACGAGTGTCATGTGCAGGATCAATGTTTTACGTGCTTTCCGAGGAAAGGGGACAAACCCTTATCCTATATAAAAAAAAAACACCACCAACTTCCTAACTTCGGGCTCCTACTGAGAATTTATTGACAGAAAAACCCAATAACTGATTTTTTCATAATCAGAAATCGCGCTAATGACTATTGGATCAACGAAGCATTTTTTTTTTAGAATAAGTGTGGCAAACGAGCATACGTTTATCCTTGACTAAGAATCAAAAGGCAGGTGCGTTATCAACATTGAAGAAACTTTTGAACAGTGGTAGAGCCACGCGGCAGCTTTTGCGGTCGCACGGATGGGCCGGCTCCAACCGGGGTGGTACCACGACCTCACAGAATACCAGCGTGAAGTAGAGGTTTACCTCTGCGTTTCGCTTGGTGAGTGCAGGTGGCCGGAGGCCCTTTTTACTGGAAATGAGGCATTCCATCTTAGTCCTCACGGGTAACAACGCATCTACATTTTGATTTGTAATAGAGGATAGATGTAGATGTCTATGGGCCGCAGCAACCACTTACCATCAGGTGGACTGTGTGCTCGTTTGTCACCCATATCCTATAAAAAAAAGACAAAGATTGCTTCATTGCTAGAGATTTGGTCTCCGGTTCTCTATACTCACCATAGCAACATATCAGCATTAACCTGCTATTAAGACATTTTTTTAATTAATTTTACAGTTTCTTGAAATAAATTATTATTATTATTTTACGCTGGTATTTTGTGAGAGCGTGGCCTTTCCCCAAGTGAACCAACTTATTTGTGCTACAAACATAATTATTACGGATCGCCGTAACGCCGTGCGAAAAATGGAATAAAACGCGCTGGTCTTGCTTTTAACTGGAGGCAAGCGGCGGTGAGGAGGAACTTGTACTTTCTTTTCTTGCTGGTGCCTTTTCGGTGGCTGGAGAGCGACTGCCGACCCTAGTTTTTTTTTTTTTTTTTTTTTTGCGCCCGAAGCAATTTGGAAAAGGGCTACCCAGAGGGAGGCAGAAAATGCATTACGCATACCACTATAGCCAGGCTATAGTGGTTATGGGGGACTCACTGCCTACAAGGGGAACCTAAGTGATACCCCCTAAAAACTGCCTTTGGGGACTGGCAACTAGCTTTATTAAAGCTTCATATGCCTTATCTAAAGCGACCCTCTTTTGGGAAAAGAGGGCGCAGACGGCTAAGTGCCGTTTAGGGACTGCCTACGAAGGCATATTATTAATTTTAACTAATTTTAAATTTAATTAGGATTGGCCTGAGCCGCCAGGAGGCAGTTCAGGTCGTTTGACAACTTATTTGGCGGGTCCGAGAGAGTGTTTCTCGGCCTGCGGACGCTATAGCGGGAAGGGAGTGGGGCGGTATAAGTAACTGCCTCACGAATAAGTGTGTTAGTATGCGACTCTGATACTTTAAAGAAGTTTTCAGAGAGTTTTTTAAGAAATTGCTGGATTGTTGGGATTTCTAAATCCCGGTGAAGGTCGGCATTACGGACGTACCAAGGTGCGTTCGTAGCTCGACGACAGAAATGGTTTTGAACTACTTGGAGTTCGTTAATAGTTTTATCGTTAGCGTGTGCAAAAATAGGCGCCGCGTAAGACATTACCGGTCGTATACAAACCTTATAAAGGGTTCGCTTATTTCTTAATGACATTTTGCTATGTCTGCCTAACATACTGTTAAGCCTACCTAGATAGAATCGAGCTAGACGTGTCACTCTTTTGACATGAGGCTCAAACGTAAGCCTATAGTCAAGGGTGACACCTAAATATTTTGCTGTCATTTGCCATGGGACAGGAGTCCCTAGCATTCGTATAGGTGGAGTATTTTTCTTATTTTTATTACGGCGTCTTTTAATATCGAATTGAACTGCAGAGCTCTTCTCCGGGTTCACATCGATACGCCATTTTTGGAACCAATCTCCTAGGTCATCGACTGACTTTTGGATTTTGTTCCTTGCGGAAGATATTCTAGGACTTTTGAAGTATAGAGCAGTGTCATCTGCGAAGAGTGAGAGCTGTACACCATTCGACGGGATTGGGATGTCGTTGGTGTACAAGATGTACAGGAGGGGAGCTAGTACTGATCCCTGAGGAACACCAGCTTTAATGGGGCGCTGAGAGGATAACGTGCCTTCGTGTCTAAAACGAAAGGTACGGTGTTGTAAGTAAGAGGCTACGAGACGTACTAGACGATCGGAGAGTCCTATCCTATATAATTTGTAAATAAGGCCTACATGCCAGACTCGGTCGAAGGCTTTGGCAATGTCGAAAAAGACCGCGATTGTCTTTAGTCGACGTGGATAAAAACCGCTGAGGGTATATTCCACAATGCGGTGTACTTGCTGTGGACATGAATGTTTCGCGCGGAAACCAAATTGGTGTGGGATGACAAGGGGGTCACCGTCTGTGGGAAACAGATGGCGCCTCATTCGATTGAGAATGACTCTTTCAAAGAGTTTGCCCATGGCCTTTAGGAGGCTAATGGGACGATGATTGGAGGGGAGGTTAAGAGGCTTGCCTGGCTTGGGAATACCAATGACAGTTGCCTCTTTCCAAGTAGTGGGAAAATAATTTAGATTGAAGCAGGCGTTAAAGATAATAGATAAGAGGGTTAACACCTGCTCTGGAAAGTGTTTAAGGGCTTGGTTGGATATGCCATCCGCGCCCGGAGACTTTTTGGGCTTAAGTCCTTTGATGAGGGATGAGATCTCATCATTGGACACAGTGATAGGGTCAGAGGTTGTGGGGGGTGAGTTCCGGCGGCGGACCTCATCCTCCACTTCCTGAATATGTGAGGGGTCGACAGGTTGAGAGCTAGGAGAGCATTGTGCGGCAATGCTGTCTGCAAAGCACTCAGCCTTCTCGTCGTCCTCGAAGGCAACCGTACCGTCGGGGCGGGAGAGAGGGGGAGTGTGAGTTGTAGCGTCTATACGGAGGGCTCTAGCCATCTGATAGTACGCTGTATGTGAGGGAGATATATTCTCCATGAGTTCACTCCTTTGGAGTTCTCGAAATTCATAAAGGTGCAAACGGAGTTTTCGTTGAAGACGATTAGCCGTATGCCTATATTCGGGGGTGGGATATTTAGCTGCTCTCCGGAAAGCAGCTTTTTTAGCTTTTAATATGTTGCTAATATATAGGGGAAGCCCATTAGTATTAGCAACCGGGACGACCCTTTCATTCTCCTTAAGGGAGGATTTAATTAGGGTTGAAAGTGATTCGACCGCGGTGTCGATTTTTAAGGGACTGTCTAATTCTATATCCGGCGATAGGTAATTTTGGGAGTCCTGCGAGTCCATAGCTTTTGCTAGGGAGTCCTTGAAACCCTTCCAGTTAGTGAAGGTTTTCGTAGTTATAATAGGTGGTGGCTGATGGCCAAGAATAAGAGAGACCGGTCGGTGATCGGATCCTATATCGTCTAGTGTCTCAATAGACCTAAGGTTGAGTGAAACTCCTTTGAGTAACGCAAAATCTAGTACATCTGGGTTAAAATCGGTAGCATCGGGATAATGCGTTGCACCGAGCGGGCTGTAAACGGTTATGTCAAGAGACTGCGTTATATCACGCAGTATCCTACCACTACGGTTAATATTACGGCATGTCCATTCAGTATGTTTAGAGTTAAAATCTCCAAACATAATGACTGAATTACTAAGAGATAAGATTGCCTCAAAATCATCTTTGAGGGGGAGGATTCCAGGGGGAATGTAACAGGAGGCTATGACTAAAGACTGATGTCCCGTCATAGATAGCCTGCATAACGTAGCTTCCATATTGGTAAGCTGCGGAGTATCTATAAGAGAGCAATGTAGTGTCCTCTTGTAATAAATGGCCGTGCCACCGCCTCGGCGGTCGTGCCTATCATTACGAAGAAGAGAATAATTTTTAATAGCTAAGCCTTTAGTGTCTTTGTGTTTAAGATTGGTTTCCTGTAAGAGGAGAAAATCAACTTCGCGATCTTTAAGGAAGAGCTTAAGCTCTGGGAGGTTATTACGTAATCCGCGAATGTTAAATGAAATAAGCGATAGCCCTCTGGGCTTGATACGACCGTGACTTCTAGGCAGAGCAGAAGGCTCTGTCATTATAAGCTAAGTTAATTAAGTTAACTTAGCTTACAACGAACGCAATAAATTACTGTGCTCTGCGAGAGCCAAAAGACGGTCCTGAGGGGACCGGGCGGCGCGCAGTTTACTCGCTAAAACCGAGATTTCATTAATGTCGATGTTCCTTATCGCGGCGTAAACCGTGTTAAGGTCATCGCCAATTGTCGACTGTTTTTGCTGCGGAGCAGAAAATACCTGTGGCGGTGGATCTACCTTTTTGGGGCCCCAGGGAAAAACTGGAGCCTGCATAGGCTTTGAGAAGCCCGGAGGTGGCCTAATTGGTGGTCTCGGGGGACCCTGAGGGGGTCGTGCAAAGCCCTGAGACGGCTGAGATACGCCCTGACGGGGCTTCCTAACATATAAAGCCGGGAATGAACGGTCATTAACCGGCGGTGGTACCTGTCTTACTATACGCGGACGAAGAGCGCACGGGCATCCTCTGTAGCTCGCCGGGTGGCCTGTTTGTTGACACAGGACGCACGCGGGCGGGGATACGGCATCTTTAGGCCGGGGACACTCTTTCGTGATATGAGGATCTAGGCACTTAACGCACCTGGGTGGGGCGGAGCAATTGGCCGCCGCATGACCATACAATTGGCAGCGGTGGCATTGCGCCGGGAAACCGCGCCTACGCGGTGACTCAACCTTGACTCCAGACAAGCCGCACACAGTGCGTACTTGCCGGAAGATGGTTTTAGCCTCCGGGACGTTACTAAGAATAACTAATATTACCGGGTATCTCAACCCGGTCCTGCTATGCATCTTATGAACCGCTTCAACTGGGAAACCTTGTGACTTAAGGTCCGCAAGTATCTCCTCGTTGGAGAGTTCAAACAGGACGCCTCGAATGACTACCCTAACTTTACGCTCTTCCGGGAGAGCGTATGTGTGGTACGATACGCGTTCGTACGTAAAAAGTTTCGTTATACGGCGGAAATCGTCGATCGTGGTTGGCAAAATTTTAATAGCTACGCCTAAGTTGGTAGCAATCTCATACTTTATTTTAGAGTCATAACAGATTTTACTAAGCCGGGTAAATTCAGCCTTGTCTCTTAAGAAAACAGGGGGCGGGACTTGTTTCTTGGCTAATTGCGGCGCACAACGCGTGGCCGGTTTAGTTGGCGCTGAGCTATCTAACGCGGCAGCTCGGGCTGCAGGGACTGAGGCAGCGACGGAGGCTGCGGGGGAGGCGGGAGCGGCACGGGCCGCTGCGGCGGTTGGCGAACGGTTTTTAGCGGCGCGCTTCGCCGCGCGCTTTGACGATACCGTGGTATATGAATCTAATGATGCACCGGTGTCATCCGAGTCTGACTCCGATGACCTGGTGCCGGATTTTTTCGCGGGCCTCTTCCGAGAGGCGGATACTGACGACGCGGCGTCGGACTCGGAGTGAGAGCACTCCATATCTATCTCTAGCGCGGCGAATGAGTTCTGGGACTCTAAGCGGTCCGCTAACACCGGCGGCGGGATGGTTGCCTTGCGGGCGGTACCAGCCAGAAGGGCTAAGGCGGCGGAAAGCGCCTGTGAATCTTCCACCTTAGTGATGGCATCGTAAAGCGACGATTTTAAGTCCTGAGTGGACATGTTGACTAATTAATTAAACTAAAAAATAAAAAAATAAACTATTTAAGACTACTAGTAGGGCGTGGGGGATCACCGCACTGAAAAGTGCGGGACGTTCTTTTTCTGAAACTCTCCCTCGTCCTCAAAAGGACGGGGGCTAAGTCAAGAAACAATATGACAATATACACGTTATATATACTACACATATAATTATAATAAACTACTAAACATATACAGTACTAGTGTACTACAATATAAAAGCGTTCAGTCAGACCACCCCGACCGAGGTCGGGGGGGTAAGAACTGAGAGTTAGCGACTAATCACTCACCTAGCTTCAGCGCTTAATTAGCGCCAACACAATGGAGCGCGATTCGCGGAACTGGGGGCACTAACGTTGGGACGTTAGGCGCGCGGACTACCTGGAACGACCGCACGAGAGCGGTGCCACAGGCGGAATAACGACCCTAGCGGCCGGCCCGTCTTTTATATTATTTGGCCGCTGCTGGCCAGCGGACCCTTGCCTCACCCCCGGGCCTATTTTTATTTCTCTAATAACCTTACAAACTAATAAACATAACTCACTATATAATATTCTTACAACTACTTATTAGACTAAGGTGTACATAACAATCTTTTCATTTATTTACAGTGTTAAATTATAATTTTTAGCTGCTTTAGGCGGAGGATTCTTCCCCCCGCCTCAGCACTATAAATATAAAACGTCGTGGCGCGGCGCGCGTGGCTTCATTTGCTCCGCGGCCGCGTCGCGATAACATGCTCTTTGGTCATATTATTTTATGTGCCTAATGGCTTAATATATTTATTTTATAAAAAGGTAATATTTACTATATTTAACAATTATATTTTACATTATAAGTCTATGCTAACTCTCCCTGTTCATATGGTGCCTTTATTTGGAGAGTTATTGCATAGTTACAACTCAACCTTAAACATAGTTATTAAACAACATTATTTTTTATCGTTCAGTATAAGGTTTACAGTTATTTACATAAAGTTATATTTTAAATCCCGCATAAGGCTGCGCCAGTTCTTCCGCACAACCCCAGCTAGTTGTCGAACCGGAGGCGTGGCCCGATAATTACACCGTCGTCATGCCCACTGCTCCTAGGTTGTTCAACTAGTGCAGGTTACAATGTCTTTCGTTTGTATCACGCTGTTTGCGTCGTGCACATTCTCCCGCCGTCGCCACGCTGCGATCCCTCTGGTAGCACGACGATCTTCTTCGTTGGTCTTCTTAGTACATGCCCACTGCCGGTGGTTACGTCCACTACTCGTACCTCTCCGTCGACGCCAGGATATACATTACTTATTTTCCCTCTGGGCCAGGTGTTGCGTGGTAGATTGGAGTCACAAATGATGACTAGGTCTTCAATCTTCGGCGATATTCCTATGCTGCTGGGCTCCCGCCGGTGTTGGAGTAGGGGCAGGTATTCTTTAACCCATCTTCTCCAAAACACGTCGGCTAGGGCTTGAGCTCGTTTCCACTGCTGGTGGGCCGTCACGTCACTCTCGCTGAAGTGCCCCGGCGCAGGTACGTGCGAGTTGGGACCGATGATGATGTGATTCGGCGTGATGGCTTCAGGGTCTCCTGGATCGACTGAGACGTGTGTGAGGGGTCTGGAGTTGACAGTGTTTTCGACCTCGGCGAGCAGGGTCCCCAATGTCTCGTCACTGGGATAGCGCTCGTTGAGGGTGACGCGTAGGGCTTCTTTCACGGAGCGAACCATTCGCTCCCATACGCCGCCCATGAACGGTGCTGATGGCGGTATGTACTTCCACACAATCTGTTGACATGTGGTTTCGTGCTCGAGAGCTGTGAGTGCTGCTTCGGCCATCTCCTTGTCGGCTGCCTTGAAGCACGTAGCGTTGTCACTCCATATTTCTTTTGGGCATCCTCTTCTGCTCATAAAACGCCTAAGCGCCGACACGGCTGAGTCTGCGCTTAACGAGTGGGCTACTTCTATGTGTATTGCTCGCGACGTCATGCAGGTAAATAACGCGCCATAGCGCTTTTCGCGATGTCGTCCCACTGTGACTTCTATTGGCCCGAAGTAGTCTAGTCCGGTGTATGTGAACGGACGTGCGTGATGAGCGAGGCGTGCGGACGGCAGGTTTCCTGTAGACGGTGATGCAGGCTTGGCTTTTCTTAGACGGCACGGTAGGCATCCTTTGATGACAGTTTTCACTACTGGACGTATTTTTCTTACGTACAATCTCTGTCTTAATTCGTTCACAACTGTTTCTACGCCTCCGTGATGCAGCCTCTCGTGTACGTGTGCTGTGTACAGACGAGTGTACGCGTGCTTCCCGTCTAATATTGAAGGGTCGTACATGTCGTCCTCCACTTCTGATGCCGCTTTTATTCGACCCCTAAGGCGTAGGGTCCCCTCTTCATCAATGTATATGCTCAGGTGGCCTAGTTTGTCGTCGCCTCCCGGCACACTTCCGCTGGTGATCCTCTTGAGCTCCTTCGTGAAGCTTTCCCGCTGACTGGCTTGCACCCACAGTTGTTCGGCTCTCATATGATAAGCGGCCGGTATTCCTACAAGCGATGAGGCAGTAGGAGTCGCCTTTTTCTCCTTGGCGGGGGTGTTACGTTTGTTTGTTCTCTGCCAGCCAGGGTCGCTACCTTGTCTTGCTTTGTTGCGTTTACGCCCAGCTTTCACCACGTGCTTGTTTGGTCTGCACATGTCGATGAATAGGAGAACTCTTGCTGTCGCCCTTATGAGGCGAATCCATTTAGAAAATCTTCCTATTTGTGGAAGATGTGTTGTTGGCGAGTCTTCACTTTTAACAGCGATGCTACATATTTCTCGCTCTTCCCCGGTGTCGTATTGTGTCGTTTTCTCTTCCTGTGGCCATTCTGCCGGTGGACGCTGCAGAAACGGGGGCCCTCGGAACCATCGGTGCGAGTCGTCGAACCTTTCTGGTGTGGCTCGGGTTGCGTCGTCTGCCACGTTGTCTTTAGACGGTAGCCAACGCCATTCGTTCTTTTTGGTTGTATCTTCTATCTCCGCCAGGCGATGAGCGACGAAAGCTTTGTACGCGCGAGGCTCCGATCTTATCCACACCAGTGCAGTACGGGAGTCGCACCAGTATGTCTTGCCCGCTATGTCGCCATCGTGTTCATCGACCACGGTCTGCGCGAGACGAGCTCCCAGCAGTGCCGCTTGTAACTCGAGCCGTGGTATGGAGACTGGTTTCAGTGGTGTTACGCGGCTCTTGGCGGCGGCCAATGCTATGTTAACGCTGCCGTCTGCTCGCTCCGTCCTCCAATACACTGCTGCTGTGTAGGCCTCCTCGCTTGCGTCGACGAATGTGTGTAGTTGGCGCGTCGACACCGGGTTGTAATCGTAGCATCGCGGTATTCTTAGTTGTTCTATGGCGTTAAGTGAAGTAATCCAGCCTTCCCATTTTTCTTTTAATTCTGTTGGCAGAGGGTCGTCCCAGTCCGCCTTGTAACGCCATGTGTCTTGAAATATTCTCTTCGCTGGGGTGGTCACCGGTGATATTAACCCCAGCGGGTCAAATAATGCCATTATGACGCTCAACGCTTCTCGTTTAGTTGGCAAGCGTTGTTTTTCTTTTACGTCAGCAGGCGTCTTCATATTGTTAGTATTGAATCCAATATGATCGCTTTGTACATGCCAGAGCAGGCCTAGCGTCTTCTCAGTTTCTTTTCCGCCCAGGCACACGGTCGCGTCGTGTTGTCTATGCTCTGTCGTTATTTCTTCTATTGTTTTTTCTTCGTTCGATGTCCACCCGCTGAGTACGAATCCCGCTTGTTTGTGGACGTGATCGACTGCTTTTACAGTTTGCTGAGCTTCCGTGACAGAGTGGAAGCTCTGCAAGTAGTCGTCCATATAATGGTTTCTTTTTATGGCGACCGCAGCTTCTGGGTACGCCTCAGCATTTTTATTTTTGATGTATAATGCTGTGCATGGTGATGATGTCGCTCCAAAGATGATTGACGTCATCCTATATTCCTCCGGTTGGTCCTCCCGCCGCTTGCCTCTCCACAAGAAACGTAAAACGTCTCTATCTTCTTTGCGCACTTTAATCTGCATGAACATTTCTTTTATGTCGGCGCTCACTGCATACGGATACTGTCGGAACCTCATGATCACTCCGGGCAATGATTGTAATAAGTCGGGCCCCGAGTGAAGCATATCGTTGAGACATATTCCGGCTGTCTTCGCTGCGGCGTCGTGTACCAATCTCGGTGACTTGTTCGGTTTCGCAGGGTTGATGACTGGGAAGTGTGGCAGATACCATGTCCTTCCTTGCGGCGGTGGCATTGGCGCGCGCTCTGCGTAACCCGAGTTGAAGAGGTTCTCTATGCGTTCTTCGTACTGTAGCTTGAGATTGCTGTCTCGGTCGAGCCTCTTCTCTAAAGTGTGCAGGCGCCTTTCCGCTTCTTTATAATTATTTGGTATTTGGAAGTCCTTTTGTTTCCACAACAACCCTGTCTCGAATCTGCCGTCCGCTGACCTCTGGCTGGTTTCATTCTATATTTGCATGGCTCGCTGCTCGGGATCTTCTCTCGGTCTTCTCGGCTCGATGCACAGTGACTCCAATTTGAAATAATTTTTTATTTCTTCTTCTATCGGTGGTGCATCTTCCCTCTGATGTAGTCTGCCGCAGAAGGTGACCGTCGACGTCAATGAGCTATGACAGCCATGCAGAACCCAGCCCAGGTTGGTGTATGAGGCGACTGGTTGGTCTCGACGGCCGACGCGCAGTTTTCTAGACACTATGAGGTGCCAGTTATCTTGCCCGATTAGTACTTTCGGTGAGGCGCGTTCGTAGGTGATATCCTCTTTGATATCCAACAGATGTGGGCAATTCTCCAAGTGATTTTCATTCACGGATTCTGGCGCGAAGTCCAACCGCTCTACCGTACGCGCTGCTTCTATGTTGTGTTCTTCTTGCGCGTACGTTCCTCTTATTTTAAAGCTGACGATCTTGCTCTTCTCGTGTTTCACCTCCGAGCCGACCCCTTGTATCCACATTGTGTGGGCTGGGCCGTCGGCGCCGATGACGTCGGCGATTGAGGCATCGACTAAGGTGACCGTGCTTCCTTCATCCAATAATGCGTATGTTTCGACGCAGCTCAGCGGCCCCCTTATTGTTACGGGCGCAATCTTTAGGTAAGCGCGGCGGTGCTTGTACGGTCGAGTCGCTGTTTTGACCTCCTTTGCCGATGTTGCGGTTTCCATAGCGGGTTCTTTTTCCATTACTGCTGTTCTGTCGTGATGCAACAATTTATGGTGTTTCATCATGCATCCGCCTTTTCCGCACGGTGGAGCTTTGCACAGTAATCGACGATGTTTGCCTCGCAGACAGCGGTAGCAGATATTGTACTTCTTTGCTACTTCCCATCTGTCATTTGTGGACAGAGCGGCGTATGACTTGCAATCGGGCAGTTTGTGTTCTTGTTTGCATTGAGGGCAGCGTTCTTCATATGGTTTCTTGCTTGTGGCGAAGGCACGTTCTATTTTTCTCGGTCTTCGCTCTCTCGTTTCGCTGTCCTCTGCGATGAACTCCGGCAAGGCATACGCGCTGCATTTATCCGCTTCTTCGTTTAAGAACATTGATATCTTCTTAAGCTCTGGGATATCTTCTTTCTTTCTGGCTGCATAGTCGTACCATTTGCTTTTCAATATGGGCGTGAGTTTGTCTGTGATAACTCGCGTCATTTCTGGACTATGCAGATAGTGTGCTTTCTTGAGTGCTTCCACGGTGCCCACTACGTTTGCTATGCGATTTGCAAATATGCATAGCTCCCTGGGATTGTCCGTAACTTTGTTCAGCAGCTTCAGCTTCTCTATTTCCAAGTGAATTAACGCTTCTGGTTGTCCGAATCTCCTTTCCAAAGCTTCTATTATAATTCTGGGATCTGGTTGGCTTATAAGTAGGCAACCTGCGGCTTCTTTTGCTGTCCCTTTTAAGCTTCGGCGTATTCTCCCTATGTTTTCGTTCGCCGTGAAGTACTTTGAAGATTCTTCGTACATTGTCTTGAAGCTGAGCTATTCTTTGCTGCTACCATTGAATGAGGGCAGCTCTTGTATATATTTCGGCGGCTCCCTTGTGCTTCGTACTGCTTGTGATAGAGCCGCGGCTAAGGTAGCGACGTCGATTTGTTGCTGCGCCTGTCCATAGTCTTCTTTCTGCGGCGCGGTATGTTGCGGAGCGTATTGCAGCGCACACTGTTGAAGTACGGGTGGTGCGATCTGCAGTGCTGGTTGCGGCGCGAAGTACGACGTGGGTTGCAGCGCGGTATGTTGCGGAGCGTATTGCGGCGCACACTGTTGAAGTACGGGTGGTGCGATCTGCAGTGCTGGTTGTGGCGCGGGCTGAGGCGCGGGTTGCGATGTAGGTTTTTCTTGCAACAATGTACTAATGCGCACTGATGCCAAATCGTCTTCTATTTCTTCATCTTCATCATCGGTTGATCCGGCTTCTGCTTGTAGTCGCTGCACGTGTATTTCTTGCAATTCCGTTCTTGCTTGCAACTGAGCCTGCTCGAGCTTGAGTTCGGCTAACCGCTCTTTCGCCTCTAACTCCGCGAGGAGTCTCTTGCGTGAGGCTACGGAGCGGCGTGACCTAGTCTCGCCCGGCTTCAATGTGCACTGCGATCTTTCATCATCCTCTTGCTGGCTTTCTTCCGTTGCGGTCGTTCTATTGGTTGCAGAGGTAGCGGTCGTATCGCTGACCGTTGTGGTTTCGCTAGTGGCGTTTGTTGAACCACTAGCGTCTGAGTCACCCCCGGAGGCCTCTTCTGTGGCCCCCTGGGTTGTTTGTTCATCCTTGCGACGCTTCGATGATTCTCCGCTGTTACTACGCGTAATCACCATTTTTCTTCACAATAATATTTTTTCGTTCTTGCGGTTTGCTTCTTTCTTCTGGCAATACCAAGACCGATATTGTCTTTTTCTTCTAGTAATCCGGCTTCTCGAAGGACCATTAATATTACGGATCGCCGTAACGCCGTGCGAAAAATGGAATAAAACGCGCTGGTCTTGCTTTTAACTGGAGGCAAGCGGCGGTGAGGAGGAACTTGTACTTTCTTTTCTTGCTGGTGCCTTTTCGGTGGCTGGAGAGCGACTGCCGACCCTAGCGGCCGGCCCGTCTTTTATATTATTTGGCCGCTGCTGGTCAGCGGACCCTTGCCTCACCCCCGCGCCTTTTTTTATTTCTCTAATAACCTTACAAACTAATAAACATAACTCACTATATAATATTCTTACAACTACTTATTAGACTAAGGTGTACATAACAATCTTTTCATTTATTTACAGTGTTAAATTATAATTTTTAGCTGCCTTAGGCGGAGGATTCTTCCCCCCGCCTCAGCACTATAAATATAAAACGTCGTGGCGCGGCGCGCGTGGCTTCATTTGCTCCGCGGCCGCGTCGCGATAACATGCTCTTTGGTCATATTATTTTATGTGCCTAATGGCTTAATATATTTATTTTATAAAAAGGTAATATTTACTATATTTAACAATTATATTTTACATTATAAGTCTATGCTAACTCTCCCTGTTCATATGGTGCCTTTATTTGGAGAGTTATTGCATAGTTACAACTCAACCTTAAACATAGTTATTAAACAACATTATTTTTTATCGTTCAGTATAAGGTTTACAGTTATTTACATAAAGTTATATTTTAAATCTCGCATAAGGCTGCGCCAGTTCTTCCGCACAACCCCAGCTAGTTGTCGAACCGGAGGCGTGGCCCGATAATTACACCGTCGTCATGCCCACTGCTCCTAGGTTGTTCAACTAGTGCAGGTTACAATGTCTTTCGTTTGTATCACGCTGTTTGCGTCGTGCACAATAATCATAGCTGCAGGGTAGTTCTACCACATTTAAAATTGGTAAAAAATTGAAGTCACGTTTAGTAGTACTGTATTGGCTGCGTAAGGGAATCCATTACCCCATTTTGTATGGCAAGTACCGTACGAGTCAACAATGAGAAAATTCAGAAAGATCTCATGGCTTTCATATATGACGTTTATACCGTTAGACATTAATCTCCCTGTTATGCATGGTTATTACGGAAAACCATCCGTACAATAAAAAAGGCTTTACGTAGTGTAAAGCCAGGCTAGAGCGTATTATGGCAGTAAGAGTGTCGAAATAGCGAGCTAGCCAAGTTGACATTCTAAAATCATTAACGCAAATAAAATATTATAAAAACGAATGAAATCAAAAATAAATCATATGAATGTCACCTAACTCAATTCCAGTCATTCCCATTCATTTACAAGTTTTTCTATTAATTGTAAAATTCGACTAGGCTTATCCCGTGAAGAAACTATTTAAGCTTCAGAGGCATATCATTTCAGTCCTCAGGGTTAAAGCATCTGCATTTTTATACTTAATTGTATAGAGATGTAGGTGTCTATGTATGAGCGACAGTATCTTGTAACTTACCAATGGGCGAAGTGCGTGGTCGTTTAACATTTTTTTAAAACAACTTTTTCTTTAAAAAAAGACCCACGCTTAGCTGTAAATTGATACAGACTAATGAAAAAGAAGAAATTCATATAGTTCGGCTTGTAATCACTTGTAATAAGACCATGTGATGTTTTTATTTGCAATGACTTTTATATATAGAGATATAACAAATCTGGCCATTATTTTAACAAAAAGCCCCAGATAATTGTGCAGTGAATTGTGGACATCGTATTTATGTATCTATTGAATATTCCAGATCAGCGATTCAGAGTTTTAGCTTAGTTTGCCCGCTAGGTGTTTCCACTAGCGAAATCGTTCAAAGGGATGCAGACCATGACCGTGAAATTCAATTAGTTTCTAGTTCTCTTCGCCGTCTACGTGGTTTACATCAATGCTTAACTTTATATAAAAAATATTGAACTATAACGAAAAGTGTTAAAAGTAAAAGATTAATGCAAAAAAATTTAAAGGAAACATTGATATTCTTAAATATTAACTATTCCTATTAAAAAAAAGAGTCTATTCTGAGTGTTTTCTGTCGTTTTATCATAGTCTTTACTAGAATGTACTACAGGTCCTTTTTGTCTCCTAGCTCTTCTGATGTTGTACCACCTTCTTACATATTTTTCCCGCCAATAAGCTTTGCTCCACTGTTGTGTACCGGATTGAAAAGGAAAAGGTCCAATAGTGGACTCTGAAGCATTATAATATAAAATCTCAGGGGTAACATTTATTATGTTATTGGTCTGAAGTAGGTTCCTCCATCCATGGGCTGCAGAATCTATTTACTAACAAGTAGAATGTTAGAAACTTTAGTAAAACAAACATCCCTTACGCTTAAATACATGTTTCATTGACTAACAGAATAAGACTCTGGAAGATCTATTTTTTACATTGAAATCATTAGCCTCGATTTGAGTATGACCATGAAGGCCACAGAAATTTATCATCGCATACAGTGAGCTATTGGGGTTGCCTCTCATGTAAAGTGCATCGGGGATATTTTCAGAAGCTTAAGTCAATAGTTTTAACGCAACAAATCAAAAGCTATGTGCATTCCCGGTACGTAGATTGCATGACAGCAATAACAGTATGCTGGATATTATAGCGAAAACTAGACCGTTCATTTATAAACCATTGCTCTTACGTAAATACTAAAGGGGTTGCTCGACTACCGACGCTGAAGTTGAGCTTATAATTTTTTTTGTGCATGAGAGAATTCAGAGGTTGCTTTGGATGTATTTTGTGACCTTTCCAAGGCCTTCGACTGTGTTCACCATGAGATTAATCAGGAAGCTACAGTACTATGGTGTCAAGAACACAGCGCTTAAACTTATTATTCCACATTTAATATAATAATAATATAATATAATTTGCAGAAAGTCATTATCAATGGTAAAATTTCGTCCGGGTCGCCCGTACAAATGGGTGACCCTCAAGGCTCGATTCTTGGCCCATTCCTATTTTTAGTATATAATAATGACTTACCTTCCCTTGTAGGAGATAGTCATGATAAAGTCATATTTGCTGATCATACTTCCTTGATTTTTAAACATAAACATCAAACATTTAAATGTGATGAAGTAAATAACGCTATGTCAAAATTTGTACATTAGTTGAACGTAAATAATCTACATTTAAAGGGCAATAAAACTAAATGTATTATATTTACAACAACGAATATTAAACATCTGAATGCCAATATGTTTTGAGTGGGAAAAAACTGAGCCCTGTTGAATTCTCTGTTTTTCTTGGCTTCACTCTTGAAGCAAAGCTTCAATGGGGCCCCCATATATCCAAACTAACAAGCGGGATTTTGCTATTGGGAAATACGGCTGATTAAAAACTATTTTTGTTTTGGTCATTAGTGCTATTTACATTACAACCTAGAGTTGAGTGTCTAAGAGAAAAAATTTACGAAATAAATACATTAACTTTGGGCTCATGCTTGTTTACAAAAACAAAGGTAGTTTTAGTAAAAACAGTTATATTCACTCTGTAAACACTAGGAACAAACACAAGCTAGTGATACCAGTTCGTCAATACCACAGAGTCAGTAATTCATTCTTGGGGCAATATACGCTATTACAACAAAGTCCCAGTAATTATACAAGGTCTTTCTATTACCAAGTTTAAATATTTAATTAAACAAAAACTGTATAAAAAGGGTTATTATAATATAAATGAATACATGCTTGATAACCCCTCGGAATGAGGTGTTTGATTCCAAGCTGTTTCTAAAATAAATTTTGTAAATAATTTGTAACCATTTATATTGTAAAAGGAGATGGCCTAGAATTGTATGAGTCCATGTCCCATACAGTACAGAGATGAAATCTATGTCATTTGAAAGTACAGACCTTCTATATAAAGAATTAGAAAAGTGCATATATGTAGTTACGCGAGTAGAAGACAAAAGTTGTGAAGGTTTAAAAAAAATATTTTATCACTGTTTTTCTATCATAATTACGCAATGTAAAAATGTTTGTAGTTATAATTGCATGTGTGTTATATAGGTTAATGTTGTATGCATTTGTCCCAGATGTTTAAGGTACATAGTAAAATATTGGGACGGCAGTTTTTTTCAGTCTTAGAAAATATTTATATTGTTTGTATTGTAGCGTGAATCAAGTTTGACACTATTTTGAAATTTGACGGACGGATTCAGTGATGCAAGTACTAAAGTAAAACAATCTTATCCTGCAATGTAATGCTACATCTTCAAGCTGTTGCTGTATTAAATAAATAAATAACATCCTATCCGTCTGTGTATTTATTTTGATCTCATAATTCATTAATAGAAGGTTTGTTTTTATAGATAACATATCATAAAAAAGTATTTTTATGAGTTAAGTTATAGTTTTATCCCTATTTTTAATATTAAATTCCACATCAAAGGTACTTTAATATTATAGAGTGACTTCAAACGGAAGAAATCAATTTAAATACTTTTTAAACTTGATTATTGTTGTTGATTATTGTTGTTGAGCTGTTGAGCTGCTATGAAATGTTAATAGTTATTCAAAGTTCTTTGTTTATTTTATTTAAATTATTAGCATTAGTTTTATTTTTTGTACAGCTTGGAGAATATTTTGGATATTTCTTTTGTAAAAAAAAGGCCGGATGGCAAGGCAAGAATCCTCTTGCCGGTTCTTACCAGGACAGAGGTGGAGGAGGGAACTGGAGGTTCCAAACCAGTAGACAAGTAAAAAAATGTTTTTCAATAAGAATTACTTGTAATCAATATTAGATAAAAAATATTCTATTCTATTCTATTCTCTTCTATTCTAATCTATTCTAAAGGTAACTATTATTAAATGTTAATTTATTTTATGACATTCTTAATATACCCTACGTTTGTAAAGATATCGAAACGGCGAACTTGTGAACCGGAGCCCTATCATGATGAAACAAAACAATCTTTGCGCGTTCGCCTCGCCGTTACGCGGATTTTGAGCAAACAGATGGCTTCTATTTTTTTAAACAAATGGTAATCAGGTTTTATCAAATATTCCAGCATTACCGGCCTAGAGTGGCAACTATGGCAAAATGAGTCCCATATGAGGCAATCTTTGGGGGAGATCGACGTTCAACTGTTGCCTTAGGACAGGCTGGTAATTAAGTTAGTTAAGAAGTATGAATTGTATTAACAAAATGTGAGTTCTGGTACTTGTATAAAAATATGTTAATATCATTCATTTTAATTAGGCCTTCGTAATATTACAAAACCTATAATATATTGTCTTCTGTTGAGGAATCTATCAATATGTATCCTTCTGAAAATCTATTATTCTCAAATGAAAGTGCAGAATAACTATCTAATATTACAAGAGTCGTACGAGTAAAGACAAACCTGTACCGTGCAAATTTCCTTGACAGGAAATGTACTGTATTACCAGTTTATCCGCGCCACGCAAAATTATAATTGGGATTGCTCCGGGAGTTCATATCCAGCATTGGCTTTCACAGGCTGATGAAAAGAAGAAGGAAAATTGGCTTTTTTTTCATAAATTACCAAACAAGATACGGCATGGCTGGAATATGTCCATCAAGATTATCAAAATGATTTCAAATTTACAGCCTGAACCAAACGAGGGTAGTTTGTAAGTAATAATAGAAATAAATTTATGTATTTTTCTTAATAATAATAATAATAATAGGTAAAAATAAATACAAATTGTGCTTCTAAATTGGCATAAGCCATCACAAGATCATTTATATCATATTGAACGCAATTAATTTTCATCGTACAAAGAAATAACACTGTCATAATTACATAAATCACTATCACAAAGTGACCACCAGTAGTTGTAGAGCGGACTTTTAAGACAACCGCGCCAAATATATCCATCATTTCTCCGAGCTTTAATTCCGCATATTTCATCTTCCGCACACTGTTTTGTTGGTAATAATCCACTGAAACATATATCTTATATAATATAATACGCATTAGTTTATCAACAGACTGAAGTGGTAAAAGCTTGATACTGTTTGTAGATCCGGCAACGATGAAGAATAATAAGGAACCATTAACAGGAGTATATATACGGTATATATAAATGAAGCTAGCTTATTTTGTAGTGACCTGTAAAATATAATGATGACGAATTATTTATTATCGAGTCTAGGCTAGATTATTACTGTTTCATATGTGGTAGAGTCACGCTGCAGCTACGAGTATATTATGGCTCTGGCACGATTGGGATGGTTCGACCGGGGAAGAACCACGCCTTACAGTATACCAGCGTAAAATAACAGCTTAATGCTGCTGTGTATCGTATGGTTATTAGTATAATAGAGATCATTTTTATTGGAAACGAGGCATCCCATCTTAGTCCTTAGGGTTGAACCACAGATAGAACAGATAGAATAGATAGAACAAATAGAATAGATAAAATAGATGGACAGACAGGTAGACAAACATTTTAAAATGGTTATTTGAGTCTTTAATAGCATGCAAGTAACATCTTGAGCTTAATAGAAGCCAACTTTTTCAATATTACAAACACTTCAATATTATTAATATGTATAGATTTCAATTTTTATATTTAATTTATTAACATAATAGACTTAAATGTAGAGTGGACTAAAATTAAAATAATTTGGAGACATAAGTCCGCTAACAGGTAGAAGCAGTCTAATTTTTCATTACTGCTTAGAAATGAGAGAAGGCCTGTGCTCGCACCATATTTTAACTTTTCACGGTCGAAAGGCGAATGAAAATTACTCAAAACCAGCGAAATTTGCAGCATATTGTTCTACTGTTTCGTTTGTGAACGATGCGAACCACAGACGTTTTTATGACGAGGTAAATACTCCATATAAGAGCTTAAGAGTGTGAAAATGCTCCTTTATTTTGATACTTAAGTTTAGGCTTGGTAAAGACTACATCCTAAACTTTGCTCATTTTGGTCCTCACTTATATAAAATAATAATTAAACATACTAAGAAGGAAGGGTGTAAAGTAAGGAAATTAAATAAGTAACTAAAAATAACTGGGAAATTATTTGAACTGTATGTTTAGTTATATGTGGCATTAGATAATACGGACCCTGGAAAATGCTATTGCTTAGAATAAAATATGGTAGCATTAAAAAAGAGAACCCAGATTCTCTAACCAGATGATACGAGAGGTTTATTTTTGAAACAGTTGATTTTTTCCTTTAAAATAATTTAAAACTAGTCTAAATGTAACAAATACTTACATATTACCCTCCAAACAGAGAGCGTTGTCTAACATGTCCAGTGTTTTTGTTGTAGAATTAACTTCGCAGCTCAAACAAGACATATCTTTGTAAATTGATGTACGAAAGCTTTTTGATCGTGTAAGATCTATGACATTCTCTATCCAATCCTTTTTTTTAGAAAATATGTATGGCATTTCAGATATTGAAATATAATTGCAAAGGTTGCAGGAGCACACGTATGTTGTTAAATTCAGGTTACCGTTGAAGCATCCACGGTCTATTAGCCCAAAAGGCGTTTGCTGGGAGTAGCATAGATCTTCCTCATGATCACAAATTACAGATGGAATCCTGTTTATAAAAAACAAATTGAAAAAGAAGAGAAGGTCAATACAATGAAAGTTCAAGTTTTTCATAAGTATGTACTTACAGCTTATTTTTAGGATCATTACATTCTTGCAACTGAACATTGTTACATACGATACAAGATCTTCTTGGAGGGTTTAGATCTGTCATGTTGGGAAAAGGAGGCTCAATATACAAATTAATTTTTGGTTTCGTTTTAGCCTTTATTTGAGCTCTTCTCTTTTTCTCTATTATGTCGATATTGTTTGTTAAATTAAATAATTCGGTTTGTTTACTTTTCTTGTTTACAGTAGATTTAGAAACAGAGTTAGTAGTGGTTACAATAGCAGTGGTTAGGTTTGCAGTGGTTGTACGCGTTGCATAAGTTACATTTGTTAACTGTGTAGTTCTTGTAATAGGAGCAGTAGTAGTTGTGTTAGGTTTTATCGTACTTATTGTTTTATTAGTTATTTGGGTAATAACTATTGTTGTATTAGTAGCTCTTGTTTTATCTAATGAAGTAGTTGTGGTCTCCACGCCAAAAATTTCTTTCACATTATTAACTAAGAACGCTACTAAATTAATATTTGCATCTTCCTCATTTCGTTCTGATGTTGACTCATCTGGAAGCTCCTCAACTTGTCGCCGAAAGTTAAGCAGGGGCTTTTTAATATTTTGAGTTGTCTCTTCATTGCATTTGGCAAAAGTAATTATAAAAAACAAACACAATATAACTGAAATAGTTTCCATCCTTACAGAAAAATAGTTACTTGACATTTTGACAAATTCTTTCAACATTTGACATTCCTTAAAATGAAGTATAGTTTTACATTATGCTTTATAACCAGTCACGTTTTAAAAGAATAAAATCTTGTTTAAAATCGCCAATACGTAGAAAACATTTAGGCGCTCGGATAAGGCAGCAGTATTTTTGGGAAAAGCAGATTTCTGTGAAAAGTCGTTTAATAACAACTTCTCTGAGCGTATTTTTGGAATATAAAACGGTTTTGAGTTACATAAGGAACTGTTGCAGAAATAAAACATTGAGTTATAAGCTGGTGTATCTATACATCCTCTTGAAACAAAATCAGTTTCTTCGTCAATATTAACATAACACACTTGATTACGCCCACAAAGCATATAGTCCACACTGAAAGGTATCAATAAGTTGTATTTGTTTTGTAATATAAATAATATTTAAGAACCGAACTAGTTCCCACATTGTCGCGGTGAGGGGGGGGGGGCTTAGTAGCCGTGGCTTGGTCACCCATGGTGAATGAAGAGGAATCCATTTGGTTGGTGCGAGGTGACCACTCCGTGGGCTTGGTAAGTCTACTTCGGGTGTGTGTTAACAAAATCGCGGACTGAAGCGAGAGGGATGTGAATTCCCCTACCGCTGCAGCCAACGTGGAATCGTGCGGGAAGAGGAGTGCTGGAGTGGTGGCGATGCGCTGCTCGCCTCCCCCTTCGTGACTCAGGCAAGGCGTTGATACGGTAGTGGTGAGAGGAGGTGGAGGCGGTGGTGGAAGAGGAGTGTCGTATTGTGAGGTGCGCTCTCTTCCCCTTTGTGGCCAAGACTTGTTTGGCGGTGGAGCCACAGACCAGATCCTGTTAGGAAAGCTGGTGCTTCTGAGTGATCGTTTTTTCTAGGCCCCATGGCCTTAAAAAACTTTCCATGGACTGTACTAGCCATTAAGTGGAATGTAGGTTAGTTTCAATTTTATATATAAAACAAAACTTGACCAATGTGTTTATAAAATTACTACCATAAATTAACTCAACTAGAATTTGGTTGCACTATCTAGTAATGGTTTATTTAAAAAGCGGTCTTTATCAAGTTAAAATGAACGTTATGATGATTCTTTAAATTTACGTAAATGTCAGAAATGATATTCTATTCATCATTACACACTTAACAATACGAATAAATGATAGAGCGTAAAGTGTAGGTAGTTTGATTGTGAATGATGATTATATGAACAATGAAACGATCAAAAGTTACTAAAACATAGGCAGATAAAATACTTATTGATCATCAAAATCTCTGGAACGTAAAATATTTGAAGATTTTAATAATTAACTATGAACCCCATCGAATCATTTCGTCCCATAGCTATCGTAAGAGATGACCATAGGTACAAGAAAGATTTTGTAGCTTCCTATACGAGTAGGTAGCAGTAAAACCATCTCTTATACGTGTAAGTGATCTGATGTGAAGATTAGGGCAATAAGTTCCTACAACGGGAGAGGACCATGTGCAACAGTGGAATTCTATAGGCTAGGATTAAAATTTTATATGGTTTTTTATAGTTTAGGTTAATATAATGACCAATTCAATACAACACAAATCAAGAATTACTGTTATTATGTTCATTTATTTTAGATATAGATATAAATAACTTCTTACTTTTTACCCATCCTGCAATTAATGTCAAAAATTTTATTCGAACCTCTCGTTTCACAAACTTTGCAAATTAACTGCATTCCAGCTATCGGTATTTGAACGCGTTTGTTGTGGTAATCCCAATCCCCGATTTTTTTGTATTGGTAATAAACTGAATCGTTCGCAGGCTTATCGTTACACAACGGACAATTGCATACGAAAGTCCTATTCATTTTGTTTGGCATCATACATCCTCTTTTTATGTACTGTGGGTGCAGCTCAGTGTAACATTTTTCAGCCTCTGAACATTGTACATTGGTTTGGCTAAAAAGAAGGGTGTTTGATTATAAAATTTTATTACAAATGTATTTTTTCTCCAGAGCGATTTCATATTGTTTCTGAAACCTTCAGAATAATTAGGAATGCTAACGGGTGCCATAGAGATAGTTTAGCCTTAACCTACACGTGCCCTATGTACTGCTTATGCTCAGTTTACATCGAAGAGATAACTTCAATGTAAACTAAGATTCACCATAATATAAGAGAGAAACAACCACACTTGGAAAGAAGCCATTTGTATTTTCATGTACAAGTATTAACTGTGGTTAGTAAAATACCCCCATTTTCTGCTTCGAAAATCGAGTAAATTTTGCAAAAAGAGTAGGTGAATACCAGCGTAAAATAGCAGCTTAACGCTGCCGTGTTTCGTATGGTGAGTATATAGGACCAGAGACTTTTTTTACTGGAACCAAGTCATTCCATCTTAGTCCTCACGGGTGACAACTCATCTGCATTTTGATTCGTAATCGATGGTAGAGATGACTATCGGCTACAGCAACCACATACCATCAGGTGGAATGTTTGCTGGTTTGTTACCCTTATTCTATAAAAAAGAGAGAAAGAGAGGGATATATCTTCTCCGCATAGATTAAATATATGCACATATTAAATATTTGGAATAATAATTTGTTCTCATAGAATATTTTGTTCAACTTACACTTTGCCATTGTAACATTTTTCATCTGACATGTACCCTCTGTCCGTAAAACACCACAAACATTGAATACCGCCATTACTTTTATTTTCATCTTCATTTTTTATATATTTTTGTGTTGTTATGTCCGTTACATTTGTTAAGTTAGCGTTTTTCGTCAGTTCCAGTTGTTCATAATAGAATGGATCTGCAGTGAATAGTTTCCCAAATTTTTTATAAGTGATGTCTTCGTAATATAAAGAAACAGAACTTGAGGATCCGGTAAATTTGGGTAAACTTTTATTCAAACTAGTATGAGATAGGAGGGGCTTTGTTAATATAATCAATTCTTCCTCCTCTTGGCCAATCTCACAGCCTAATTCGTAAAATAGTGTAAGAAAAACGAGCCACTTTATAATGTTAGCATTTTTACATATCATTTTGCTATTTACGCTAAAAAGACAATATATTGACACTCATTTCATTATTTTTTACTCTTATGTCACCAAGGCAACACTTTTCACTTTTAACATGACAAAATCCATAGATAACTAATAATACCTTCTTAACAACTGTCTATTCGCTTCGTTACGGTCTTTGAAACTATGACTACGTCTTCTACCACTATAGACTTAAGTGGTTGAATATCTAAAAACGCAGGAATCATAATAGAACTCTTTGCACTCTTTTCACAATCCTTAAAGATCCATTAACCCTATAGTAACTGAAATGAAAGTTTCAATAACTGGGTTCTTCTCCTTAATTGTAATCTTCGTTCTCATGACAATCTCGTATTGCGAAATCCCTTTCACAGTACTGAATATCTTTTTTATAGAATAAGGGTGACAAACGAGCACACAGTCTACCTGATGGTAAGTGGATGCTGTGGCCCACGGACATCTACATTTATCTTCGATTAAGAATCAAAATTCAGATTAGTTGTCACCTGTCCCCCGAGGGCTAAGATGGGATACCTTGTTTCCAGTAAAAGGGTCTCCGGTTTCTGTACTATCAATATAGGAACACAGCAGCATTAATGTGCTATTTTATGATGGTATTCTGGGAGAACGTGAGCTTGCCACGGTCGAGCCTCACTCAAACTCCTTCACTGTACAGCTGTACTCTGTAATGCGCTTCCATTAATAATATGAAAATCCCCGAATAAGTGGAATTTTAAAACAAAAGTAAAAGAACTTTACTATTTGAACACTAAAATAAATATTCTAATTTTGTTTCATTAATTTATATAAAAATAGCTGTTCTCGGAACGCGGACGCAAAGCGCGGAACCCTAATTATTTTTCTAAAATATAAGTAGCCTAAGCTACTCCTTATAACATCAGCTATCTGCAAGTGAAAGTCCCGTCGAAATCGGTACAGCCGTTTCGGAGATTAGCCGGAACAAACAGACAGACAGACAGACAGACAAAAAATTAAAAATTGTGTTTTTGTTATATGTACCGTATATACTTTCATATGCATTTAGTAAAAAGCTGGTATTTTTAACATTACAAACAGACACTTCAATTTTATTTATTTGTATAGATAAATGTAAGTATATTTATTGAGGTGTGCGTGTGTGTGCATGTGTGTATGTGCGTGCGTGCATATGTGTAAGTGCGCGAGTATGTGTGCATGTGTGCACGCACCTGTGTGTGTGTGTGTTTGTGTGTTTGTGTGTGCGTTCGTGCGTGCGTACATGCGTACGTGCGTGCGTGCGTGCTTACGTGGTGTGCTTACGTGCGTGCGTGCTTACGTAAGTGCGTGCGTGCAGACGTGCGTGCGTACGTGCATGCGTGCGTGTTTATGTGTGGAATAACGTACCGATGCTTTTATTTATTATAATATGATTTACTGCTGAAACAGAAGTCCAAAATGTACCTGGTCGATAGCTTCCGAATTGTTTAAGGCTATTAATCAATCAGTCATCATCATCATTACAGCCCTTCAAAAGTCCACTGCTGAACATAGGCCACCACAAGGAAAGCCACAAAGCACGGTCCTGAGCCACCTGCATCCATCGACTTCCTGTATGTCTTACCAGGTCGTCACTCCATCTAGTGGGGGGCTGCCCTACACTTCGTCCGCTGGTACGAGGCTGCAATTCGAGAACCTTTTTTCCCATCGGTTGCCGGTTCTTCGAGCTATATGACCGGCCCATTGCCACTTCAGCTTGCTAATACTTTGGGCTATGTCGGTAACTCTTGTTCTATTGCGGATATCCTCATTTCTAAGTTTATCACGCAGAGAAACCTCGAGCATAGCCCTCTCCATAGCTAGCTGAGTGACCTTGAGCTTCCTCATACGGCCAGCAGTGAAGGACTACGTTTCAGTTCCATAGGTCATCACTGGCAACATGCACTGTTTGTACAGTCTAGTTTTTAAGTTTTGAGGGATACCTGACGATAAAATATGTCGTGATTTCCGGAACATTGCCCAGCCGATTTGAATTCGTTGATTGATTTCTCGATCGAAGTTGGACTTGCCTAGTCGGACTATTTGTCCCAGGTAAACATACTCGTCAAAAACTTCGAGCTTAGTGTCCCCAATAACTACCGGCATACGTGTGACATGGACGTTACACATGAATTTTGTATGTCCATGTTCATCTTAATACCTATCCGTTGGGAAACACAACTTAGGTCATTGAGCATAGTGTTTAGGTCCTCCAGCAATTCTGTCATAAGGACTACTATATCGTCGGCAAATCGAATGTAAGTGATGTACTCGCCATTGATGTTAATACCGTATCCTTTCCAGTACAGTAGCTTGAAAACGTTTTCAAATGAAGCGGTGCAGAGTTTCGGGGATATAACGTCACCTTGTCTTAAACCTTTCTGCAGTTGGATAGGTTTCGTACTTTGGTTCTGTACTGGATAGCCATCGTACCCCTACTATATAAACACTTCAGCACTTCGATATACCGACAGTAAACTTGGCACCGCTGAAGGGACTGCAGCAACGCCGAAATTTCGACTTTGCTTTCTCATAGTCCACATACGCCAGACATAGTGGCAAATTGTACTACTCAGACTTCTGTACAATTTGCCGAAGGGTATGTATGTGGTCTTTGGTGCTAAAGCCTTTTCGGAAACTGGCTTTTTCGGGAGGCCGGGAGTCCTCAAGTCTGCGTGCGAGACGATTCGTAATGACTCTCGAAAACAACACTTAGACGCGGCTCAGAAGGGAAATCGGTCTGTAGTTCTTCAAGAGAGCGTTGTCATCTCTCTTGGAGAACAAGACCACCTCACTTCTGCTCCACGCCTCTGGTGCAGTGCCACCATGGAGAAAAGAATTAAAGAGCTTATGAAGGACTTTAAGTACCAGTTTTCCACCCGCTTTCAGAAGCTCCGTTGTAATTATATCCTCGTATAGAGCCTTGCCGTTTTTAAGGTGCTGGAGAGTCATTCTAATCTCGCTCAGACAGACGGTCGGTATATCATCAAAATAGTGTCGGATAAGACGTGCTCTTGAATCATTACTCACACTTGCGTGTGGCTCTAACGATGACGTGTACAGCTACCCATATAGCCTTTCAATCACACTCAAAATCTCAGGTGTCCCGAAAACGACGCTGCCACACTCGGTCTTCAGCTTCAACAGTTGGCTCTGTCTGGCAGACAGATATCTAGCAAAGACTTTGGAGCTCTGATGCCGCTCGATCGCTTTTTCAATACTTGCTGTATTGAAGTTACGTAAGTCCTGCTGCATGCATTTGGAGATCCGTCTGTTCAATTGCCTATACGCTGCCATTAGATTAAGTGTGATTGGAGAGTTTTGTGTTCTTCTGCGGTGGGTGTTGCAGCACTTAACTCCTTCCGCATGGATAGTTTCCACGAGCTTGTCATTCATATTGTCCACTACATTGCAATCTTTTAGGCACTTAAAACGGTTTTTAGCTCGAGCACCCTCGCGATCACTGAGACATCACTAAACAGTTGTCATCTGATCGTCATAATAAAGTCAATCTCATTTTTTTTCGGACCGTGCCCGACCAGGTCCACTTCTTGTGGGGCCGCAAAGAGTCCCCTCTTCTCCATGAAGTCGGCCAGCTGATGGACCCTTTGAGTTCTGTTGCCCTATTCCAAATTGCCCTACCTTTAGCTCATCGTGCTCTCTTGTACCTAGATTTGCGGTGAAGTCTCCCATTAACACTGTATAGTGGGTTTTGCAGGAATGCATGGCTCTAGATATATCCTCATACATGTTCTCCACTTCCTCATCGGGATGTGCCGAGGTTGGTGCGTAAACCTGTATGACCTTCAGCGAATACCGTTACATGATTCTGAGTATAAAGTAAGCAACCCTCGTCGCCACACTCTCAATATTTACAACGTTGCTAAGGAGAGACTTGTGAACGATAAATCCGACACCTCCTTGGAATAGATGGTCGCCCTCCCGGATATATAAACAAGTTGCCGGATTCAAGGATTACCATATCCTCCTCTTCTCTTCAGACCTCGGATAATCCCATAATATTCCAGCGCAACTTGTCTATCTCTTCTTCCAGCTCCAGGATCTTCTCGTCAGTCCTCAGGGTGCGTGAGTTATGTCTTGCCAGGTCGAGTCGCCATAGGTGGCAACCGAAATTCCACTAGAGATTCTTAGCACCCCTTGCCCCGCCGTTACCATGGTCGCCATTGTAGCCAGGAATAGTGGGACCGCCGGGGACTGGGGGCCATCTCTTCGTAACTTTAATCATGGGGGGTATATTGCCATAGTTGCCACGTTTGCGAGCGGATTGACAACGACAGTTTTTGTATTGTTGTTTTGTTGTTATCAAAAAGATGCTGCGGCCCATCTTCTGCCTCAGTTTCCATATGTCGCCTCTTACGACACTCACGGGAAGATATGGGGTAGTGGGTATTCTAACTATACGGGGATTAACTAGTACTAGCCACTAGTCGTATGAAATAGAAATAGTATATTTATGTATGTAGTTAAAAAAAGTTTAGTAGTTAGTTAGTTATAGTAATATTAAAGTAATGTAACATTTATTATGAGTTGCAGTAGAAGTAGTAGCAGTAACAAGCCTACAAGCAGTCGTCCGGCATAGAACTATGCCGGACGACTGCTCGTAGGCTCGTTAGTGGCATCGACAGAATAACAGCGCTGCTGTAGTTATACTGCTGCAGCATAGTGTAAAATTAGTGGCCATTTTTTGCTGCAATTCAAAAAATAAATATATAGTGTATTGTTTTGTAGTGATGAATAAAGTTCCTACCTAGTTTCTAAATATTATGCTCCTAGTCCCTATCCCTAAAAGGAAACTATTTTCCATGGCAGTATATCTGCCATAACGGGTACGGGTGGCAAGCGAATTGCTTATGAAGTGACGTAGTAAGCTAAGAAGCTGTAAGCATTTTGGTAAGAGATGCAGGAATAAATCACGATACCGGCTGTTGGTGTTCAGGCACTTCAGTAGTCACTTACCTAAATTGTTGATAAATTAAACATGGAACATTGATCTAACGAAAAGGTAGCAGTGGAAAAATTTACACCCATAGAGCGGTCAGCGGTACAATTTTGTAATCACAAAAAAGTTTTTATGAAATACAAGCTGGGACCCAGCGCGATGCTGCCGCAGAGAAAACATTTGTGGAAATATCTTCCTAAATTTAAAAGAGATATTTTGTTAAATAAGAATGAAGATACAATAATTCAAATTAAATGATAAATAACTTTCAAAAAAAATTTGGTACGTTACTTGCGCCACCTATTGGAATTTAATTGTACTATGATTATGACCCTCGCGTAAGTGCCAGCAATAAGTTGAGAAAGTTTTAGCTCAATCTGATGAGCGCATAAAATATGAAAAAACAAAAATTAATTTATATATATACACAGTCAGGTCATAAGTATTGTCACACAGTAAAAACTTTTCTTTTAGAATGCTGGCCACAAAAAAGTTTACTGAATTCGATTTTCGAATTGTTCATAAAAATAAAACTGTATACTTTTTAGAATTTTACTCATTTTTAAATATGGAGTGGACGCTTAAAGAAGACCGTGTTGCAGTAATTGCGTTGCATCGTTGCGGTTACGCGCCAATTCAACTTTTTGACATACTGAAAAAATTTGAATATAACCAAAAGATTCGTTTATCGTACAATCAAACGATACAATGAAGACTCTAGTGTAGATGACAGGTCAAGAAGTGGTCGCTGTCGGTCTGTTAGGACTCCAGCAGTGATAAAAGCTGTGAAAGCGCGAATTCAAAGAAATCCCAAACGTAATCAGAAACTGTTGGCCCTTCAGATGGGGTTAAGCAGAACCACGGTGAAAAGGGTGTTAAATGAAGACTTGGGACTTTGGGCATATCGAAGGAAAACAGGACATCGTTTGAATGCTCGTCTAATGGACCTGAGACTGAAGAGATGCCGTGCTTTGTTGAAGCGGTACGCGGGAAAAAAATATCGGGAAATTGTTTTTCGGATAAAAAAAAATTTACCGTAGAAGAGAGCTACAACAAACAAAATGATAAGGTGTACGCACACAGTAGTTAAGAAGCGAGCAACCGTATTCCACGTGTCCAACGAGGTCATTTTCCATCCTCGCTCATGGTATGGTTGGGAGTTGCTTATTGGGGCTTAACAGAGGTACATTTTTGTGAGAAAGGTGTAAAAACGAATGCAGTTGTGTATCAAAATACAGTCCTGACGAACCTTGTGGAACCTGTTTCTCATACCATGTTCAATAACAGGCACTGGGTATTTCAACAAGATTCGGCGCCAGCTCATAGAGCGAAGAGCACACAAGACTGGCTGGCGGCGCGTGAAATCGACTTCATCCGGCAAGAAAACTGGCCCTCCTCCAGTCCAGATTTGAATCCGTTAGATTACAAGATATGGCAACACTTGGAGGAAAAGACGTGCTCAAAGCCTCATTCAAATTTGGAGTCACTCAAGACATCCTTGATTAAGGCAGCCGCCGATATTGACATGGACCTCATTCGTGCTGCGATAGACGACTGGCCGCGCAGATTGAAGGCCTGTATTCAAAATCACGGAGGTCATTTTGAATAAACTTTAGTGTCATAAGAATCTATGTTTTGTTAGTTTCATTTTGGTATATAAATGGTTACATAATGAATAAACTTGTTTCAATTATTTTATATTAAATATGTGACCTGACTAGGTATATATATATATATATATATATATATATATATATGAACAATTGGTTCAAACAATCCAAAGGTTGTTTCAATACTTGCTGTATTCTTGAAAATTTTATGATTCTTAGTCGACATGTAGTAGTAGTATTATAGGATTTTATGAGTAAGTTTTTGCGTATCAAAATTTACAACATACATTCCTGTATCTTTTGAATGCATTGACTTAAAAGTTTAATTTTTCACAACCCAAAGGGATCGTAGATCTTAGATTTTAGTAGTGATTTGAACTGGATATCTCTGCTTGTTTGAAAAAGTGTCTCGACAGAGAGACAGACGGACGGACGAATAATAAAAAGATCTTATAAGGGTTTTCTTTTTCTTTCTAATGTAAAGACCCTAGGAATTTACTTAACATACTTATTATAAAATTAAATCAAGTAAAACCGTCTTCTGAGGACGTGGGATCCGTCGGCAGAGGAAAGAGCAAGAAAATATAAAATTTGCGGACAATGCAGGTGGATGCGAATCCAAACCGGGGGCAGTCCGAGACGGAGTCCCATTAACATCAAATGTACTAGACCTATTCGCAATAAGTACTACTGTTATGACTGCGGTCGGCACTACATCGTCTTTATGTTTGCTTCTGTTAAAGCTACAACATGACAGTGAATATTATCACAACTATAATTCGAAATCAGAATCCACGTGGCTGTAACCAAGTACGTGGTCTTCAAAACTTGCGTGCCTATAAGCACATGGCAGCATACGTGGACTTTACAAGATACAGATATAGATGAGAGCAATTGTTTTTCCATCAATAATTTTGAATGTTCATATCATGGAAGTTGTTGTTGTGCTTGTTGTTTATTAAAAATTTATTAATATATAGCTACTAGAACGCCAAAAGATTTTCATTTCAACAGTTTAAATTGAAATTTAAATAAAAGGTGTTTCATATAAATATTTCCAAGGCAGAAAGTAAAACTCCAAAAGCGAGCGATGTAGTGTAAAATTTAAACGTAGGGCAGGGCGTGTACGTTGTGAATTTTAGTATTGTATAATTTCTGGACAGAAACAATAAAAAAAAATTACAAAGTTTAACGTTCGTAAAATAGTTACACTGTTTAATTTTTCACGTAGGTAGTCAAAAAACGCCCAAAATATTTCAGACTGCGATATGATAAACTGTCACAAACAGAAACAGAATTTTTTTATTCAAAATAGATTATAAATAATACTTCTATGATTCTATTCTAGATTCTATTATAATGATTGTTCTTCAGTGACCGATGCAACTTCAGGTCTATTTCTTATATAATTTCACGGCATGGTGATGAGAAACTGAAAATAACATCCAAGGGGGGGGGGGGGGGGGAGCATGCGCACACTTACCCGCGCACACTTTCCCCAGAACACCAAATTGCAATTGAAAGCTCATAAAATAAATTGAAAACAAATAAAACATGATTTTTTTAAATAAAATGTAGCGTAAACATATTATTATTCAAAGAAAATACAACTTATCGTTGTGAAATCGATAACGCCGATGATACATTGTTTTCCATTAAACAAAAAATTTCGAATTTAAACACCATATAGTGTTTTTTATGAAAAAAAAAGTTATTTCTCAACCGCCGCCACAAAGACAAGTCGCGACTAGCAGGGCACTCTGGCATCACTTTTCGACCTTAACAAAAACCTCACCCCCGTTCCCCGTTCGGGAGATACACTCACTGCGCTCACTTACCCACTGCGCTCAGTTACCCCGTATGACTCTACGTCAAAAGGAAAATATCGCCGAAGTTTAAAAGGTTTAATAAAAGTAAAATAGTTATAAAGTGACAAATCTTTCCTTGATTAGTTGGTGTTTGGAAGGACGGTTTTTGACGTACTGCCGATTGTGTGATTTCAATTAATTAAGTAAATTTAAATGCACGCGACGCGCGGCTAAAAGTAAGTTGCAGCGTTTTCTAAATAAAAATGTGTTGTGTAACCATAGAGATACGAAACAAGAAGTTCTTAAATTCTATTTTCGGAAAATTACCAACACTATTACTATAAAAAACATTCAGACATTTCTTTGATTTACGGTTTACAATGATGGCGACTTTCCTTCTTTTCTTCTAACGACGCTCATTAAAGCGTCATCATGCGTTCCCAGTATAGTGAATCGTAATCTGCAAATAATTGCATTACGAAATAACTTGTCAAGTTAAAAAGAAATAAGAAACAACTAGCGTTGTAAAATATAATATGATTAATTTTAACATTTATCTTCGATTAAGAATCAAAATGCAGATTACTTGTCACCTCTCCCCCGAGGGCTAAGATGGAATATGTTGTTATCAAGTTAAAAAGAAATAAGAAACAACTAATATTGAATAATATAATATGATTAATTTTAAATTAGTTTTACTTCTATTTAAACCTTTGTTTATTTTGAGGTTAAACACACTTTATGAAGAAAAGTTATACTAAAGAGACTGTCCATCAGTTGGACGAAAACTAACGTTCTTAAGGATTTATCAAATTATAAGTTCTTTACCTATGAAATTGCTTCTTTGACCCGTAAATAGCTCTGGTTTGACTTACAGTTCCAAATTCAAATATTTTTTATATCTAAGACATATTAGTCATTTTTGAAAATCAATTGTTAATTTGTTTTTTCGGCTTTTTTTTAATCTGCAATATCGCTTTATTTATAATCATGGACTTAAAAAAATATGCTATTTGTGATTATGAATTGCGACGTGGAAACAGCAAGTCTCAAATGACACTCAATATCCATGACGTATACGGATCTAATGTCAGATGAATAAAGAATAGTACTACCGGGCGAACTCTGTTATTGGTATAATCGTTTTCGTTCTGTAAATTTTCAATTTACAATTGAACCTTATCCGCATTGTGAGAAAAGATTATTAGCGACAAAAGAAAGGCGATGAATAAAACTGATCCATCTCAAACTACGACTAAGTTAACGTCGACCTTTAATCTTCGATAATGTGCACCAAATTAGTAAAATATGGGAGCTTGATGATCAGGAATTAAGTAATGCACAGCGAGGACCCACGTCCGAGCTTGCACTATACTTCTGAATTGGCTTAGAGAGGAGAATTCTTTTAGTTGAATGGTTACTTTCAATAAGAAGTGAATCCTATACGATAATCGCAAGTGGTGGTCGCATCCTGGTGACAAAACCAAACAGTCCCCAAAACGAAAGATGAAGAAAGGGAGTTTATGGTGACAGTTCGGTAGTATACTGTTAGAGTTATTCACTATAAATTCTTGCCATCTGGTGCCACAAATACTACTGACCATTATTGTCGAGGATTGAAATGGCAAGAAGTGGCACTCAAACAATGCCCAATGCAAAATTAGCAGAGCTAAAGTTAAAGACAAAGGGTCTTTCATTTCTTCATCCACCATATTCTCCAGACCTTGTTTGAATCGAAAAAAAATCAATCCTAAAAAGCAGTAAAGAACGCCTGCAAATAATTTATCAACAAAAATCATATAAAGTAGCAAGAATATCATAAAGTTATTTTTTCTTCTTTTTTTCTTTAGATATACATTTTTGTATATTTTTAAATACAATTTTTCCATATAAAACGATAATTTCATAGGTGAAGATTATAAAGCGAAAAGGTGCTGAAATATCACTTATTGTATCAATTTATTAAAAATTTATAGCGTATGCCATAATAATATTTCAACAGATAAGCCTTTAAGAGTTATGAATCCAAACAGACATACGGCTAAGTGGTCTCTTACATTTTTATTTTAAGGAACCCCAAAAGATAAACGAATATTTGTTATAATATACGCCCAGCCGATTCCGAATCACAGAAAAATCTTTTCTTTTAATTATGTAATATGGTAAAGTTTTTCCTGAGGTGCTATGACACCACAAATTGCCACGAATCACACAAGGATGACAAAGAACGTCACGAGAAATTTCTTGTGTGGGAGACAGTACATTATGATCTATAATTGTCACACTTACGAGCGTTAGACAATTAAATAAAATTTCTTTTACAGCTTTAAACGCTTTGTAGAAAATATTAGATATTTTAAACGCAACTTTATGGAATTGACAATTTTTAATCATTTTAAATAAGTATTTATTTTTCTGATTTGAGTTATTTCTTAATTCCAGGTAGGTAGGTAGGTAGGTAGGTAGGTAGGTACTAATAATAATAAATAAGCAACTTAATTAAAAGCGTTGCTACTTTGCACTCGATCCTTAAATAAAAGTCGTCTACCAAGTCTTTTGTTAATTACAAATTCTATTCTGTTCTTAACAATTAAGTTTGAGCTAATTTTGTAAGTCAAGTTATTTGTTCTTCTTGAACGATTTATTGTTTTTCACTTCCAAGGCAAGCATCGAGAATGGCGAAAGTTTAGAAGTATTCTCTTCTGGATGTGGAGTTATCCACTTAATTTTAAAACTTACGTAATCTTAAATTCCTAAGCAGGCATGCTCATAACCATTTATTGCACAAACAAAATTAAAGCACTTGATTAAATTAAGTTACACTATAGTACTGTTCCCTGTTTATTAGATTTTTTGTGAATGGACCTATTTTTTAGGGATTTTATCGCGTTTAATAAACTTGTTTTATATTTTCGATGATTTTTATTGAAGATTTTCTTTTAAAGATTACTAAGTATATCCTTGGTAAATCTTGCAATATTGATTGCATTTGTTTTGCATATGTAGGAATTTAATTATAGTTTAATTCAAGAGTTAGAAAACATATTGATAATTTAAAAAAAAAAACATTTCTTCGATAAAAGAAAGTTGTAAGTTAAAACGTAAAAAGAGCAGAATAATAAAAAATATTTATTTATACCAAACCGTGTGTGAACAGACTTAATACTAATGAAAATCTGTATAAACATAATTTAAATATCCCGGGATCTTTAAAATTCTGAATTTGTTCTTCTAAGTCCACCCTTGTTTTCTCCGGAGGGAGGTTTAAAAAATGTAAATCCTCTTTCACGCTCAAGGTTTTAAAATTAAGCCTTTTGTAATGAAATACTTGGTTGTGTTTTTGTTTGGGATTCTTTCGTATTATAAGTAAACTACTTACTTTCACATACCTTGTGTAAGCTAATACAATTTCAAAGATCGTATCATTCTGATCTTTATTCTGCCAAAAATGAAAACCTTAGATTATTAATTATTTTTTATAAAATGTTTGATGTGATTTTAAACCGAGATCAAAAAACAAGGAGGTTCTCAAATTTACTGTGTGTCCTTTATTATATGTATGAATTGATTTTAATAAGTCATTTTTCAAAAAATAGGTCATCATGGGTGCATTCCTATAAAATGAAGAAAAAATCACTTCGGGAAGAAAAATAGAGGTGAAGTTTTAAATGTAACTCTGTTGAGACGACATTCGAGCTTGGTATTCCTTACGTCCACTCAAAAGGGTCAAAGAATTAGGCTTTTTAAATATTGCTTCTGAAGTTAATGCTTTATTATTCTATATTATATGTATTAGCCCCGAGTTCTATAGCAGTATGTGGATATTAAGATTACCTAGTCTATTTACTTCTTTGAAGTCGGTTTTTACTTTTATTAAATGTCAAAATTTCAGTAGGCAACTGATATTTGGAATAAGAAAATATGTTTATATTGTCCCTAATTTTATACTTTACCAATTTTCTAAAAATGTTAATTTATCTTATTAATCGGTCCGTAAAATTCCATAGTCCAATAAGGGTTATTCATAAAATACAAGAGTGAAAGTTAAAATGCTTCACTACTAAAATATTATGTTTTTAGTGCGTAAGTTGCTATCCTTTGTTATTATAGTGCATTCTTTCTCTTCTTTTATTTTAATATGTTTCTAGGTTGCCTGAAAGAAATTGCTATGTAGCAATAAGACCGCCTTTTGTTTTTCTCACAATATTTGTTTATTTTTGATAATATTTCCTTGGTGTACAATAACGAGTACTGCGTTGTAATATATTTATAAAGTAAAGTAAAGTAAAGTTGCAGCCTATTTACGTCCCACTGCTGGACACAGGCCTTCTCTCATTTCTGAGAGAGTTTATTATATAATAGATTTATAATTGGATTTTAATAACCGATAGGTACCTATATAATTTAAAGTTCTAACTTTCTTAAACACTTAAATCGATGTAAGTAAGTTATATTTTTGTAATCGTAGTAGATATTTTTGTACTTCGAATAGACAGAATTTATCATTGTTCGTTTTTTCTCACAGGCGATCATGTTTTCACATCATGCTTTTGGCATCATCCTTTTAGTAAAATAGCAGAAAATCTGAGACCTCATCATATATATACCGTCGTCATATGCGTATTATAAGACGACAATTATGCTAACATTCTCGTAGAACAAGTCTTGTGGTACAGCGTCTATTAAATAGCAGCACAGCATACACGACAAGAAGAAGATTATAATAGAAATGCACTTTACAATGATGGCGTCCAGTGTCAATAGCGATTAGTTCTAACGAGAAAAGTACTTTTTTCCTTTATGAGAGAGGTCTTTATCGAAATTTACTAACAATAAATTTGTTCAGTCCCATAAAATACTTGGTAACATCACTAGGGTGAGTGGGGGGAAGATGAAAAACTGGGTAACACAAAAAGGCATCAATATACACAGATTTTGTGTAATTTATCCAATGCAGGCAACATTCATAAGACCGACATTTTGTTACGTCCCCCACCCCAGTCGGCACTAGTCGTTTTGAAGAATCGGTTGTGTGTTATAAGGGAATATGTACGCTGTGAATTTAACGCGAGCAAACCGGGTGTTTTAATCTACTTTAGTAATAAAAAATCAAATATATCGAACTAAGGTTTTATTCAAAAACCAATAAATCAAAAGCATAAAGTAGTAATGTAATGCAATTATGAGTGCCTACTTACCATACATTATACAACCAAAGCTCTCATTAATTGTTTAAGCAAATTCAAATTTATCAATAATTAAAAGGAGACGTTAGAATAACAATCCTCTAATTATATGTAACTTAATTGTAAAGACGATTAGTTTGACGCTAAATACGCTAATTGCAATATATAACGAGATACTTAGATAATATGATGACTTGATAATGAAATGTTAATAATTGTTAATATAATCCTCCTAACTTACTAATCCCGGCTTTTGGTGAGTGAACTATGATTGTGTATCAATTAGTCTATTGCGTATACTGTTCAATGATTTTGTTATCATTAACATTAAAATGTTTCTATTATAATTTTATGTAGATAAGTATAATAAATAGGAAATGGGAAACTGAAACAGGAGAAAGGCAGCATCATCTACCTGACAACAACTGAAAATTATGAAGACTTTGGTTATCAACCAAGCGTGGCAAGAATGACAAAATCGAAAAGAGGTATTTTATTAGGAAGGCTTAGGTTCAGCAATGGATTTTATAGGCTCTAATGAATAATAGAAGAGTAATACTGAAATTATTAAGCATAAAAATCTAGAGCCAATCCGCTCTAAATTTTTAAATAATCATAGTTTTTCAAATTATACTATTATAGCATTCGTATTTTAGTTTAGAATATTTCAAATTGTATTATTTTGATTACATTGGTGACAGAGAAGATAACGAATAAGCATTCTTATTCCTTACCTTTTTTTTCAGATTGATTGAGATCTACCCATGGAAGTGATGGAAGAAAGGTAGCCAGTCATCGAAAAAGTATAAATACACAATTTGATATTCGTACTGATTCCTTGCTGAAGCCGTGTAATGGCGATTAGGAATATCCACTACCCCATATCTTCCCGTGGGTGTCGTAAGAGGCGACAGAAGGAAACAACATATGATAGGCAGCAACATATTTCTGATAACAGCAATACTACAATAAAAACAACTGCCGTTGCCAACCCGCTCGCCAAGTGTGGCAACTACGGCAAATATTCCCTAATAAGTAATGACACAAATAAACGGCCCCAGTCCCCGGCGGCCCCACTATTCATGGCTACGGAGGCATCCATGGTAACGGCGGGGCAGGTGGTGCTAAGAATCTCCGATGGGGGTTTGGTTGCCACCTAAGACGACTGGACCTGGTAACATTTGACGTACGCACCATGAGGACTGACAAGAAGATCCTGGGGCTGGAACTAGAGATTTACAAATTGCGCTGGGATATTATAGGATTATCTGAGGTCCGAAGAGAGGGGGCGGTCACGGTAAATCTCGATTCCGGCAACTAGTTCTATCACGGGAAGGGCGACCATCTGGCCTAACGGGGTATCGGAATTATCGTCCACAAGTCTCTCGTTATCAACGTTGCAGAAATTGTAAATATGTCGACGAGGGTTGTGAACCTTATATTCAGAATAACCAAACGGTACTCGTTGAAGGTCATACAGGTTTACGTACCAACCTCGGCACATCTCAATGAGGAGGTGGAGGAAAGATATAAGGATATCACTAAAGCCATGCATTCTTCCAAAACTCACATACGGTGTTAATGGGAGACTTCGAACCAAAACTAGGCACAAGAGAAAACGGTGAGCTGTAGGTAGGCTACGGAATCCAAGAGGAGGAAGCAGTTGGTAGACTTCATTGAGAAAGAGAGACTCTCTATGATGAACTATTTCTTCGAGAAGCTACCCCATAGGAAGTGGACATGTTCGTGCCCTGACGGTTTGACAAAAAATGAGATTGACTTTATTATGTCGACTAGACGGCAACTGTTCAGAATGTCTCAGTGATCGCAAGGGTGATAACTGGCAGCGATCATCAAATGTTTAGAGGCACACTGAACCTGAACGCTAAGTTAGAGAGGCCACGTCTATTGACGTCATCGCTCCGTCCTCCTCGTGCTCTGATCGAAAATCCCAAAAACTTCCAGCTCAATAGCCAGCGCCTAGAAGATTGCAATGCAGTGGACGATATGAATGACAAGCTCGTAGAAACTGTCCACCACTAGAAAACTTGAAATCTTTCAGAAGCTCTTTAATGCCATCCTCCATGGTGGCAATACTCCGGAGGCGTGCGGTGGTCTCATTCTTCAATAAAGATGACAATGCTCTCTTGAAGAACTACAGACAGATTTCCCTTCTGAGCCGCGGCTACGTGTTGTTTTCGAGAGTCATTACGGATCGTCTCTCACGCAGACTCGACAATTTCCAGCCTCCCGAACGAACTGGTTTCCGAAAAGGCTTTAGTACCATAGACCACATACATACCCTTCTGCAAATCGTACAGAAGACCGAAGAGTAAAATCTGCAACTTTGTTTTGCGTATGTGGAAATTTGGGCGGTGCTACAGTCCCTTCAACTGTGCTAAATTTATTGTCGGTATATTTCGGTACTGAAGTATTTGTATAGTAGTGCTACAATAGCTATCCGAGTATAGAACCAGAGTACGAAACCTATCCGAATGCGGAAAGGGGTAAGACAGGGTAGTTAGTGGGTTATTTCCTCAAACCCTTCACCGCTGCATTAGAAGACTTTTCCAGCTAATCGGCTGGAAAGGACGAAGTATTAACATTAGTAGCGAGTACATCACTCTACTTCGATTTGCCGGCAATATAGTCCTTATGGCAGAATCGCTGCAGGACCTAAGCATTATGCTCAATGACCTCAATAGTGCCTCCTAAAGGATAGCTTTTAAGACGAACATGGACAAAACAATGATCATACGTAACGTCCATGTCACACCTATGTCGGTAGTTGTTGGAAGCATTAAGCTCGAAGTTGTTGATAAGTATGTTTACCTGGGACAAATAATCCATCTAGGTAAGTCCAACTTCGACCGACATGTCAATCGACGGATTCGACACGGCTGAGCAGCGTTCGGGAAATTACGACACATCTTCGTGTTAGGTATACCTCAAAACTTGATAACATGGTTATACTTACTACCAGTGCGTGTTGCCAGTGATGACTTATGGATCTAAGACGCGGACCTTCACTGCTAGCCATACCATTAAAATTCCTTGTTTAAATTTTTTCTCAAATCGGTTTGTAACATTTTTTGCAAACATATGTAGTATTTACAATAGTTTTGTTCTTGAACATTATATCTATATATTGACATTTAAAAAACCACTGCTCCATACGGAGACGCTTTTCACAAAATCATCATGCGTGATAGGCGGGATGATGATTACAAGGAATGCATAGTATATCACAGGTGTGTTTGCTTAAGCATACCTAATAACTGATGTTTTGCGTGCTTACATGAGTTGGGAGGCGCAAGAGGATTCAATGTAATGTAAAAAACTTAAATGTAGTAATTTAAAAAAGCTGTAATTTAAACTAAAATAAAGAAATGTTTTGCAGTGTTATTATTGTAATAATTAAATAACAACGAAGTTAAAAATAATACTATACAACCTTTGCTATTTGGTAATGAATAAAACACTTTAAAACTGAACATGAAAATGAAATTTTATTAATTTGAACGAAAATGTTTTAAAGCTTCTATAATAACAAGTTGGCAATATTAAATTAAGTTGTATATACATCTTAGATTAAGTTTTACCAAAAATAATTTATTACTCGATAAAACATTACAAAATTCTGATCATATTATATTTACCCCAGAGTCAAATTTATTAATGTGTGTAATATTTAATAAAGTGTGTAATAAATTACCTAATACCGTAAATGATGTTGTAAATCTAATTATGTTTTTAAAACTAGCATTAACAGTTATGTAAAAGAAAATATAATTTAAGTTATTTTATTTACAAAATGAAATATCTATATGCCTTTAATAATCTTAGAGTTTAATAATCCAAATATAGCGTCATTTTTATTTACGTATGCATAATCACAGTACCTACAACTTACTTGTAGATGGTTGTAAGTTACCGTTTAAATGAAATTGTGTGATTTCACATAAACGGTAACATCTTTCGTCTTTATACAATTAATTTATTTAAACCTTTTATTATAAAAATATAAGTATAAAAAAACTACTTAAAAGTGACGTGCACTTCAATAAGAATATTGCGTCTAAGTATATTTATTTATAATCACTTCTCCCAATTACGACTATTATAAATTTGTTTCAATATACGTGCAGCTTGTTTTTATTTTATACTACTTATTTCACATGTAAAAGATCCATATTATAATCTTATCACATCGAGCATTCAATCATGAGTCAGTCATCAGATTACGTCACCGAATTCCAGAGTCAGTGACTTTGAATGAAGTCCGGCTCGGCATGACCGCCACTGTAGGTCCTCTGCAGCTATAAGATTACGCTTGCGTGAGATTCCTATAAATTACCATTGAGGGATAAAAATAGTTTTATATTTAAAGCACTTACACTTACACTTACACACTCACTTACTTTTCATTTCTTATTCAATTATTTATACATTTAATGTATAAATAATTGAATAAGAAATGAAAAGTATTTTAACCCTTTGTGATTTATATGTGGGGAAATAATAAGTGTTAAAATACGAAAATGCCAAATTTTATCGTTTATTTACAATTAAACTTTTAATAAAAATACAGGCAGTTTTCAATGAAAAAAATATATTTAAAAAAAATATTCTTTTTACTTCTTATACATAGTATGTAGAAAAGTTAAAGCTCTGACGAATGGAGGATTGTTTAATTATTTTTTTAAGTTATACTTCTTTTGGGACGTTTGGAAAAAATGATGAAAGTGAATTTATACGATGCGCGCGCACGCCAACACCTACAAATGACACCGTGAAGTTGGTACGATGCTCTTGCACACTGACACCTAAAAGCGACAACTTCAGTGGGTAATTGTCTCTCAAGTTTTTTTGTTTTGTTACACTAAAGAAGTATAACTTCCTACGTGCGTACATAAGTACACATATACTTTTTTAAGTGGATTTATATTTTAAATTTAATTAATAAAAGTTAATTTTTTCAAGTCATTCGTGTGTTCAAAGGAATATCACAAGCTCAAGGTAACATATAGAACGTCGTCTTTCGAACTTCTTTACGAATTTCGTCATTTATTTTCCCACCCTTAGGAGTATATTTTTTTTTTCAAATTTATATGGTATACCACCTTTTAATTGTAGTTAATTATAATAGGTTACTATTTAATAAAAAATAACTAACACAACAATTTACGAAAATATCGCGTATTATATTACACATACATAATAAAAAAATAAAGTCGAATAAACAACTTTTCTTATGTAATTGGCTAATATATTAATATTTTACTAGCCGTCGAAAATATTTCTTAGTTATTTTGTTTAATTTTTTTAATTATAATTTCTTGATAACTTACCAGTGAAACGTCCGATATTTATTGTCACAATCTTTCTTGTAGACGTGGAAACACAGATAATTATTGCTATATATTATTGATACATACGACCTATATGTGATAAAATTGACTCATTATTGACTCATCTATGACAGCATTATTTTTTTTATAATAAAAATATCAGTATGTACCTAATGCTTATTAAACATAAATACAAAATGGGTACCTTGTATTTATGTTTAATAAGAAAAACTAAATAAATACTTCATTTCTTGAAGTTGATTGCAAGGTTCCATTGGCTAATAGTACTTTATGCTATTTATTATCAGGTTGGCTGCATGTTCGTTTGTCAATCAGATATTAATAAAATGGTTTCAATTTATCTACACAAAACAACAATATCATGCAATAAAACAAAAGTATAACATAATTGTATGAAAAAAATCTGTTCAAATACTATTATGACTATCTCAAATTATACTATAATTTCTCGTCTCCTAAAAATAAAAAATCAAACAATGAGACTCATTGAAATTTTATGTACATTTAAAAATGCCTTATCCATGATTTTAATGTTTATCACGAAACCTTTAACCACAAACGGCTGCCATGTAATTCTACACCTCCGTGGACAGCGTCCACAGACCATTCCTTTCCAGTCTGTTCCACTCGTTTCCCACGTATAACAATACACTCGCACAAGGTTAAATATGTTTAAGTGTGTGTAATATTTTTTTCTCAATAAATATAATTTTTCCCTTGCTCCTATAGCTTGGCTTTAAATTACTTAAATAGATAAATAAATTGTAAAGTGCATATAATGCAAAGTATAAATAACATAACACATAAGTGGCAGTGACAATGTTTAGTAAAAATTTAAATGAGGACTCAATTATTATGTGTTCAAGACATCGGCAATGTAACACTCAGTATACAAATCAGTACAGCAATACAGTAAACAAAAAATTAAAATAAATGTAAATTCAAATTGTTAAAAATATACCTATATTGTTAAAATAAAAGCAAATTCAAAAGAAAATCTTGTGACACAAATAAATAACGATGCGTCATACATAAGAGAATAAAAATCACTGTGGTTGTTATTACATAGTATACAATCACAGTAAATGCAAATAAAACATTTCTTTTATCGAAAATTAAAACAAAGTGTGAGTTGAATACAAAAGTGAACTTTTCTTCTTTATCTATAGAATAAATAAAATTGAACTAAAATAACAGCTTTTTACTCAATGCATATGAATGTATATACGGTACTTATAACAAAAACACATTTTTTTTAATTTTTGTCTTTCAGTCGGTCTGTCTGTCTGTTTGTTCCGGCTAAAATCCGAAACGGCTGGACCGATTTCGACGGGACTTTTACTGGCAGATAGCCGATGTTCTAAGGAGTAACTTAGGCTACTTATATTTGAGAAAAAGAATTAGGTTTCTGGGTTTTAATTATATTTAAAACCCTCAATTTCTTTCTTTCAATTACACGCGGGCGAAGTCGCGGCGCACAGCTAGTAAATAAATAAAATTTCCTGGAAAAAGCTCAAGTACATGTTTTGAACGACGGAAATTCTCTTCTGAATATTCTCAAATCAAAGCCCTTAATTAACTAATTGTCTTTGTGATTGCATTTCTGCAATCAACCGCATCAAGCACCAGTAGCTGAACGGAATTGCCAATCAGTTAATGGCTGCGTATACGTGAGTATTGTGCCATCTCTGTAATAGTGTTTAACACTTCAACTTGTTTAACATACCATCGTTGGATGTTTACTCGGTTGTTAAATTTATCTGCAGTATAAACTATGAGTCATATCAAAGCTTCAATCAGTGGCGGCAGAATACTCCTAGTAGTTCGGTGGCTTAATAAGTAAGTATACAGTTTCATACATTATACTTTATAAAAAATATGCGACTAGTCGTCATTCTAGCTTATAGAAACTGGAAGGATGTTAAGGATAGACTAGCCAGAAATATTATTTGTTTAGTCCATACTTTTAGATCGATTGCTTGTCACAGTAGAAATTAAAAACATAGTAGTCAACCTAAATGGTAAGTTATAAAAATCTCCGGCCAACTTCAATATAATACAAAAATGTATTGACACATCTGGGAACTTTACCCATGTTTATATTATATTATTTTTCTGGAATTGTTATTCCTAGAAATCGAGTCTTCTTTATAAATATATAAAACTAAATATATAAAATTATACAAAAGCACATTCATAGTGCTTAAGTTTTACTTTATGTATAACCATTTTAATAGAACACTAAAGTGACTTTTGTTTGGCGCCAGAAACAAGTAAAAGGGTAAATAGTGTCCTTACTAGAAAATACCTATGAAGAAAAGAACCGTTAGAAGTGTTAACACCCAGTAAAAGTGATGATTTTAAATCTCACTCGATGCTAACTTTTGTTCAGAAATTAATTGTTGATTTATTGATTCTAGTGATGCCTGCCACTGCTTCCAATATTTAATCTTGTCGTATGTCTGTTATTATCGCCACTGACTGTCTCTACGTTTTTCTTTGTAAGGAAAATATTACGTCAGTAAATTCACGGGCATTTACTAATTATAATATTCAAAATACGTTTGCCAATTAATCTGTCAAGTGTAGCTACTATGGCAAATATACCCCTATAAAGCAATCTATTATGTTCCGCAGTAAACTTTTTTTTAGTTGTAATGAATGAATGAATTATGAATGACGTATAAACAAATACTTTATTAAAAAGTTTTTATATAACATACATGATACTTAAAATGAAAACCAAAAGTTTTAGATATTATTTATTATGGTGTTTCAAGCAAGTTTCGTTAGTGCTTAATGACTTGTACTGCATAAAGTCTTAATTATAAAGTCGGCTAATTAGGAAAATAAATTCGAAAAACAAGAGGTGGGAAGTTCATGAATATAATTAAAGGACTAAGTTCGTGATATAAGCACTAAAGTTGGACGCTTAAAACTTTAGCTTAGTGCGTTAATACCCGTTAAACGCCTAGTCCTCACCTCGTAAACGTTTGTCCGTTTCGAACTCCGATAATTATAAAGTTTCCAGACCATTTGTAGTACGTCCCGCGACCACTAATTAGACCGCAGATAAAAATTAATTAATTCGCACTAATGCAGAGTGCACCGCAAAAGTGTTCTCATACTGTCTCGTGCTTGGTTTACTAATGCGATTTGAGGTTCCGATTGTAATGTTAACAATATACAGTTCAGTTTATTAAGATAAAATTGACTCTGGTTTGTTTTCAGTCAGTATTTTTCAGTACAATAAAGTTTCGGCATTCGAATTCTAGCAGAAGACATTATTTGACATTATTTTTTAAATGATTGGTTTTTGGGTCTGGTTGTGTTATAATTCTAGCCGCGTCTAACTTTTTGTATCATAATCTTCCGCATAATTTATTTATCGGTATATCATTATTTTAAAGAAGAAAAGGAGAATGGGATTTTAGGGCCTGAAGTTAACTAATTGGTTTATACTAAAAAATTGGCCATATTTTTCTTAAGCAAAATATAAAAAAGTAGCTCTTTGGACAATCTACAATTCGAAAAAACAATAAAGCAAGAAATAAGTTAGAAAATCGATTGTAGTGTATTCTTTATGGCAATCGATTGAAATTCTAGATTCTGAACGTTATCTTCCAATAGAGGACTTCTTATTTTGAAATTTGACTTGACAGTTGAAACTTCAAACTATTTACCAAGGAGATTGTAATGTTATAACCTCCTTGCTATTTTTTATGTAATAAAAGAAAAGACAGATTTTCGATTCGATTTGAAACGAGCTCAATATAATTGATTTTCGATTAAATTGAGAATTTTAATATCTATTTTCGATTACTTTTCTGTTAACAAATGAAGTGATGAAAATACTTAACAACTTTCAGTTTGGTGGCAGTTAGAGAGTTAACTACATTTCATGTCATCGAAAAAATTTGTGACCTGACTGTGATATGAGACCTGATGGCCTACGATAGAAAGCGATAAACCATCTCGTATATCTTAAAATTAAATATCTGGTCCAATTAAGAGGAGCAGCGTTATAATAAGGTATATGATAAAGGTGATATTTGTAGGTGGATTCACCTGCCAAGCGAGATGATAGAAGATTCTTCCAACAGAATAATAACAAGGGCATAATTTTCAGCAGTAAATCATTTAAGGATGATACAGAAGTTTTCGGTAGCAGTAACGAAACAAGATTATAAAGGTAACCTGTGTGACCGTTTCTTAAGTTAATTCGGCGTGAGTTCCATCTATTCTGTTTAGAAAAGATGACAAGTGAGGGAAAAGTCAGAATAATTTTATCAAACCTCAATAAGGCCTCAACCAGATGAAACATTAATTGAAGCTAAAGCCCTTTGTCCATTGCGATACTCCTAAGATACGATACTTGTGTCAAATACCAGTTGAATACATGTTTGCAACTCATGGTTCGCATATTGCGTTACTGATAATAAAGTAATTTCATAATTTGCAGCACAAAGTACGTTAATTATGTCGAGTGATTCTAGTGACGAAGAAGCACTTGCAGTTTTGTTCTTTTATAAACATAAAAAATAAAAGACGTCTACGCAAGAAAAGAAAATAGTGGATTTATCCTTGCCTTGAAAAAAACGTAAATTGTAGAGCTTCTGTTGTAGCAAAATGGCAGTAAATTTTTGTCACTTCACTTTATGTCTAAAGAGTCCCCTAGATGCTCATCTATTTACATTATTGTACACCATACACCAAAAAAACACAATAATAATACATACATCATAATCCTACATACATAACCCTAAAGTTTTTTTTATTACTAAGTAATTATTTGTTTTGTAAGGGGATTCTTAAAACTATAGTGGATTCAAAAATACCTACATTCTAAATTAGCTTAATATATTAAAGTAAGCAAACAGTGTTGGGCACTGACAGAAATATATGAATTTGAAATTATATTTATTCGGATTATATTATTACATAAGTACTATATATCATATTGCCGTGTAGTGACGATTAAGAAAATCCACTACTCCATATCTTCCCGTGGGCGTGTGGTAAGAGGCAACAGTAGGAAACAGGCAGTAGAAGTGCAGCAGCGTTTCCTGATGACAACAATACTACAATAAAAAACTGTGGTTGCCAATACACTCACCAGCGTGGCAACTATGGCAAACATCCCACCATGACGGAAATTACGAAGGAACAGCCCCCAGTCCGAGGACGTGTTTCAGCCCCGCTATTCCTTGCTATGGTGACGACCATGGTAACGGCGGGGCAGGGGGTGCTAAGAATCTCAGGTGGAGGTTCGGTTGCCACGTAAGACGACTCGACCTGGCAACATACAACCCCTTGCACCCTGAGGACTGAAGAGAAAATGCTGGAGCTGTAAGAAGAGATAGACAACTTGCGCTGGGATATTATAGGATTATCTCAGGTCCGAAAAGAGAAGGAGAATACGATAATCCTTGAATCCGGCAACCTGTTCCATCACCGAGAGGGCGACCATCTGTCCCAAAGAAAGGTCGGAGTTATCGTCCACAAGTCTCTCGTTAACAACGTTGTATAGATTGTGAGTGAGTCGACGAGGGTTGTGTACCTTATACTCAGAATCACCAAACGGTATTCGTTGAAGGTCATGTTTACGCACCAACCTCGGCACATCCCGATGATGAGGTGGAGAAAATGTATCAGGATATCTCAAAAGCCATGCATTCCTCCAAAAACCACTATATGGTGTTATTGGGAAACTTCAACGCAAAACTAGGCACAAGAGAGAACGGTGATCTGAAGATAGGGAAATTCGTAATAGGGCAACGGAACTCAAGGGGCCAGCAGCTGGCCAACTTCATGGAGTAAGAGAGACTATTTTTGGTGCACTATTTCCTCCAGAAGCGGTCCCATAGGCTGTGGACCTTGTCAAGCCCCGACGGTGCGACAAAAAAGAGATTTACTTCACTATGACGGCTAGACGCACACTGTTCAGTGATGTATCAGTAATTGCGAGAGTGAAAACTGGTAGCGATCACCGAATGGATGTACACTGAACCTAAACGTTAAATTGGAGCGGTCTCGTCTAATGAAGTCAACGTTCCGTCCTCCTTGTGGTCTAATCCAAAGTCCCGAAAACTTTCAGCTCGAGTTACAAAACCATTTTCAGTGCCTATAAGATTGCAATGCAATGGACGATGTGAATGACAAGCTCGTGGAAACTGGCCATGCGGCTAGAGCTAAGTTCTGCAAAAACTGCCGCAGAAGAATACAAAAACTCTCCGATCACACTCTTAATCTCATGGCTGTTATACAGGAAATGAAGCTGCAGTCTTCAACAAATTAGACAGCATACTGGTAACTGAACAGACTGATCTACATATGCATGCTACGCGAATTACACAACTTCAATACAGTTCGTATTGAAGAAGCAATCGAGGGGAAAGTCTTTGCCAGAGTTCTGTCTGCCAGAAAGAGCCAACTGTCATAGCTGAAGACAGAGTATGACAGCATCGTTTCCGAGACACCTGAAATTTTTTAGGGAGATCGAGAGGTTCTTTGGACAGCTGCACACGTTATCGTTGGAGCCACACTCAAGTGTGAGTAACAATCAAAAAGCAAATCTTATTATCTATCATTTAATATTATACAAGATAATATTATATATTATCTTATCCGACGCTATTCCAATGATATTCCGGACGTCAGTCTGAGCAAGATTAGAATGACTCTTCAGTTTATAAAGTCCCGTCATACCAGTGTCTTATTTCCCTGTCGACTTGCGACGAGCGTCTTCATTACCACGCTTGTCTTGATCGGCTTGATTTTTGTACAACCGTTCGGCCGTCCTTTGTTACCAGACGTTTCGATGGAAACTCGGATTAGTATGCGAATGAATGGTGTAGCACCTTCAGCACCGGTAAGCAAGTTCAGCGGTGGCAGTTGAAGTGGTGTTTTTCGTCATGTTGAGTATCAGCTGTAACTTTCACAACTGTTCAGATCTTTTAACCACCGAAGGTATTTAGAACGATGCGGATATAACGTTCCACCTGACCAATAGCATGGTGTATTTCTGTTGTAAATTATTGTATCTGGCAACTTAAATCGTTCATAAATTAAAAAACCAGACGATATAAAACATGCTATCCCTATCACAAGCAATTATTTTAGGTGTTCCAAACAGAGATATTATATTTTGCATAACACGTTTCAAACCATTTAAGTCCTCAACGCTAATAGCGTTTAATAAACAATAGAAATATTTGCCATATCAACTTTCTTTACACAAAAATATTGAAATTATTTCCTGAAATTGCTTTATGAACAGTCATTTGTCTGACCACTCCATCACCAACCCATCCACTGACTCAAGTCTTAACATCTACATTTAGACAGTTCCCAACGCGTGATAGACATTCATTTTCCGACCACTTATTCACCACCTGACTTCTTCATATAGAAATGAGGATAAAACATAAAAGAATATTTATATAATTTTTTTTTTTGAAAAAATGGTATATTATACATAACATTGAAAAATACACAATATTAAAAAACTATAATAAAAAAAACTAATAACTTAAAATACCATACACTCCTACTCTCCGTGGTGTCTTGCCTAGAACGCTGCCTGCATTATCTCGTTGAAGGGCTATACTTATCCTTTGAGCGAGAAAATAACCAGCCCTCTTATCACCAGCAGTGACGACCAGTCGCGGATAGAGTTCCTTTAGGAACTTCTCCACACGTGGACCCCACGGACCGGACTACAGCAAATGGCACAAATATTTAGTCATCTCTCAAAGACTCATTTTTATGTCACTTACCTAGTTCAGCTGCCTCTGATGCTAGGTACCAACGTATGGGTCTATTGCCATCGTCTTTAAAATGCCACAAGGCTCTAAACATTCATAGACAAGAGCTCTTCGGATGACATCGTTCACAGACCCATGCCGTGAAAACTTACTAGCACTGTTCTTAGATGAAACCTACCAGCAGTGGTAGGTTTCATAGTATAATAACAGGAAATGAAAAAATAATTAATAACTGACAACATTGTTGCTAAAATTTTCTGTTTTATTTGAGCTTGTCTGTTTTATTGAAGGTGGCTTTTATTTTCTTTAAAAATATTGTTTCATTAAAAATTTGAATGTCTCGACTTTATCGTTAATTGTCTCGACTTCCTTTATACTAAGGAGTTCTAACTATTGAAATACCAGGTGGAATTATAACGAAAAATATTTAATTATTTACATAGAAAGCCTATAGTAAGTAAGAATAGAAAGTGTTAGTAAGTATAAAGATTCTTGTTGAAGCGGAAATGAAAGTTTGTAAATTGTTTGGCTTCATAAGTTTTTACAAAAGTAAAATAATAATGAAATACAAATAGTGTCAACAATTATTATAAATTTCAAGAACCTAGTATCATTATGAAAATATATTAAAATATTATATTAAATTAAATATTTCATGGATGTAGTATCAAATTAATTTAACTGTCATTAAAAAGCTTTTACTGTATTTTTTGTAATGTCGGATATATTCTTTGTGACTCGAATAAGTAACTAATATCTATAAAAATATATTACATGAATAATTTAACCATCTATTCAATCAAATACAATAATATGTTATATCTAATAGGTACAACATTCGTTCTAAATTTGAAATAAACAAATAGCAGCGGAAGCGCTTCCACGATTGATTACATAGGAATCCAATCTCAACGAAATGAGTAACCGCGCTGACCCTTTTCATTCATTAATTAATCCCAAATGCGCGGAACTCTCAAATAATAGTCTCTTAAACCGATTACTGACGTGGAAGCGTCGATCGCACTTATACAGATGTCAATTAACCTCAGATTGCGAACACGAATACGTTAAACGATGGGCTGATGGTTTCGTGCATTTAATTGTTGTGATAGTTTAAAACAGAGTTCCCACTACCACTTTGGAGTTTGCAGTTCTATAGCAAAAAAAAAAACTATTTTTAAACATAGCTTTACTTCATTACACGCATTATTTTTAAATATAAGAAGCTTATCTATCCTGTATTTGTAAGTGCCTTAATGTTTGATTTAGAACCGTGCTTTGTGGTAATGGAGGTGGGAAGGCGTATGTTCATCAATTAACTCTGTCAAAGAATTTTGTCCTGAACCTTTTTAGGTTATGTCTTATGTCACTTGAAAAAATTCATGCGTCTTGTGGTTGTTTGATGTTAGCTTAATACATTCTCAACATAATGTACCTGCCTACATAATTGAGAGTTTTTAGATTATTATATCTCTATTATATATTTGCATACTATAAATGTATATTTCTGGCATGGCTCCAGGGCCTTTGTGTCATACAGTGACATTCTCAGAAGGCCTTGAACCCAGAGCTGTAAAGCCAGTAAAAAAAACAGTGACATTTTGTTTTAGCTAGTGTTGCCATAACAGTAAATGGAATTGTTACATATTACTAAGATTGAGATAATGCATTATTGTAGGAGGTTCTTCGTAAGAGAATCATTTTCAACTATATCACTTTTATTTTTATTATTACTGATAGTATAGTTATTACTAATAATAACTTAATATAAAAATATTTTGTGTTTGTGTTGTGTTGGTAGTCTTACAAAGTGTATACGAAAATAGTATGAATTTAAGTAATTTGATATTCACAAAAATGTTTGCTTTTTTCTGTAGCTTTATTTAAAATACAATATTTTTTGAAAAAATCTTACAAAAATAATAAAACTTATTTTATACATAACTTATTTCTAGACGCAATAATTTTTGTCAACTATTTTTCTGTCATAGTTCTTTGAAGAAAAGCGTTTTTTCATAGAATAAGTGTGACAAACGAGCACACAATCTACCTAATGGTAAATAAATTCTGTCGCCCATAGATATCTACATCTATCTTCAATTAAGAATCACAATGCAGATGCGTTGTCATTCCCTGAGGACTAAGTCAGAATTCTTCGTTTCCAGTGAAGAGGATCTTCGGTTGTCTACACTCACCATACGAAATACATTTTAATAATTTGCTATTTTACGCTAGTATTATGTGAGAGCATGGGCTGACCCTGGTCGAGCCGAATTATTTGTGCTACAACCATAATATAGCAGCAGCGAGGCTCTACCATGCAAAATAGTGTTGCGTCCACCACATATTTTCCCTGCATGTCTATCGTACCTACGCATCATATTACACGATTCTAAAATTATTCTTAAATTTTACATGCCAGTCGACGCATTATTGTAATATACTTTATTCAGCAATGGCTTAAAATTAATGTGGCGCAACGTCAACAAAACGAACCGATGCCTAAATCACGCTACTGAAGTTTTCAAACTACACCAGTTACTTTGTACAGCATGGAACGTTTGTGGCTCTCCGGGCTAAACGTGGCGTGAGATCTCCACTTTTCCTTTTACGGCTATATTAAGGCTGTAAATATGTATGAGTAATTATTATTTTTTATTATTTTATAACTTAGATACAGCACTTTCCACCCATTTTGAAATATTTACCAGTTTTTTACCGCACAAGCGTTGGTGCACAGGCGTTGGTAATTTCAGATTTCACACCCTCGTATTGAAAATTCCGCTCTATATAACTAGTCTATGGAATTTGGATTCAATATTTTTGAGTATAATATATTTATATTTTAGGATATAATTATATTTGTTGGACGTCAGGGCTTCCTTTTTTAATTAGCAAACGTGTGAAAAAGTAACATTTTGTAATGCGTCAAGAAAGAAAGCGGGAATACCGACTCTTTCTTTTGTGGTAAATAGGTAAAATAAATATTAATTTCGAAATTAAAACATTTATCGATCCAAACCAATTTCAAAAAATAGTAATTGAAAAATATTAAAATGATAAATATCTTATATAATAAACGGATAATTGCAGTGAAAAATTACAATATTTTGTAAAAGTATAATTTGAAACTAAATATTTCTACTATTTATATTCTATATTAGACCGAAGACTTTAAACTACCCCTAACCACAGTATAGAACACAATGAATTCCCTTTTCTATTACCTATATAGCTATTACGCCCACCTTATCTCAGGAGATTCTATTCGCAACTGCCCACTATGGAGCATGGTAAGAGGTGGTTTCATTAAATCCTAGCGTGAATATTGTTAACTTAACAGGGCATAACTTTGCACGCTCACCTTATGCTCATCTTACAATGTTTCCACCTTCTATATACAGACGCAGTTATCGTAAAAACTAAGTGCACTACCTGTGTGTAAGCTAAATTATTTTATTCGTGCATACTTAATTTGGGCATGTTATTTTTTACTTATTATAAGTGTTCGACTACTTAAGTGGGGCCAGCGCAGAAGGCGAAGGAAGGCGTGACTGTGTTCTGGTGCGCCTTACCTGAAAAGGAGAATGGGCAGGAGTTGTCCTGGCCAAAGGAGGGGCTGCCAAGGGGCGGTCGGCAATGGTGGGATCTTAGATGTATGTGAAAATTTCCGGTGGCCCTGCAAAAATGCAGCGAAGGCGGAGCACCATACGGTTTTAGTTGATGCAAGTCCTCTATAACCCGTCCTTGTTCCGTGTGGCATCAGCTTTTTTTTTTATAGAATAAGGGTGACAAACGAGCACACAGTCCACCTGATGGTAATTGGTTGCTGCGGCCCATAGACATCTACATCTATCCTCTATTACATATCAAAATGTAGATGCGTTGTCACCCGTGAGGACTAAGATGGAATGCCTCATTTCCAGTAAAAAGGGCCTCCGGCCACCTGCACTCACCAAGCGAAACGCAGAGGTAAACCTCTACTTCACGCTGGTTTTCTGTGAGGTCGTGGTACCACCCCGGTTCGAGCCGGCCCATCCGTGCGACAGCAAACGCTGCCGCGTGGCTCTACCACTGTTTAAAAGCTTTTCCCTATTTTAAAAAAGGAAGGTGTACGCTCGCGCATAATATGAAAATAACAGCATAATTTTGTTGTATTACGTTAATAAACGTAAGAGACGAGAGACGTAGATCGTTTTTACTGGTAACAAAGCATTCCAGCTTAGTCCCCAACGGTTACGACTTATCGTTTTTTATTCTTAGTCAAGCTCAAGGATAGAGGTAGTTAAATATAGATCACCTACCATCGGAAGGTGGTTGCTGTGGACTTTGTGGTCGCTTATCTCCGTTACTTCTATATAAATTACTTATGGCATAGATGGTGATATGACATATTAAATTCCGGTATGATCTATATTTGGTCTGAGGAGCACATAATATCATATATAATATATTATACAAACACAATGTGCACACACAATATCTTCTCTGCTTAGCCTGAAGGTAGATTGGTAGCTAGTGAATGCCCTGTTGCACAAATAATAAATAAATATTATAGCCGTATGTAAGTGTGGCCGTTGAAGAAAATGGGAGATCTACCACTGGGCAAGGTTCGTCGACGTCGACGGTTCGAGCCACTCTGCACTGGATGCGGTCAAGTGGAAGGAGCTGGCACTGGGGAGCCCCAGCCCAGAGATGGGAACAGTAGTCCATGTGAGGCCGAACCTGGGCCTTGAGAACTTGCAGGCGGTGTACTGGCATGAAACACTGTCTTGCTATGCTGAGCACACCAAGCTTTTAGAGGTCAATTTGGCCTTCTCTTCCAAGTGACCACGAAACTGCAAGTCACTCGATATGTCGACGCTGAAGATTCTCATACTAGCTGAGGAAACAAGGGGAGCGCCTTTAAACTAGACGACAAAGAGGTTCTTTTTAGCGATAAACGTGCAAAGTTGTGTCTTCTGAGGATTAATCTGGATTAGATTAGTCGTACCCAATCCGAGACTTGTTGACATGATACAAGTTTGTTCCGGTACTCGGCGACGTTTTCCTGAAAAATATTGGCATGGCCGGTGTATAAAGCATCACCAGTGCTATCATTCGCATAGCAATAAATGTTACCGCTTCGCAACATATCCTTGATATGCAGAAGAAACAGCGTTGGTGATAGCACGCAGCCTTGTGGTACATCAGCATTAATAGGCTTGTAGTCGGAGCATGCGCGATCTACAATGACTTGATGAATTGATGATTGAATGAATTGATGCTCCGATCTGCAAGAAAGCTGGTGATCCAATTCCACAATTTCTCGGGAAGCCCATAGGAAGGGAGCTTCGAAAGAAGTGCTTTGTGCCAAACCCGATCGCAGGGCTTCGCAATGTCCAAACTAACGACCAATGCCTCCCCCTTGGACTCTACTGCCTCCACCCATCTATGAGTCAGGTATACCAGAAGATCACCATCTGATCCACCCCAACCGTAGTGGTCACTAGTCAGCTAGTGATCCTCAAGGTACCGCATGAGCTGGCAGTTTATAATGGATTCCATTATTCTGGAGAACAAGGAGGTGATGGCGATGGTCCTGTAGTTAGATGGATCTAAGCCGTCGCCTTTTTTAGGGTTCGGGTGGACAAAAGCCGTCTTCCATGATTTCGGGACTACGCCTAGAGAGTAGGAGTACCGGAAAAGACGCGTTAGAACCGGTGCCAATTCCGGAGCATACGTCCTCAACACAATTTGGGGGATTCCGTCAAACCCACTCGACTTGGGAATGTCCAAGGAGAGATGTCCTTTGCGAACCGAGTGCTGTGTGAACAGGATACGGCATGCAGCACTCACAGCGAGGGATGGTCAGCGGTGTGTTTCCTCAGTCATCAAGAGTCGAGTTGGATGCAAATAAAGAGCTTAGCAGATCGGCTATCTCCTTTGCGGCATGGGCCAGTAAGTCGTCCTCCCTATGCAGAGATGGAAGAGGTGGCTGACAGAAGTTCCCTTGGACAGCCTTGGTTAGAAACCAGATGCACGTGTTTCCGAAGGAAGGTGGACTATTTTCTCGCCAATTCTGCGTATGTGCTCTGACTTTGCCTTGGCAATGACTCTTTTGAAGGACCTGGAGGCGGAATAGTCTATCAAAATATTCGCCTGGATTTAGGCAACATTTAAAATTGAAAAAATTTATAGGGTAAAATGTTCACGACACAGCTTTTTTTTTGAATGAAACACGATATTTTAATTATTTAATTCATAAAAAGTATGGAGAAAACTTAGAAAATAGAATTTCTACTAAATATAATTTACCCCAGCTCAATTCTTTGTATTTTTACATTGAATAATTACTTGTAATATTCCCTAAAAGCAGAATGTAATTCTCTTTTTAACAGATATTATAAATTCAACAATTGTTTTTATTTAAAAAAGTGTCTAAATAAGTTTTACACTGTATAATCTCTCTCATCTAAGCGTTTCATAGACAGAGAGTACGGCGAGTGTCGGCGAAAGGCGAGTGCTGCTTTAGGTCTCGTTACATTTGTCTACAATAATTTGGTACAATTTTATAGTTTATTGTTAAATAATAATAATATTAGTTTATTTCAGATATTTAGTAAACAAACACAGAAATAAAAGAAAAACTCCTGAACTGTTAATTACAAGACAAAAAAAATATTTATTTAACATTATAAATTAAGTCCATGTATACAATATATTAATAATTACTTACATAAATAAAATAATAGAGAAATTAATATGCAACATCTTACATTACAATATTGTTCTTATTATTTTTTATGTACGAAAATAAAAATGAATAATATTTAGATCCAAAAAATCAGATTAATAAAATAAATTACCTGGTCCCCGCGACTTCGCCCGCGTGTTATTTAATTTTTTTGCGCGGATGCTAATTCTTTTTATAAAATAAAAGTCTAAGTTACTCTTTAGAACATCAGCTATCCCTATATAGTCCCGTCAAAACCCGTCCAGCCATTACGGAGATTAGCCGGAACAAACAGACAGATAGAGAAAGATCTTAAAAATTGAACTTTTGTTATAAGTATATACATACTTTCACATGCATTTAGTAAAAAGCTGTAATTTTGACATTACAAACAGACACTTCAATTTTATTTATTTGTATAGATATACACACTTGGTACCTCATATTCGCATGCCTAAAATAATAATTATTATTAAAAAATTATTACTATCTACGTTTTTCTTTATTGTAAACAACTATAGTAAACATAACATGTTTAACGTAATGTTTATGTTATAAGAACCCTGGCATTAAATTAAAATATAAATTTATTTTAACGAACATGTGAACAAAGTTAGATTAGTTTTGATAAAAGCAAAGTTAAATAAAAAAAAATAACCAAGTTTTTGTATACCGTATGTAAACTAAGAAATAAAACACTAAACTTTTTGAATAACTAATTTATAACTTGGACCATAAGCCACGAGTGTTCCATCAACACCAGAGAAGAGACTCTACAAAGGCCATGTTGGATACACGACGCGTTAGAATATGCTTTGTCGACTTCACGTATGTTTGCGTTGAACTCGGTTTTGATGCGCTTTTGTGTTAGAATGCTTGTGAATATGCTACCGGATGAAGGATTTTCCGCAGTTTGTTTTCAGAACTTAAAAATCTTTTGTACGTTTTTGTATATTTTTTTTCTTATAACAATGAAGTGACATACGATCTTACCGCCCACCTAATGCTAAGTGACTACTGCTCTTGGACACCTGCAACTAACTTTATACATAGAATGCTGCACGTATTTTGTCTGTGGCCCTGCCAATATGCGGCGAAGGTGGAATTTCGTGGGGATTTAGTCGATTTGGTGGTCAGACATACCAAGTCCTACCCCCAACAAGACTGGTTACATTTGCCCATGGAAGAAAAGGTTGAGTGCACACAAACGTTGACGCTGTTAATAATTAGGGAACAATTTTATAAATCTGTTTGATTGGGATCTTTTTGTCTGGAAATAGATCGGGGTTGATCCTGTCAGATGCTGATTTTCCATCAGAGTCTTCACAGAACGGAGTATCTATATAGCCTTCTTTATTTCAAATTTATTGCAGCTTGCTTCAATAGCCACTTGACATCAGTTATAAGTGTTTTATAACTGAAGTAAGGCACAATTTAAACACAATATTTTTAATACAAGAGCATAGCATATGTAAGTAAAAATACTTTTGTATGCTAAGAAAACAAAGACTTGAAACAAATACTATATTATCAGCAGTTTGTTGTTCCAGCAACCTGTATAATTATAAAGTGATTTTAATGTACGGTTCTGAATACAGATTTACAAGATATACCCTCTTATTTCCTTATTTATACACTGTTATTTCTTTTTTTTACACTTGTTATACGTACAACACGTACATAATAATACTACGATGAAGCATACAAATTATCGCTTGTGCCGACATCTGCCGCCTTTAAAAACTAAAACGCCTAACATAAATATGTAGTCATTCAAAATACGACTCTATTCCGTACATATTTACTTATGAGTTTTATGTTTATCACTGCACTTACATATATTCTTTTTGATTGAGCCGTGAGGTCAGTGGTCGGCGAATAACTGGCTAAGACATGATCATGACTGGTGGGCTTAAACTCCACACCTCGTTACGTGTTAACAGCCACATTCGCTCACGACGCGATGTTTATCCGACGAACCTCGAAACGTACAGCACAACCTTGCCCTTTTGTGCGTCAAAATATTGTAATGGGGACCGACATGATTGATTCTAATGGCCCTGGGAACATATTTGGATTAAATATAAGGCCTCCATGCTAACGTTTATAGGAATCTTAAAAAATATATAAAATTAATTAAGTAGATAAAAACTGTTGCAATTCCAAATTGTATTTTAACGTACCTACTGTGCGTAGGTAAGCAAAATTAAAAGTAAAGTTACAGCCTAAATGAGTGTCATTACTGGGCGTGGATGTCCACCATGCTGCTCTAGTGCATATTGGCGACTTCATAATTAAAATAGATAATAGAAATTTTAAATAGAGAACTAAGGTTGCTTACGTCTTTTGAAATTTACGGAAAACACTGGGCCACCACGTTCGTAATGATAATATGTTAAATTTAATATTTTATTGCTTGGTTCATCACCTATTTTACGTAACCCGTCCTCGTCACCGTGAGATGGGTATACATAGGTTTTTTCCCCAAGGCTTGCACAGTACTATGAACTGAGGAACAGATTTCTCAAATTTGTTTTAAAGTAGTTACAACCTTAAATTTCTTTTACCGTCCTAAAAATAAGTGCAGTTATAGAATCTTCCTAACTTAACAGCTCCGTACCGCGGCCGCTGCGCTCGAATCGTTTGGTCGTGGCGCTTCAGAGTTGCTATCTCGAATCCCTCACGGTATATATGTTTGTGTAGCCTATCAGTTCTGGATATTTGTTTTTGTGTGATATATGTATGTAAATCGCCTCTATGAAACAAGAGAAAATCCACCTGGGGAGTATTACCTGTGAGGTATTTACATTATCAACCTATGAAACAGAAGAAAATACACCTGTGGGGTATTGCCTTTCGAAAAATAAAACTCCCTTTGTCTATTTTAAGCGACCAAACTCTCCTTCTTATCTTGAAAATAACTTAATCCTTCTGTATTCAACTCTAGAGCATGAACCGCTTCATTTAAAGTTCTCGAGATTCATACGTAATATCACTGGTTTTTATAATTTTTCAATCACGGTTTGGAGAATACTCTCCTGAAAGGTTCCGTAAGTTGATACAAACTATTACCAAATACGCATACACTCATTCGAAGGAAAACAACATCTGACTTTTAAAGTATAAGGGCAATTAACTACAAGGACAAGCTATGCCTTAATTATTTTCGACATAAACTTTTACGCCTACCAACTTTTATTTCCTCCCGGAGTTAACTACAGGAAAATGACATAAAGTATTAAGTCCGTCCTTTGTAATCCTTAGTTTTAGATGCTCAACAATAAAGAATAAATTAATTAATTAATGAAAAATTAAGAAAGTACCAAATAAGCTTAAATATTCATTCGCAGGAAGACAACATCCCACTACAAAAGTACATACTCGTATTAAAATACACTTATAAGTTATGCCTTATTTAATTTCAACATGATCTTTTACGCCTGCCAAGGCTTTTCTTTCTTTTTCTGTTTGAGTTAGCTGGTAGAAAATTACATAAAGCATTAAGTCCCCCATTTGTTATCCTTAGTCATATATATCTAACAATACATTGTAATTTAATTAATTAATCAGATTAAGAAGTACCAAATGTTGAAAAGAATAGTTCATATAATTTTTCTTATTCGTAATTGGCGCATGATGTACTTATTTTGCCGTAGAACTAACCACCAGGTGGACTATTAAATTATTTATCATTAGAACTATACGTTAAACTGCTTATTTCAACATTTTTGTAGAAAATCAGTTTAATCTCACGGAATTTACAGTAATAAACTACGTCTCGCAATTCAGTTTTACCGCCGACATTAACTACTCTGAGTACGTCACATGTTTTCCCTCAAAGCACAACGTGGGGCCTTGGTTTTGAAACCTAATTTCAAAGTGGGTTACTTTTGAAGTAATTTTATGTTATCTCGTGTTTCCTTAGGAAACGCGCTGTAGGCAACTAAGATAATTTATTAAGTTCACGGAGCGTTCGCTCGTTAACTCATTCACAAAGATTGACGTGTGACCGCGGAGCTACAAAAATGTGAGCAACATAATGAAGAGTAGTAGGCGTCTAAAAATATTCTTAAAATAGTATACAAACAAAAATTAAAACAGCTTCAGCACAATATATTTTATTGCTGAACAAAATCCATTATACATTATATTGTTTTATTTAATTTTTAAAAGTTATTCTTAAAAAAATAATTTTTACTAAATCATGATTCTCTATGTATTTACTAATAATTCTTAATATACTAGTTGTACCCAAATAAAATATAAAAAATAAAAAGAAATGTACATTTTCGGCAAATTATAATGTCCTCTAGATCAAATTTCGATGACAGTGAGTATAGTGAACGAGTGTTTGCTCGCCAGCTGCAGGACCAATGGCTTTTTGTGCTTTCCGATGCCCGGCATAAAACACGATCAACTTCTTGACTCCGTTGAATGAAATTTTCTTGACAAATAAGCCCGTAACAGATTTTGGCCCGACCCGGAATTCGAATCCGGAACTTTCGGAAATACAATATGATTAGCGGTCGCGTTTCCAATCACTAGACTATTTCAAATTGTACATCGTAACACAATATGTATTAAAGTAGAATATTACTGCTAGTTACATTTTCTTACCTCCACGAACTGGATTGACATTTGATCGACATGTTAACAAAACATCGTTCCTTGCTAGCTTTTAACCTCATTTAGATTCTGACATAGAATGTTTGTTACAATACAATTCACGAACAATTGTTGTGGTTGATGTTTTGTTGTTAAATAGTAACGGATTAGAATAGTATCTATCGCTTCTGAGAAAAGGAAATGTCAAAAATAATTAATTATGAATAATAAAATAGCTAACCGTGTAGTGGCGGTGTAATACCCACTACCCCATATCGTTCGGAGGGTTTGGAGGCGACAGAGGGAAAATGGAACAGGAGATGGTCAGTAACACCTTTCTAATAACAACTCGAAATAAAAAAGCGGTTGCCAAGCGCGGTAACCATGGCGAAATTCCCCCATGAGGCAATCTATGAGGGAGGCTGAAATGGATGGATGGATGACAAAATAGCAAAAACAATAGATATACTGTTCTCATCTCTGGGCCGGGGCACCCCAGTGCCAGCTCCTTCCACTTGACCGCATCCAGCGCAGAGCGGTTCGAATCATCGACGACCGAGTTCTTTCTGATCGGCTCGATACACTGCCACTGCGTAGAGATGTTGCATCTCTTTGCGTATTTTATCGCATCTATCAAGGGGAGTGCTCTGAGGAATTGTTCGGACTAATTCCAGCCGCTCAATTTCACCATCGCACATCGCGACAAAACTCGCGTTACCATCCATACCATCTGGATGATTGGCGGTCCACCACTGTGCGATTTAGAAGAAGTTTTCTCCCTCGCACGACTTCCTTGTGGAATCAATTATCACCAGCGAATTTTCCGGACCGATACGACTTAGGAACCTTCAAGAAAAGAGCTTATACCTTTCTAAAAGGTCGGCAACGCATCTGCAATTCCCCTGGTGTTGCGGTTGTTCATGGGCGGCGGTAGTCACTTACCATCAGGTGAGCCGCATGCTCGTTTGCCCCCTATTCTATAAAAAAAAGATATACAATAAAAGATGAATTTAACAGTAGTAGAGCCAGGCGGCAGCTTTTGCTGTCGCTCGGATGGGCCGGCTCGAACCGGGGTGGTACCACGACCTCACAGAATACCAGCGTGAAGTAGAGGTTTACCTCTGCGTTTCGCTTGGTGAGTGCAGGTGGCCGGAGGCCCTTTTTACTGGAAATAAGGCATTCCATCCTAGTCCTCACGGGTGAAAACGCATCTTTATTTTGATCTGTAACAGAGGATAGATGTAGATGTCTATGGGCCGCAGCAACCACTTACCATCAGGTGGACTGTGTGCTCGTTTTTCACCCTTATCCTATGAAAAAAAAAATATACAATTTAAATATTTTTGACTATCTCTGTTCTAAGCTCCGAATATGCCTTTTTTTAAATAGTAATAAGTGATTATTCTGCGGTTCACTAAAGTGATAGTGTGTTATAAGTTGACATCTCAGAAATATGAATTCGACTTTTGTTAAAATACCTTTATCCATTAATAAATTATGATTTAATTAAGTGTTAAGTTTATGTGTCAGTATTAAGGTTCAAACAATAAATATTCTCTGTAAATCGTGTAATCGGTGGAATTTTAAGAGCTGTGCTGTGCACATGCTTGTGGAAAATGCTAAAACCTAAGAATCCAGGGCCTAATAGGTCTGGGTTCGAACTGCTTTCGAGAGCGCCAAGTTCGCTTTGTAATACACCAAGCGTTATTTAATAATGTAATACTCAGGAATTTATTACAGTTCGCTGTCCTTTTCAAATGACTTTAATAAATTTATGCAGAGGAATTCTTTTTTGTTAAAATAGATGCTAAAAATGTGTCTAATTTACATTGGTCTGACAATTAAGTCTATTGAATGCGAAGATAAAAAATATTATTTGGTTTGGAGAACTAAAATATACTTTTACTACATTAAGAATTTCAATCATGCTCTTTTGAGAATACTTCTGAATAAAAATAAAAGAAGTATTATCCTAAGTTTCTTATTATAAAATAATAATGAAATTGAAAAAAATATATAAGTTAAAACTTTCAATTACAGGATCTTCTCAACACATTATAAAAGCTTTTCATTAAATAAACTGAGGAGGATAAATTTAGTTATTTGTTATTGCATGACATAATTAAATAAATTACGAATATTATATAACTATACGTACATAAAATCTACAATATATAGTGTACACTAAAATACATTCATCTAAAAAATTAATACTACTTTTTAAATATTATAAATATCAGTAAGTAAAAAATAAACTTTGTTTCTCTGTATAATAACCCAATTCAAACTAAGTCATAAATAATTTAAAATTTAAAATTTTGTAAAACCGTTTTCAATATAAAATATAAGGAATATGTAACTGAAAACCTATTGGTCAGACGTTGATCAGATTTATATGGGACCAAGTGAGAAACACCAGCTTTTAAATAAAAAATAATCATCGAAATTGGTTTACGCAGAAAAAAAGCTATGAGGTTATACATAAAAAAACATACAGTCGAATTGAGTACCATCACCTTTTTGAAGTCGGTAGAAAACTAAAAAGAATTTCACACCAATCTTTGTTTAATATCATATAGGGAGTATCCGTCACCGTACTACGTACAATTCGATTAATTATCGATGGATTACTTCTCCGATATAGTACTTGATTATCTTTAGTAAACATTTTATAACTTAAGAATAACGTAAAGAACACATAGTAACCAATGTATGGTAACCAAGTAAACGAAGTTGAAAATCTTTGCGACCAACGATCTCGTTCGCAATGCGTTGTCTAACCACTAAGCATTTAAGCGCAGCTACGAGCAACTACTTATAGATTAATTAAATAATAAGGCTAAGCTTTACATGCAAAAATTTAAATATAAATTGGAACTCCACCGTTTGGAGCTGACGGCATTAGTTGTACCAGTAGTAATAGTGGTCGAAGATGTTAAATATCAATAACATAATCAACCTACAAATATTTGGATTACTGTCCCATACATAGCTTGGAACACTCCTAAATTAAAAGGCACTCGTATCTGCATTACAGTACTTATAATGGTAATTTATTTTACGCTGTAACTAGGTGATAGGACCGCTTTTCTGCCTAGGTGTCTAGTTAGGTAGGTCCTCTTACCTAACTCTGCCACAAAATTTATTCTGTCACGAATAAATTATCTATTAGGGTGCGTACAGATCAAGTAACATGTTGTATAACTGTTTACTGTTAACTGTTGTTTTATAACACGTCCACATTATGTAACATTGTTTTTCAACATTGCAACATATAACAATACTGTACACATTAGAATAACAATGCAATATAACAATGTTATATGCCATTGTCGTATGACATTGTCGTTTGTCGTTCTGCCGTTATATAACACATTTTATAACCTTAAGCCTCCACGTTTGAAACATGTTATGTTATATAATGTGTAGGCACCGTTACTGAGCGAAACATTGTTGTGTTCTGGTCTAAACTTAGAGTATTCAACTAACAGGAGACGCCATGCGCATTAATTTCCAAACAAAAAAGTCTGTCACTTCTAGCGGGAGGCGAGGTAACGCACACTAAGCAAATCGTAAACATTGGGCCACGTCGTTACGCACGCAAACAGCATAATATGAGCACACGATTAAGCAAAACGCACACAACCTTGAAAATCTCTCATAAATGTGTCATCGTTACAGTGCATAAGCCATAAACAACTAGTGCGAGGGCCTTGTCGATATGGATATGTCGATGAAATTTTATGCAAGTTACATAAGCAAATTAAATAAAATAAAAATGAACAAATGTTTAATGTGTAATATTACATTCAAAGTAAATTTTAAAAAATACATAAGGTACAAAATAATAATACAAAATTACCAAAATTAAAACAAATTGAAAAAGTATTATATTATATTTTAACTGCTTTTAAAAGTGAATAAGTTTGGTATATATGTGACGAATACACTTTTTGGGATCACTCTTTTTTTGCGAGGTAGCTAATTCTAGTGCTTGCATATTTTTCCATCACCAACTTTGCCAGTTCAATGTTATGTGGAACGTAATCATTATCGAAATAATTTTCGTGTATGCTTTAAAACATATAATATGCCTAGTCTATGAAATATTTTTACCATTTTTTAATGTAATGATCAACCGAAAAGGTTATCTGTGTAGGGGTTTTAAACGGTCTAATTTTACAGATTTTATCCAATCTATAGAGTTCAACCGTTTTAAGGCTTAGGGTTGAACTACATCTGGCAGCACGGAATCACACTTTCCTGTGCTTCTATCCTTTTTGGTCACTCAGAAACGTTATTTACTAGAGCAAGAAAGAGAGCGGGAGTGTATAGTTTCACCCTCAAAAAGCCGATTGTAAACCGGTTTCAAAAGTTTATCTATCATTCTTAACAATCCATACTAATATAATATTATAAATGTGAAAGTGTGATTTTTGTTTATTTGTTTTTGTCCTTCCTTTATGCAGCAACGGAATGGAGCAATTAAAAAACATTAAACATTTGCTATCTCTTGGCCGAAGTTTACGCTTAAACAAACATACTTTTTTCGTCATTAGAATAGAATAGAATAGAATAATTTTTTATTCAATATTGATTATTACATAATAGTTATACAAAGTCATTTTTTATTTATTTACCACTGGTTCGGAAAATACCTCAGTCCTGGGAAAAACCAGCAAGAAACCCAGCGGGACTTTTTTTAAACATAATTTCACTTAACAATAATTTTGTTTATACAATTTTTAAATGATATTTTCATAGAACCAGCATGGTGGCGATCACCCTATTCCCAGGGGTTATTTTCATTCATGTATTCCTTGATATTATAATAACCCTTTTTGTACAGTTTTTCTTTAATAAAACTTTTAAACTTGTTTATTGATAAACTTTGAATATGTTCTGGGATTTTGTTGTAAAAGCGTATACATTGCCCCATAAATGAATTATTGATTCTGTGGAGTCTAGTAACTGGTATTACAAGCTTATGTTTGTTCCTAGTGTTTAAAGAATGCACATCCTTATTCTCATTAAAACTATTTATGTTTTTATGTACATACATTAGATTTTCGTAAATATATTGCGATGCCAAAGTTAATATGTTTATTTCTTTAAATTTTTGTCTGAGGGACTCTTTACAATTTAGGTTATAAATCGCCCGAACGGCTCTCTTTTGCAAAACAAATATAGCTTCAATATCAGTCGCATTACCCCATAGCAAAATTCCATAAGACATTACGCTATGAAAGTAACTAAAATACACTAATCTAGCTGTCTCTACATCTGTGAGACTTCTAATCTTTCTTACAGCATATGCTGCAGAACTAAGTCTGCTTGCTAATTTAGATATATGGGGGCCCCATTGAAGCTTCGCGTCAATAGTAATACCAAGAAAAACAGTGGTATCCACAAGACTCAACTCCTCCCAATTTAACAGCACATTGGTATTCGAATGTTTTACATTAGGTATTGTAAATTTAATACACTTTGTCTTATTGCCGTTCAAGAGCATATTGTTGGCGTCAAACCAATGTACCAATTTCGATAGAGCATTATTTACATCGTCATAACTAATTAACTGTCGTTTGAGTTTGAAAATCAAAGAGGTATCGTCAGCAAATAATACTATATCGTGATTGTCCCCTACAAGATAAGGTAAGTCTTTAATATAGATTAAAAACAGGAATGGGCCAAGAATCGAGCCCTGAGGAACGCCCATTGATACTACCGATCCGGAGGAACCTTTACCATTAATCACTACTTTTTGAATTCTGTTACTTAAATATGAAGTAATAAGTCTAAGCGCTAAATTTTTTACACCGTAATGTTGTAGTTTCCTGATTAATGTCTCATGATGAACACAATCGAAAGCCTTGGAAAGATCACAGAAAATACCTAAGGCATCTTGTGAATTCTCCCAGGCATTAAAAATATATTTCATAAGCTCAACACCGGCGTCCGACGTCGAGCGACCCCTTGTAAAACCAAATTGGCTTTTATGAAGTAATTTATTTGTATTAAAAAAAGTTAACAATTGATCCAAAATTATTTTTTCAAAAATTTTACTGAGAGTTGGTAGTACAGAAATAGGTCTAAAATTAGCGGGGTCCAATGTACTACCAGATTTAAATAAAGGTATTACTTTACTATACTTCATTAAATCAGGAAACACACCAGAATCGATACAAGTATTAAAAATAATAGCAAGATGAGGTGCAATTAAATCTATTATGGACGCAATAACTGTCATGGAAATCCCCCACAAATCTGCGGTCTTCTTTACATCAATGGTTTTGAAGTATTTTACAACATCTTGCGATAATACTTTTTCAAATCTAAATTCTCTTAAACAGGTGTTAACATTCTGTTTGAGTAATGACTCGGCGACAGTTGGAGAAGTGTTCAATGACTCGGTTGTCAAGATAGGAATATCAGTGAAATATTTCTCAAACACCGCTGCGACTTCTTGATTTGATTTAGTCAATTCATTGTTAATTTTTAATTGATAGCTTGAGTTACGATGTTTGTCTTTACCGGTTTCATTATTAATTATACTCCACGTTATTTTAACTTTATTCTTAGCCGGGGGATGAGTCGCTCGCGTCCGTAGGCTTCGACCACCTAATCCTAGGCCCACCCTACACGTGTCCCCCGGGTGGTGCTAAACAAGCGACAAAGCCGAAAGAACTGACTCGGCTCCTCGCCGTGTGGTAGCGGCGGAAAAAAATACCACACCCTACTTTCGCACCATGAGGCACAAAATTAAAGAAATGGCCCCGAGTTCCCGGCGCCCCTTTAATGGGGCAGGGGTGCGAAGAATCTCCGGGAGGAAAACCGGCGACGAGGTTCGCCACCCGTCACGTTCTGTCCCCCGGAGGGGCGAAAAGTGGATTGCGGAAGCCCGTCTGGCTACATTGAATGTATGTGGAGGAATGAATGATAAGATGGATGAAGTATGCGATATGATGCATGATAGAGGAATAGACGTGTTATGTGTAAATGAGACGAAACGGAAGGGAAAGGATGTCACTACACATGGCATGTATTCCGCGTACTGGTCTGGTGTAGACGAGACCGAGCGGGCATGCCAGGGAGTCGGTATCATCCTTTCAGAAAGAATGGGTCATTGTGTGAAAGAGTATGAATGTGTAAGCCCGAGACTGCTATGGATACGAATGAAAGTGGGCTTAAAGAAGTTGTTTGTTTTAGGGGTCTACGCCCCAGACATGTCTAAGCCCACTTATATCCGAGAGCAGTTTTGGGAGTTGGTAAGGATGGTGCTAATGAAATGCAAGGTTAATGAAAATATTGTGATATTAGGCGATTTTAATGGAAGGGTTGGGGTGAGGAGGCTTGGTTATGAAAGGATATTGGGAACGTTTGGTGATGAAAGTATAAATGAGAATGGTGAAAGCCTTCTCGCCGTATGCGTGGAAAAGAGTCTTTTTGTGACGAACACTTTCTTTCGTCATAAGAAGATTCACACGTATACATGGGAAAGAGGTGATGATAGAAGTATGATAGATTTCATAATTGTTGACGAGAGAATGAGGAGCACGGTGGTAGATACAAGGGTTTACCGGGGCTCTAACGTAGGGACGGATCATTACCTAGTCTTATGCCGAATCAATGGTCTTTTCAGACGTTGGAGGTATCGGACATCTGTGTCTACCACTGCGTTACAGCGTATAAGAACAGAGAGGTTACAAGATGAAGGTGTGAAAGAGAAGTTCAAATGTAGATTGAGAGAAAATATAAGTGGTGTGGCTGAATTGTGTATGAATGATTTAGACTTGGAGACTGTGTGGTATAATGTCAAGAAAGGTTTAGTGGATGCAGCTACCGAAGTATGTGGTGTAAGTAAGAGAAAGAATGAAAGGAAAAATAACACGTTATGGTGGGATGATGAGGTACGGATGGAAGTTGAAGCAAAGAAGAAAGCATGGCTAGATTTACTAGCAACCAAGGCTAGTAATTCTAGCAGTATGAATGGTGATATTGAAAAGAAAAAGGCAGTCTTTAGACACCTAAATAAGAGAGTAAAAGAAGTAGTTGAAAGGAAAAAGCAAGAAAGAACGGATAAGAATGATAGAAGAATATCGGATAACTTCCAGGCAAACATTAAAATGTTTTGGAAACTCGTAAGAACTACCAGGGGACATTCAAAACAGCCTAGAATGAATGCTATACGAGACCAGAATGGCCGTATTCTGAATAACGAAGTTTTGAGTTTAAGGAGATGGAAGGAATACTTTGAAAGCGTGTTTATGAGTGATGAAACGTTTGAATTAAATGAAATAGAAATTCCGGAAGAAGAGGAAATAGATAGAGATATAAGTATAGATGAAATAATGAAAGCAATGAAAAGTATGAAAGCAGGTAAGGCAGCCGGTTATGATAGAGTATCTCTCGAAATGCTAAGGGCTGGAGAAGGAGTGGTAGCAGACCTGCTGTACACCTTGTTTAATTTATGTTGGGAACTTAAGCGGGTACCGGGAGACTGGTGCAAAGCCGTGATAGTACCAATATATAAAGGAAAAGGATCACAGTAGGACTGTGAAAACTACCGTGGTATCAGCCTTCTTAGCATTGTGGGGAAACTGTATGCTAAGGTACTAATTGAAAGAGTTATGAAAGAAACTGATGAAAAAATTTGGGATGTGCAAGCGGGATTTAGAAAGGGAATGGGATGTACGGATCAGGTCTTTTCCATGCGCATGATCGCGGAGAAGTTTTTGGCCAAAAACCAAAAAGTTTTTTGTGCGTTCATAGACTTGGAGAAGGCTTATGACAGAGTGGATAGGGATGTGTTATGGCAAACACTGAACTCATTTGGGTTGAGCGCTGGCTTAATACAGGCATTGAAGTCACTATATAGGGACTCTAGTGCCTGTGTCAGGATCAACGGGGCCTACTCGGACTGGTTTGGCATCCATAAAGGTGTCAGACAGGGCTGTGTGGCTTCCCCGTGGCTGTTCAACCTATTTATGGACAGTTGTTTGGAAAATTTGAAAGTAGAAGAATGCGGGTTAAGAATGGGTGAGTTAACCGTCAAATGCCTTTTGTACGCCGATGATCAAGTCATACTTGCGTCGTCGGCAGCCGAGTTGCAAATGATGGTTACATTAATGAACAGGACATTAAAAGAAAAGGGAATGAAAGTGAACGCAAGTAAGACGAAAGTTATGGTTTTTGAAAGAGAAGAAAGTAAAACGATATGTGAAATAAGAATAGAAGGGGAGTTGGTAGAGCAAGTAGATGAGTTTGTGTATTTGGGATGTGTGTTTAGCAGGGATGGTAGTTATGATAAGGATATAGAACGACGAGTGAATGCAGGAAATAGAGTGAATGGGGCTCTACACTCTATTGTGAAAAGTCAGAATGTGTCCAAAAAGGCACGTATGGCAATTCACAATGCTGTGTTAGTGCCTACTTTAATGTATGGTAGTGAAAGTTGGGTGTGGCAGAAGAAGCACGAGAGTAGAATAAATGCTGTAGAAATGCGGTCATTAAGGAGTATGTTAGGGATGAATCTGAATGACAGAGTGAGAAATTGTTTAATAAGAGAAGAGTGTGGTTTGCAAGATGATGTTGTGACCAGGATTAAGAAAGGAATGCTTCGGTGGTTTGGTCATGTAGAAAGAATGAATGAGGAAAGAGTGACAAAGAAAATTTATGTTGCAGATGTGAACGGCAGAGTCGGGAAGGGTCGCCCTAGGCGAAAGTTTATCGACCAAATTGGCGATATATTGAAAATGGGCCAAATCAAGAGTACCTTTAACCGACGAGCGTGTATGCGTAGGTATATGGATGTGGAAGAAGCGAGAGAGGTCTGTCAGGATCGTGCCAAATGGAAGTCCGTAGTCTCTGCCTACCCCTCTGGGTGACAGGCGTGAGTGTTTATGTTTATGTCTTAGCCGTCTTAATTTTGTTGCTAATATGTAACGATTTGGCTGTGGAGCATTTTACTTAGGATTGAAAAATAATTAATGTCGTCGTAAAAAGCGGTAATATTTTGTGTTCTACTGTACAAAAGTGTAGTACTCTGTATATATTTAATAATAATAGATTATAAATATGACACTGAGATTATTTGTTTGCCCTCATTTATTTATTTAAGCGCTAATAATTCGGGTCTCATCTGAAAACAACAATTTGGTTGACACCATCTAAGACGATATACTTGTAAATAACATTTTAAGATGAATAAATATCATTCACTAAACCTTCCATTTCGATTTGTTACATGTTTTAAATTTTATCCTTCATAATGTAAAATAAACCTGTAGCAAAATAATAAACTTACTTTCAATAATTTCAAAGTCGGTACAACAGTTTCATTTAGTTTCCTTTTATTATTTGATTGGATTACGAAAACCGATTGGTCAAAATGCAAGGAACAAATAGTGCTTGTTCGTTTAGGTACCCAGGTTATATGATTGCCACATGCTTTTATCCAAACTTGGCGCCTGTAAAGATCTTTTGGAAAACTGTAAAACCAAAGATCTTTTTTAAACATTGTACAAAAAATAATTTTAAATAACACCTTGGTATTATTTATCAAGGTATTATATATAGTCAGATAAAAACATCGACACTAAAGATTACAGTGAACATCACTATTATTGCCTTGATGATACCGTTTTATATACTTGAAATTACCCTTCTTTTCGTTTCATAACGTAACATAATGAAATGAAAATATCTATTTAAAATGTTTTATATACAATAAAACTATTAAAATTGATGTTTTCATTTCGTTAAAAACAATTAAAGATTATTAAATGTTGTTTGAAATAATATAGTTTTGCAAATAGATCACAATAATATTAATGAATTTAAGACTATTCAATAACACGATTTTGTCTTGTGTAATAAGAACAAAGAGAAACGACATTTGTCTACAATTAAGCAAAATTTAATTATGTCCTAGTGGTGCAAAAGTCCTTACTATAGTATTAATACTTTAAGTTGGCAACACACCCTGCTCAGCTATATTAATCAGAATTTTCGTGATTTAATGCTTATATTAATTATTGAAATCAAAATAAATACTTAAATATGAAAGGTAACGTCGTCTTTTTGTAAATTTGAGGTCTGTGATCTTTTTTTACAAGAAAACACACTGCAACTCGGCATTTTTCTGGAGGTCAACTCACGCTTACGACTACTTGTTAACTGATGCCGAACGCGGGGCAACTAGTTTTATATAACGGGAATGATCCGCGCTCTCGTACTTTTGACAGCGGGGAACGCTCTCCAATGTCGTCTCCTGTTAGTTTAATACTCTAAGGGTCTAAAGGATGTCTAAAGGGTGGAATGAGTACTTGGTAATCCGGTGCTTCTGGTATGAGCAAAATGCGCAAATTTTGAGTTTCTTTAGATTTCCTTAAGAGGTACTGGGGACAACATCCTCAATTTTTAAAATATCTTTGATACTGGTTCTTATATCCCTCCTCAAATTCCCTTCTCTTATCGCTCCCGCAGCCACGGCTCTACTCGTATAAGCTTCTAATAGAGAGTCAGTATAGTTTAAGGCTGTGAAGTAATTCCACTTAGTCCTTAAAGGTGACAACGCATCTGTAACTTCCTTTATTTGAAGTTTGCTGCAGGTGTTCTTAGACTGCAGTAGTGCATCTCAGGTGGACTATAGGTTCGTTTGTCACTTGGTTTTACAAAAAATGCTGTTATTGATGTCACAATTATTTTATTTTAAATAAATAAAAATGTTATTCAGTATTATATAACACATAACAAATCCTTGCTTGAATTATATCTACTAAAATTAACCGAGAGTGCGAATTTATTTATAACTTATCGCTAGTAATTGAAATTTTGTACGTGGTAGAGCGAATGGGTCGGCTCGACCGGGGATGGATCACGCTCTCACAGAATACCAGCGTCAAATAGCAGCTTAACACTGCTGTGTTTCGTATGGTGAGTGTAGTGAACCGGAGACCCTTTTTACTGGAAACGAGGCATTCCATCTTAGTCCTCACGGGTGGCAACGCATCTGAATTTTGCTTCGCAAACGAGGATAAATGTAGATGTCTATGGGCCACAGCAGCTACTTACCATCAGGTGGACTGTGTGCTCATTTGTCACCCTATACTATAAAAAAAATACTTTCTACCGACTGCAAAAAGGACGAAGTATTCAGATCGACTGTATGTTCTTTTTTTATGTGTCTTACCTAATAACTTTTTCTCGATAAACCGATTTCGATGATTTTATTTTATTTGAAAGCTGGTACTTTTCATGTGGTCGCATATAAATTATCCTTAATAATTATTTATATTGGTCGGTTGTGCAAAATTTTAAATAATTTAAATTAATTTATTTATTTAAAAGAAAAAAAAAATAAAGTTGGAAATTGTTAAAAACTGAAATTATTAGATACTGATCTGGTAAGAGATGCAGGAATTCGATGTATGCAGGTTGCTCAGGATCGTGTTTTGAGGCGCTTAGGGAGGGGGGGGAGGGGGTCTATGTTTAGCAATGGACTTGTAAAGAGCTGTAATGAAGATGATGAATCAAATACTTGTTACCGTATAGTGGCGGCGTAAGAACTACTCCATTTTATTGGAATGTGAAACAGGAGATGAGCAGCAGCATATTCCTGATAACAGTTGAAGGTGTTAAAATACTGCGGTTCCTAACCTTACTCCAATATTTCTATGAGGCGATCTATGTAGGAGGCCTATGTTTAGCACAGGACTTATGGTAACCTATAATAAATTAATGAATTAACTACTTATAGTTGGTAAAGTTCGTCTTTTCCGTTAGTTTGCCTTTTTGTCACTAAGCTTAAAATTTTAATTGTCATGAAGGCAGAAATACTAATAAATATGTGAACAAATCTTAAATATGTAAACAAAGCTAAATGTTAAATTATGAAATCGTTACGATATTTCATCTACAGATAAATTATACAAGTACGATATTAATTAAATTAATTTTGTACATTTTTGGTACATGAACGTGGTGAACATTTCGAAGTTTTCATCTCGCGGGATTAGCGTATGTTGATGAGACGTTGAGATCAGGAACAGTTATACAACGTACACGGAGCACATGAACCGACTGTGGGCATAAATCAACTTCGCAGTAAGTTTACGAGGCAATTTGAGAAACAAGCTTAGGGCGGTTTCGTTTAAAAGAAATATTTTTCTTAAATACGTATGTAAGTCATTAGTATCATGAAAACTATACAACTTTTAGTGAGGAATCTCTACATTGCCCTTTGTTTATATACCTTTGATATTTGTATTACTACAGTCAATCACTCACCACAAACTGTCATATCGATTTTTACTTTAACTTTCATGATTATAAGTAATATAAAATAGTGAAAAAATATGCGATGCATTGCCGTGTGTTTGCAGCCTAATTGTGATTTTCAACAATGAACTGTTTGTATAAGTATACAGAGAAACAATAATATATATCTTGGAAAGTTTGTTTCGATTACCTTATCTGTGCTTACTCTTACTAGGTCCTAGCACAGAATAAATAAAAGTACTACGTACAGAAGTTGCATTCTTTTTTGTTAACTGCTTGCCGACGTTTTAATAGCAGCCTACATAGTTATTATTAATCAGATAAATCGCGCACGCAAGCTAAATAAAACTTTATCGTTGCGCACGAGTGCCTGTATTACTTTGCTTCTTTTCTCCTTACTACGTCACAACGGACTTTCCGTGGTTGCTAAGGGCTGGTAATAAAGAGTAAAAAATACATTGTGAAATGGTAAGTTTAATTTCAGTATTTTGTGCTATTATAACTTAAAATATTTTAATTACAAAGACGAGTATAGGTATGTAAGTAGGTACTTAGGTAGTGAAGTAAATTTCAAGTTTTGTAATAAAGTACTTAGGTATTACTTCTGTAGTTAAATTATTACTTAATAATTTTTTCGCTATAAGTAGGTACCTATCTAACAAAAAAAGGAACTAAATTTACCATTCATTATCCTTCGGTAACCAAAAATGATATATCTGAATCCTATTAATTGCTCATTAAGCAATTATCCCCGCAACAATAATAGTAATAACGACGTTTTGCCATTATTATTTATCAAATAGATAGAATATACATAATATATTATTTGTAAATTATACTAAAACTTTTTAAACTATTTTATCCTACAATTAAATAAACTAAACACTAAACAAAAACTATATCGACGAGTATTTCAACAAGTATTTACAAAAAAATTATTTACGTAAACAGCGTTAAAAAAACTTTAACATTCAATCGTATAGAGCGCGCTAGCCCCGACTGCGATCTACCCCTGGGGCAGCACGCGATAGTAGGTAATTATTTCACGCAGGTAGCAAGAGTGACAGAGGACTGGTCCTAGGTGGTAGGACTCCATACTACTTTAAGTTCGTTTGTCACTTCAATTCTAAACATAAAAAGTTTGCGGGTTAGCCATGTCTAGTGTAGATAAACCTCGGCTATTTTCTTAATATTAGCGATTTAACTGGCGAATGTGCCAGAATATTATTTGGCAATCATTCTCAATAAATATAGTGAATAACTGAATTATAAAAAAACATATAGTGACCTGCTCTGGCTTTGCTTGGGTAGAATCTTTTAATGTGCTGTTACTTAGATTTAAGGTAATCAAAGTCTTTTTATTTTTTACCAATTTTTCTTTTAAAAACTAAATTCCAAATTTTTCTGATAAAATATAGCCTAGATCACTTTTGGCATTGCTCGCTATCTGTTCGTGACGATTCATTACGATCGATTCAACTATTTCTAGCCTGGACAGACAGAAATATTTTTAAATGGTTGTTATTGACTAAATGGTATGTAAAAAATTAATTAATGGCATGTAATTAAATTAAAAAAGCTTCCAACAAGTTTGTTTTTAAAAATCAATTCCGTAAGCATGTGAAAAATTGTTGCAAGTTTGAAGTAACACAGCCCTAATTTTCATACATATATGTATATTTCATATTTGTTCTGACATAGATAATATTTATATGTATTGTGTATATATACAGTGTATGCATGTATATGTATGCATTTATATATGTATATATTGTGTGTATTCAAGTACATATGTTTATGTATGTGTGTGTATATGTATATTTATATGTATATATGTATATACAATATTTTTTAGCGCTTTCTATTTTGATTACTACTGCACCGCCTCTTGTTTGTATATCTCTGTTTAGCCGAATAGTTGACTAGGAGAGAATGCTCTATGGCATTAAGTCTGCCATATGTACAACTTTGTGCATGAAAGATTAAATAAATAAAATAAATAAATAACCTCCTCACCCCCTCAGCACAATATAAGGCGTTTATTTCGATATTAGAGACTAATTTTACTTATAGGTATAAGATTTTAGACTACTTTAGGCTAGTACAAATGTTAATAATGTTAATAATAATGTTTAATAATGTTTGTAACAATATAGATACGAGGTTTTAAAACAAGTTCATTAGTGTGCAGCTAAACTTTATGGTTTTCAGTTCATGTGCTTTAAATTTAAATACTTACCGCTATCTCTTATAATATTAAGTGAATGTTCATTTTACCTCGAGATCTCGTTGTCTATCGTCTTGCGGGAATCCCTCACCCTTCATTACAATTTTCGTCTACTATTACACATGGATAATAAACAAAATTCAATGGTCGGTAAGCAGTTGCTTTTTAATGAGGGGTGTAGAATTATGCTTTTCGCCGCCCCGCAGCTTCAAGTTGCCCATTTGGATACCGTGACTTCAAATAATGAATACTTACCAACGTAAATTAAAAAACAATATTAAATTACTATACACAGATATAGATAAAAATAATGTCGATTTCTTATATATTCGCGTAATTTAATAAAATTATTATTACGGAGTTTAACTTCTTATTTTAACTTCAATATTGTGTGTAATTTTTTAGTTAGATTTAATTTAAAAATAAATATTGCCTGCATAATATATAATTATTCAAAATTAAGCACGTTTGTCAAGACCGTGTTTTATCGCATTCCTTGAAGGAAGTCCATGTTCAGCACTGGACTTATGAAGGGCTGCAATGATGATGATGATGATAAAGATCATGCACGTTTGTCCTTAAATTATTATTTATTTTTGCAGTTTTGGTAGGTATTTTCCACATTAAAATATGTAGTTATATTTGTTTTATAAACTTAATTTAGTGTTTCCCAAGTAACATTTCTGTTAGACACGAAATTATTGTCAAAGTATCTTAAGTTCTGAAGCACTGCTTAGTTAATATGTTTCAAGGAGGAAGTTCGCAGATTGAGGCGAGTCGCAGTTGATGTGCAAAACTGAATACCGGTTTCCTGTTTAGAACGTTGGGTATATGCTGATGTGGCTTTAGCTTTAGATCTTCTTAGCATTGGCATTTGCTAACGCTTTAAGTTACTTTGATTTGAGACATTCATTCGTTAGACTCCAAGAGAAGTTGTTTATCGAACATAATATTGTCAATATAATAAAGCGCTAAATTTGATGAAATTAAAAAAAAAAAGATAAAAACAATGTATGTATTATTTAAAAAACACTGTAGATATTTAATCAATAGTGTGACATGTTATGTACACGAAATGCTTACATAATAAACATCAATTTTAGAGTTCTTATGTTTAGGCAAACACTATGTTTTGATTGCTCACGTATCTTACAAATCGCTCGAACTGTTGGGAATATTAAAATGTAATAACATTAAAATAGTATAGCAATATTTTTTTAATCAAATGAATCATACCGATATGTATTTTTATGAAAAGCGAAGAAGTCAAAATATTATTATGACTACTGCAAAATCGTGTGGTTATTTTATTTATTTTGTTTATGTCACAGTCAAAACTCATACCGATCAAAATCACTTGACTGAGGAAATCACGCAAAAATGGTTTTGACCGACGCCATTAGTCAAAAACAGTTTTGCCTGATTTTTGTAGTCAAAAGTGGTTTTGCCTAGTGTGGAGTCAGACTATCGGTTACCACGCGCAAATGTTAGCGACAGTAGGTTAAAGTGCGCCTGGGGTGAACCTTTGGCCACCCTAAAGCAACGTAGATTGTAATGATATAAAATATAATATTGAAAGAATTGTAATCAAAAAGTATAAGTCAAAAGTTGTTTTGACTAACATCCTTGGTCAAAAGTTTTGACCAAGGATGTTAGTCAAAACAAGTTTTGACTTATACCAAAACCACTTTTAACCGGTATAATTTGTTCAAAATTACTATTACCCAATATTTTGCAGATAAAAGTGGTTTTGATCAATGTCCTTAGTCAAAACTACTTTTACCTGTTCTAGACATAGTGTCTAGAACAGGTAAATGAAATTGTATACTTGGGGAGTGCTTTTAGCCGGGATGGAAGATGTGATTTAGATGTGGACAGGCGTGTCGCTGCCGGGAACAAAGTCAATGGTGCCCTGACTGCGTTAGTCAAAAGGCAAGGCGTAGTGAAGAGTGCACGCCTTGCAATACATAACGCAGTGTTGGTACCGACTTTGTTATATGGCAGCGAAACCTGGGTATGTCAGAAGAAGCATAAAAGCAAGTTGAATGCAGTGGAGATGCGATCTCTTCGTAAAATGTGCGGCGTCACCATGGCTGACCGAAAGCGAAACGAAGAGATTCGCAATATGGCAGGTTTGAAAGATGACCTTATCACAAAAATTGATAAGGGCGTGCTTCGCTGGTTTGGGCACGTTGAGCGAATGAGTGAAGACCGAATGGTGAAGAAAATATATAGCGCGAAAGTTAATATTAAAAGGTGTCGAGGTAGACCGAGACTAACTTTCGAAGACCATGTGAGCAAATTGCTCGAAGAGGGGAGGGTCAAGAGTACTCGGATACCTAGACGTGCATGTATGAAGAAGATGATGAATCTGAAAGAAGCGAAAGAGGTATGTAAGGATCGTGACACTTGGCGATCTGTTCTCTCTGGCTACCCCGTCAGGGATTGTGCGTGACGATAAGACAAAACTACTTTTGACTGGAAAAATCAGTTCAAAGTGGTATTGACCAACGTCCTTTTTAGAACTACTTTTGCCTGTTGAATAAAACTGTTTTTTACGGATTTTATCGCGTTTATTTTATTATTTTTATTCCCGACGTTTCGAGTGCTTTTCAGCAACCCATGGTCACGGGGGGGACTGAGATGTTTGACGTCCCAATGTCACAGTTAGCCCGGCTACCTTCAGTTTTTTAATATTAATTTTTGGTTCGATTTACGCAGAATGAACTTACAGTATCCGGAAGTCTTACAGTGTTATGCTTGGGTTTGGATTTAATTTTGTTAATTATAGGATCCCAAGCAGATGGCAGCACCCATCCATCTTCTCTATTGAAATTAGGATGTTTTTTAATTTCAATAGCCTCGCGTATCATCCTTGGTAGGAATCGGTGTTCTTTTGCAAGGATTTGTGGTCTATCAAATCTGATGTAATGGCGGGGACGATCTTGAACATGTTCACAGACTGCAGACTTCCCAGAGCGTCGGTGCTTCACGTCAGCTATATGTTCTTTCACGCGGGTTTTAATGGATCTTTTTGTTTGTCCTATGTAAGAGAGACCACATTCGCAATCAAGCTTGTACACTCCTGCATCTTGTAGAGGGATATTACACTTGACGGATGGTAAAAATTTACTAATCTTCTTCGGCGGCTTGAAGTATGTTTTAATAGAAGCTCGCTTCAAAATGTAGCCAACCTTGTCTGTGACTCCTCTGACATAGGGTAGTACAGCAGGCACACGCTCAACTGTGGTCGGCTTCACTCGGTCACTGTGACGTAGGCGCGGGACCCGAAGCTTGTTGTCTTGCAATACTTGCTCGACGTACTGAAGCTCGGCGGCCAGATGTTTTCTGTCACAGATCCCTCGTGCTCTCTGAAACAAAGATTTTCCCACGGTAGCTAACTGTGATGGATGATGGTGCGATTCACCATTTAAATATCGGTTAGTATGGGTCTTTTTTCTATACACAGTATGACCAATAGTGTTATCAGGATTTCGGATGACTAAAACATCTAGGAAAGCTAAAGAATTGTTGGCCTCTAACTCCATTGTGAATTGTATTTTAGAGTTTATGGAATTAAGGTGGTCTAAAAATGCAGTTACTTTGTCAGATGGTAAAATTGTGAAAGTGTCGTCTACATACCGCTTGTAGAATCTTGGATTTACAGGAGCAGTAAGAAGGGCTTTCTCCTCAAAGTCCTCCATGAATATGTCGGCGACTATGGGAGATACAGGTGAGCCCATCGCCACTCCATCTCCTTGCTTGTAAAACTCCTCCTTCCACAATAGATAGCCAGATGTAAGGCAGTGTTTGAGTAATACTGCATATTCTGTAGGCCTGTTGTATTCTTGTAGCTTCCTGGTTACAATTGAGATGCAGTCTTCAATAGGTAAGCATGTAAATAGTGACTGAACATCAAAACTGACCATAGTTTGTCCTCTCAGAGCACACACAAAGGATTCGTACCATTTTGTTAGTGAGATAAAAGACCTACATCTTGCTGACAATGAAACTATGGTCAGTTTTGATGTTCAGTCACTATTTACATGCTTACCTATTGAAGACTGCATCTCAATTGTAACCAGGAAGCTAGAAGAATACAACAGGCCTACAGAATATGCAGTATTACTCAAACACTGCCTTACATCTGGCTATCTATTGTGGAAGGAGGAGTTTTACAAGCAAGTAGATGGAGTGGCGATGGGCTCACCTGTATCTCCCACAGTCGCCGACATATTCATGGAGGACTTTGAGGAGAAAGCCCTTCTTACTGCTCCTGTAAATCCAAGATTCTACAAGCGGTATGTAGACGACACTTTCACAATTTTACCATCTGACAAAGTAACTGCATTTTTAGACCACCTTAATTCCATAAACTCTAAAATACAATTCACAATGGAGTTAGAGGCCAACAATTCTTTAGCTTTCCTAGATGTTTTAGTCATCCGAAATCCTGATAACACTATTGGTCATACTGTGTATAGAAAAAAGACCCATACTAACCGATATTTAAATGGTGAATCGCACCATCATCCATCACAGTTAGCTACCGTGGGAAAATCTTTGTTTCAGAGAGAACGAGGGATCTGTGACAGAAAACATCTGGCCGCCGAGCTTCAGTACGTCGAGCAAGTATTGCAAGACAACAAGCTTCGGGTCCCGCGCCTACGTCACAGTGACCGAGTGAAGCCGACCACAGTTGAGCGTGTGCCTGCTGTACTACACTATGTCAGAGGAGTCACAGACAAGGTTGGCTACATTTTGAAGCGAGCTTCTATTAAAACATACTTCAAGCTGCCGAAGAAGATTAGTCAATTTTTACCATCCGTCAAGTGTAATATCCCTCTACAAGATGCAGGAGTGTACAAGCTTGATTGCGAATGTGGTCTCTCTTACATAGGACAAACAAAAAGATCCATTAAAACCCGCGTGAAAGAACATATAGCTGACGTGAAGCACCGACGCTCTGGGAAGTCTGCAGTCTGTGAACATGTTCAAGATCGTCCCCGCCATTACATCAGATTTGATAGACCACAAATCCTTGCAAAAGAACACCGATTCCTACCAAGGATGATACGCGAGGCTATTGAAATTAAAAAACATCCTAATTTCAATAGAGAAGATGGATGGGTGCTGCCATCTGCTTGGGATCCTATAATTAACAAAATTAAATCCAAACCCAAGCATAACACTGTAAGACTTCCGGATACTGTAAGTTCATTCTGCGTAAATCGAACCAAAAATTAATATTAAAAAACTGAAGGTAGCCGGGCTAACTGTGACATTGGGACGTCAAACATCTCAGTCCTCCCCGTGACCATGGGTTGCTGAAAAGCACTCGAAACGTCGGGAATAAAAATAATAAAATAAACGCGATAAAATCCGTAAAAAACAGTTTTATTCAATGTGTAGTGTTCGCGTAAATATAAGAAATCATTACTTTTGCCTGATTTGTGCAATCAAAAATGGTTTTCATCGGTTACGAATTTTTACTGTAACATATATAAATATAACTATCAGAATTACAGTAAAATTTTTACTAGGGTCAGCAAAAAAGAAATCCTACCACCTAGGTCCGTCTGACTGGGTTCCACACTTTTACTGGTTTCCGCTGTTAAATAGCAATGTTTGCACTGCTGTCTTGGTGTCAACGGTATAAAGAGGCTGTATAATTACGTTATACTGCCTCCATCTTAGTTATCAGAGGTAAGAACGCACCTGTTTTTGCACCTTCATTGTCTGAAGTTGCCTGCAGGTGTCCATGGACTACAAAAGTCACTTGCTGTCAGGTAGACTGTTAGTTCGTTTTTTACTTCAGATTCAAAGAAATAAAAACCTAAAGTCATAATTCATTCAAGATAGTGGCTACGTATAAGCAGACTCAAGCAATAGAATTATTTTCTTCGTACACACTTTAGCAGCATTTTTCTATAATGTCTATCATTACCTATAATTCTGTACCTTCAGTGAAAAGTAATTTAACTCGAAAATTATAGTTTTGAGAAAATTAAGTTCAAAGTTTAAAAAAATTCTCACTGTATTTTTTGTACATTTTCATAGGAGTAGGTTTTTTTGGTAGATGGATTTTAACTCAAAAAATATTGTACTGTATGAAAAAAGTAATTATTGTAAATCGTTTACCAAAAATTAAAAAAAATGTTAATTTATATCAATATACACAATTTTTATTTATTTATATATTTCGTGTAAATTAACTTGACTTTATGTAAATCATTTTACACAAGGCTTACTGATTGAAAGTTAAACAGGTATGTATTTCAAATTTTTCTTTTAAAATTTTAATGAAATGAAAAAGTTGTGCAATAAAACTAATAAATGCTTGTTAATTTGTGTGCCAAAAAACTTTCATTATATAAAATTTAGGAATAACGTTATAAAATTTTACTTAGACCGAGTAAACTCTTACTTAACTTAAAACAAAATTGTGAATAGTGATATAAAACGAACTTGCTACGATACATTATAACTTAAAAATATTAAAGCGCTATTGATATGGGCAAAAACAATAATATAAATAAATATTAGTAATACTGTAATGGGAGCTATTTCAAACGTATGGTTTTTAAAAATAAAAGCAGTGTGTATAAAATCATCATCATTTATTATTTTTGTACGTATTACTTTTATTCGGCATGTTACTACAATAATCATAAAAGCCTTGGTCAGTTTGCTTTATTCATTATCTGATAAAATATCAGGATCAATATCACGTAAGTTATTATTAGCCGGTAAGTTACGATAGTAATCATGAACACTTGGATCAATATAATCTAAGAGAGACAGTAAATCTTTTTTTTTCTGCTCGCTAATAGGAACTGGTCCTTTATAACATTTTTGAATAGAATGTATGTTAAAAAAGTTGTAGTTTTTATTCTTCTTGCTGTAAGACATTAAGTGATAATCTTCATCAGCATAACTTTCTTTGTATTCAAAAACTGGAAACTGACCTTTAGTGAACTTCATCATTTTTACATCCGACCACACGAATTTTCGACCCACGGTATTACACTTTTTTATCAAAAAATCATGTTTTGAAAAGTTGGCAAAATCAAGAAAATCGTTTTCCGTCATTTCAATAACGGAAAATTTACTATTTCTATTGGAGGCAGTTCTAACTAATTGAAACCAATCTCGCGGGTGATGAATATTCATAGAAGTTTTCTTTTTTGCTTTTTCAATTAGCGCGTGGTCACTATCTACCTCCATGTGTGTGTGTCCGGGTATCAGAAACTTATGTAATATGACTGAAATCTGTTGCGATTCTTTGACTGCTAACAATAACGCTGTGCAAACTATAGAATTTTTATTCTGTCCAGAACACGAATCAGAATACATAATAAGGCTGTTGGCACTTGGATGAAGTAATGGCAATCGGACTGTAACAAAATCATATAGACACGTAGCAATTTGATTAACACCTCTACCACCACTTGATTCTGGCCACATATAGCAGTAAGCGTTGTTTGACATAAAATCATGAATAGTAAAGTTGTAGACCCACAGTTGTCTTTTATAAAATGCTGATTGAGTACTCAACATTGGAGTTGGTAAGCACTGTTGTAAATCGAAAGCTACCACACAAGTGTCTGAATTATTCCGAGCTATTTCTTTGTCTTTCCGTTTTTCATTGTACGCACTCTCATATTCATCCTGGTGTTTCTTTAATTGTTCCTGCGTTTGTTCTCTCTCTTCAGCGTCTGTCATATATTTCAACTTATTTTGTAACTAGTTACATTTATTACATGTATCTATGCTTGGTTTTTTAAACGATAAATTCATCTCTTTGAAAACTTTTCCATACACAGTTTTACAAACGGGTTTATTATTTTCTTCACAGTAAAGGCGATACATAGTATCTAGGGAAAGGTCAGCGCTTAGGTATTTTTTTGCTGACTTTGCTCGAGAGTAATGGCTTTCGTAACCAGGAAATTTATTGATATGCTGTTCAATTTCCTTAAGTCGTTCATCAGAAATTTTTCTTAAACTGGCAGCACGTCCTTTTTCACTATTAAGAACTCGACCATGTTTTTTTATTTTTTCGCAAACAGTCTGAAGGAAACGACTGCTTTCACCGAGTGTTTTCAGTAAACAACCCTTACATATTTTGTACTCTTCGCTGAAATATACAAGCTTATAATTATTGCTATATTCTCGTTTATTTTTTCCTTCTACAGTATGCATTTTTTTCTTATTTATTTTTATCAATTTTTCAGTATACTTGGCTCTCTCGTCGTATGAACCTAAATGCCAGTACTCTTTGAAAATGAATTCCCTAACATTATCAGGAATACGACTGCTGCATTTCATACGGCAACTTACTAGAGGAGTTAAATTTCTGCCGGGCTTTAATTTACCCAATTTTGTTACATAACATTTCCCTGCATTCCTTAAATACAATCTAGATTCTCTGTCAACTCTTCTCTCTTTTAGCGACTTTCGTAACTTTCTTTTCTTTGAATGTGAAGACTCGCATTCTGGCTCTGTTGAAGTTTCATTGGAACTTTCAGGTACTGTAACTTGTTTCAATTGTACGCGTCTTTTCTTTAGGTTTGTATTTATAATGCTATCTTGACTTGTATCCGTTTCACTGTTAGGTATATAATCATCACTACTACCGGAGCTAAAATCTAACAGCCCTGGTGGTAATTCAGTTTCCCCATATTCTGATTCAGATACTTCATCAGTATATTCTGTATGATCTCCAGTCTCAAGGAAGTTTATTAATTCTTCTATCTTCCCTCCATCTAGATTTTCTACCATATTGGATGTTTGTATCTCTACGACATTTTCATTTTTGGTTTCAATAGTTTCATTATCTTTATTTTTCTGTAATCCTTCCATAATCCTATCTATTTCATTTTCTTTATTTTCCTGATACCCTTCGCTAATCCTATCTTTTTCATATTTTTTATTTTTCTGAAACCCTTCCATAATCTTATCTATTCGTGATTTTACCGCCGACTATAAAGCAAAAATAAATTTATTAGCGACAACAATTTTAATGCCGAAATATTACAAACTAATCCAAAAAATATTGTTTATATGAACCAGTACTAAGTGTCGTAAACGCTATTTTTATTTATTTTTATAACTTTACTCCTATTGTAGGATTGTCATCTGTATCATCGTGGAGTCAGTTTTTATATATAAATTATTATTGCACAAAGAATTATATCCAGACTCAGAACAGTTATTATTTATAGATGATACTTTAATTTTTCCATGCGGGATTCAACATCGGTACTCCAAGCATCGTAACGCTTAGCCACTTCGTTACGAAGCTGTCGCTATTTTTATAGGATAAGTCAAGTGATAGGAACACACTTAATAGGATCATATTAAACTCATATCATGCCATTTAAAACTTCGATAGTTATACCAAAAAAACCTTAAGCTTATTCAGAAATGCAAATTAAAGGAAGCTTATTGTATTATTACAAAGAAGAAAGTAACAACGGCAATATTAAAATCCAAGAAGTAAAATTATAAATAGAACTAATGCAGTAATACACTAATTTGTGAAAACTGATAGAAATTATATACCTTATACTTATATAAAACTTCGATACTTATACAAAAAAAAACTTACGTTTATTCTGAAATGCAAATTAAACTACCTATGCTTATTATATTATTGCATAAGGGAAAGTAACAACAGTAAAATTAAAACCCAAAAAATAGAATTGTAAAGAGAACTAATGTAATAATACGCTAATTTGTGTAAACTAATACAAATTAATTACCTTATGCATCGTATAATGATGAAGAACACGCGACGCACCAAATAGAACGCAGTCGCAAGACTAATAAAATAACGAACTAGCCACCCACCACAGGGCGCTACTTTATTCAGTTACACATACTCAGTCACAATATATCTATCCCGTTCTATGTTACCGGCGGCAGAGTTAGGTTATGGGAGTCGACTGATTCGTACCACTTTACACGTAAAATTATTTTTAAACCGTTCCTATAAAAGTTATAAATATAAACGTATTTGTTTACGCAAAAGCGTTGGTGTCAGGCATCGACGTTAGATGGCTCTCGGCTCGGCTGATACGGGATGACGTTCGCGCGTGTTGAACGTCCGAGCTTACTGAACGGTGGGAGTCGAGAGCGAAAAAATTAGAAGTCTTCTTCGCGTCGAAAGAGAAGGCAGTCCATTTTGTTTGGGAGCTCTTAGATCTGATTTTATGTTAGGCGCGTATAGTGAATATACCACTGGGAATGGTGGCGTGTGTTGAGAGTTTACCCGGGACTTTAGGTTTAACGCAGAATCTGTATAAGTGGATTCGACTGTATTAGTTACTGGTGCGGTAGTTGATATTCTAGAAATAACGGTGACCTTTGACCCGTACGTTCTGTGTTCATTTTCGCGAGTCAATCGTAACAAAGGAAGAAAGTGACTGCGGAAGGCGACCTTAGCTTGGAGAGGAGCTGAGGGCCGAACTGCTGCAGGGGGAACGGTCAAATAAGGTCAATAACACTACCAGCCACACCCAAATACACATCACTGACCTTTACTTTCTAGCACAATACATCCACACGAGACCTGACCGAATCCTGAGGGACCAGTCGCCTTGAATAGAGGTAAGTAAGCTCTGTTCAATAATTGTAACGCTCCCCCCGGATTGTTTAGTGTAATTAGACTTTTAACCCGTGGCGTGAGGACGCCCGACCGGCATCTGCCTGTAGCTTCTTCGTCTATGGGCCGCGAAGGATTCTACTCCTGGGAAAGGCAGCTGCCGGCCGTAACAGTATTATTAACATTTATTTAAAAATAAAGTTAACATTGATACAAGTCAAATTAAACCTGCCGTAACAAAGTTCTTGGTATAATAAATAAGAGCGTAAATTGATTTATTTAAAGTTGTATTATTAGACTCATATTTACACCAGAGTAATATTTTCATTGGTTGCTTTAAATTTAATTGTATCACATTTCACGAAACAATATAAATTTAAGTATTTAATGTATACTGATTTTTGATTAATTATATTAATATGTACAAATTCAGATCGGTATAATTTGATCGTGTAATATGAGTTTATAAGAGTTGTATTATTATACATGTAACTAACAAGAAAAATCAGTTCAGTTCATTTTAGAATGACTTAAAATACATTACTTTACACATTTTTATGGTGAAAAATACTTAGTTATATTAATTTACACCAAATGTATATCTTCAATTATAATTCGTAGAAGAATGAGGATTGGATAGAAAAAAATGCCATTTTTTTCTGGTTAACATAGTTGTAAAATATCAAAATTGATATAGGTCGAGTTGTATCACTTTTCACTGAAGGTACAGAATTATGTAATATATAATAAACGTCTTTATATTAAAACATAAGTAGATTATATACAATACACAGATACTAAAAGGCAACAGTAAATACTAGTTAAGGAATCCTATACAGCAGAGGCGGCAGAGGGTAAGAGTGATATATTATTATGCCCGTCTGAAGCATGCACGCTGCGCGATGTGCTGTTTCGCTCTTGTGCAGGAACATTCGCGTATCAATTCCTCTTTGTATCAATTATATTAAATGATATGTTCATATATTTTCATGAAATTATAAAATTATATAGAAATGAGGCGAACCGGGAACACATTTGTTTGAGGCTTTGGCAGTTGTGATGATTACTATCTATATTTAGTCCGCAACGTCAAAAGTTTTATGCAATTTAATTAAAATTAGGAACTTAAGTGAAATTTGATATATGTACTTAAATATTATGTTACATTAAGATTCTTTTTTATAAAATAGGGTGACAAACGAGCACACAGTCCACCTGTTGGTAAGTGGCTGCTGAGGCCCATAGACATCTAAATCTATCCTCGTTTGCGAATCAAAATGCAGATGCATTGCCACCCGTCAGGACTAAGATGGAATGCCTCGTTTCCAGTAAAAAGGGTCTCCGGTTTTCTACAATCACGATACGAAACACAGCAGTGTTAAGCTGCTATTTGGCGCTGGTATTCTGTGCGAGCGTAGTCCTTCCCCGGACGAGCGGACCCATTCGTGCTACAACTATACCTACTACTAATATAGCTGCAGCATGGCTCTACCACTTATAAGGTACTACAATATTATTAATATTTATCTTTGCTGTGAAAAAAGAATAAAACTACTTAAATTAAATTAAAAATGTACATTTTGACAACGTATTGCAAATAAGCAAAGCACGGCCCTGTCCTAAGCCACCTGCATCCGTTGCCTCTTTGCTTTGACTGCATCTTTTACCAAGTCGTCAATCAATGCAAGTGGCTAAGGACTATGCTTTTTGGCATACCTTGGGGCTTGGCTTATGTTCAGCAGTAGACTTGTGATCGGCTGTAATGATGATGATGATGATAAATGAACATTAAAGACACAAAAATGAATTTAAACATAACATAACATAAACACTCACGCCTGTCACCCAGAGGGGTAGGCAGAGACTATGGAATTCCATTTGGCACGATCCTGACACACCTCTCTCGCTTCCTCCACATCCATATACCTACGCATACACGCTCGTCGGTTAAAGGTACTCTTAATTTGGCCCATTTTCAATATATCGCCTATTTGGTCGATAAACTTTCGCCTAGGGCGACTCTTCCCGACTCTGCCATTCACCTCTGCAACATAAATTTGCTTTGTCACTCTTTCCTCATTCATTCTTTCTACATGACCAAACCACCGAAGCATTCCTTTCTTAATCCTAGTCACAACATCATATTGCAAACCACACATTTCTCTTATCACACTATTTCTCACCCTGTCATTCAGATTCATGATGAATTTAAAGTAGGAATATATTATAATGATTTAAGATTTTTTTGATGAAAGATTATTATGACCTTGAATACAATTTTTTATTCCATAAGTACCAATAAAAAATATCTGATAATCTTATAGTGAAGAAGCTAAATATGTCTCTGGTCAATGTCATGTGCGACATAAATATGAAAATATATAAGCATGTTAATATCTTTAATATGTTAACTAAATATTATAAATGTATTCATTAGTAATTATAAAAATTCTTACTACAGGGAAGGTCCCTTGGATGAGTATTTGACGTAATTAAGATAAGGTATATTTTTAATTAATAGAATCGAGTTCTCTAACCGAGATTGTTCTGACGTAACTTGGGTGGCTCCGCCGGCATCTTTGACAGACGAAGATCAACTTTTAAAACCGCGATATCTCTTGTTTATCGCTACCTTTCGAAATTGACGGAAGTAGTATGGATGTATATTAATGCGAGCTGTTACTAAATTATCGTCAAGTATAACGATAGGAGCTAAGAGTACGTCGGAGTGATCGTAATGTTTGTATTGATCGGTAACAGTTTAAACGGCTGTTACAGTTTTACGACTTGCTTTGATATTGTTTAAAGGTAATATTGCAATTTTATTGAAGCTATAACATTTTTGTAGAGAAACGTTAAACATTTTATAACAACGGACCGTTTTTGAACGAAATGAATCGGATTTATATTCTTAATTTCAGATATAAAACTTAGACAAAGATCTTTTGCCGGAACATTTATAGAGGATATGAAAATGTATTTATTTAAGCTTTCATGCACAAAGTAGTATATATGGCGCACTTAATGCCATAGGGCATTCTCTCCCGGTCAACCACTAGACTAAACAGAGAAGGACGTATAAGAGGCGCTGCAGCAATAACCAAAATAGAAAGGGCAAAAAAAAATTATTATATATATAAATATATAATATATAGTGTGTAAAAAATAATATCATTATAATCGTGAAACATTTTTTGTCTAAAAATATTTGTGAACTCAAACGTAGCTATCTGAAAGTGAGAAAATTAAGCAACATATTGCTGTGCGTTTTCATATTAAAGTTAATGACTTTCAATGTTTCGGCCAGTGGTAAGCTGACGCAGATGGTCTATGTAAACTTCGACGGTTAAAGCTATAAGAAGGTCGTACCTTAAATGTTCCAAAAACAGATATAATGAATTATACAGAGTTGAGGTTGCAGCTAAACTAATATTCATATGAAATCCGTAATGAATCCCGCGTTTAATCACGTAAAAAATGTTGCTTTTATACGTGGTAACCGAATTTCCAAATAATTCACATAGACACAAGATGTAAAACCTGAGGTTGAAACTGACTGATGACACACGTGACATTTAGTTAGATTCACTTCACACAACATGGGAAATCCATCAAGCAATAACTATTCTGTACCCAAACGCGACATTTGAATCGCGCAACCAACTCTCCTTGATTATTTACGAGTTACAGCTCGCGAGTAAAGACATCGTTATCAAACTCACACGGCCGGTCACTGCAGTCTCAACCTCATGGCTGATATGTCTCTGATAGCGTAGCATATTGGTGCTAACGTGTGAGTCTCACGTAACTGATGGAGCCTGTACCGAATGCCTACGGAGGCAGTGGTTTTGTTTAGATTCCTACGATATTATAACCTGAAATAATGTTTTGTACATTTTGCTCAGTACAACTATATCACTGAAACACTCTTGCCTTTTTTGGCAATAACAAGGGAAATCTTTTAGAAAATTCTTTATTGTCTTAATATTAAACTATAAAATGGTTTTATTTGTTTCTTACCAAATCAATTTTCTCATATACCCATCCTAATTTTATTTTTATTTATTCTTTCTGTCATCATCATCATCATCATTAGAACCCTTCACAAGTCCATTGCTGAACATAGGCCTCTCCTGAGGAACGCCACAAAGCACGGTCCTGAGCCACCTGCATCCATCGACTTCCTGCATGTCTTTATATATTATTTATTATTCTTTATATATTATTCTTTAAATATTATTATTATATTTATATTTATATACAATTTAGGATTCCAACTTTGTTTGGAGATTATATCTCGATAAGATTCTTTATAAATCGTGGACATTTTGTCATGTGACGCCAAGAGCAGCCATGCAGGTTTCAAGATTGTATCGTCTGCCACCGGTAATGAGACTTGATGTTATTCGATTGGAAATAGGAATATATATTTTTAATTTCCACTTAAATAATTCCAGTTCTACAAAATGAATTTTATATCGGTAATTTATATATTTAAAATAAAACCAGACTATGTAACGCAGTTGTGCTCTTTTTCACGTCATCATTTGCAAATTTTTGACACTTGACTAATTTATATAAGAAGTTTTAAAAGTCAGACAAGTTTTTTCCAGCTCTACATCTATACTAATATAATAAAGCGGAAGAGTTTTTTGTTTTTTTTTGTTTGTTTAAACGCGCTAATTTCTGGAACTACCAGTCCGATTTGAAAAATTATTTTTATATATTATATCCAAATTCACGTGGAATAATATAGGTTATCTAGCATTAAGCTATATCACTCAGCTAGCCTAAAATATGGATATTTGTTAAGCAAGTCAGAAGAAAAAGCACTCTCGAAATGATTTATCCGCGTACTCTGGTGTTATCGTCAGGGATACGTAAATACAATGTTCTAGAAAAATATAGACCTTTACTCCGTCTAAAAAAAGTCTGCGATACCAAATGTCTATTTCTTATACATAAGCCATAAACTGGTATTTTGTGACAAAAAAATATTGAAAATAAAAAGTGATTTATGAGCGTTATTATTAGGCATGGCCTATTTATCCTTACGAACGAAAGTTACTTCATCATCAAGACAATTTTATGAAGATAAACTTTGTTCTGTATACCATGTTATTTGGACGCATAGTTTAAGAGATAATGTAAAATTAAAATAATTCAATACTTGAATGGGCACGCGAACGACACATAAACCTTAGCCGCCCGGTGAGAACTGCGAGAACTGCTCAACTGGGAGGGGGAGGGAAAGTGGATAAAACTTAACTTCGCTCTACATCATACATAATATGCTGACAGGTAAAAGTACTCCATTAATTATGCCAATTTTTCCATCCATTGCTATCAAATAAAATATTTAATTGCAATTATAAAATGCTTGAACTAGGTCATGTCGCGCACCTCCAACACGTGATGACGCGGGTGAAACCGCGGGGCACAGCTAGTAAGTTATAAAAGCCTAATAAAATAATGATTCTTGTTAATACAATACAATAACTTTATTTCAGGCATCAAGGACTTAAAAATTAAGAACATTGGCCCATAGCAATATATACCTTAACCTAAACATATATATAAAATATAGACATAACAGTATTTAGGGAACTTTTTTCTTTGGCGCGTCCCTGTATCGGCTAAACACTACCCCAGAGGGCTAGAAATCGGGAGTGAAGAATGTCTCTTTGTGTTTTGCAGGTAACAGTGGTAGAGCCACGCGGCAGCTTTTGCTGTCGCACGGATGGGCCGGCTCGAACCGGGGTGGTACTACGACCTCACAGAAAACCAGCGTGAAGTAGAGGTTCACCTCTGCGTTTCGCTTGGTGAGTGCAGGTGGCCGGAGGCCCTTTTTACTGGAAATGAGGCATTCCATCTTAGTCCTCACGGGTGACAACGCATCTACATCTTGACTTGTAATAGAGGATAGATGTAGATGTCTATGGGCCGCAGCAACCACTTACCATCAGGTGGATTGTGTGCTCGTTTGTCACCCTTATCCTATAAAAAAAAACGTAGGATTTGAAGTTCGTTGACCTATTAGACTCCAGACGCTGCAAATGTAAAGAGATCAAGCTAAGATTGTACTAATTTTGTTATATTATTATAACAATAATAATTACAATTAGTATTTGTATGGCCTACAAATAATTGTTCCGGTTCTGGATGTTTGTCCTCGTGCAATTTATGCTGGTAAACTGCCTCCACGATAACGAGAAAAGACTCGTGTTGTGGTGACATTTAAAAAAAAATAGATATTTTACAATATTATATTAGGTTGAAAAACGAATTTTAATATTGACAAATATGAAGCGATCTCTTAAGTGACATTGATTAAAAATCTTATAAATTTAATTTCACACGGTAATGAAAATAAATTGAATTCTTATCGGATAAAAATTATGAATTCAAATGTGAATTTATTCTAAAAGATTATTTTAACGTCCAATTCATCGCATCCATTGCTCCCATCGTATATCGATCTTGATAAGCAAACTAATTACAGAATCGGGCGATCATTCGGGCGAAGTGACTGGAGTTCCGAATAAGGTGGTAGTTAAGCCAGTCCGCATTCAAAATCGTGATGCTTGCGCAGTCGACTAAATGAATCGATTCAGATTACGTTTTATAATTAACTCCATTAATACTGAGCTCGCGTTTTCGTAGAACATCTATTCATAAGATTTTTCTCTGTTAACATTCCTCGTTAATGTACAAAACTATCAAAATAGCATCAAAACTTTTTTCCTCTCCTCTTTTACACTACGAAAATAACTCCTATAATCGTAAATCTGAATTTGTACCCTCACATCTGTATTTAGGTAACCGCATTTCATAACTATGCTTAATTTCAATAGTCTACGCGAAACACACAGAAAATAACTTCTGTGAGAGAAAGATAGATAGATAGACAGACAGACTTTATAGACAGATATTAAACCAATGAACTTCTTTTTATTCATCGCATCTATGAATGATGCTTTGAGAACCATCTCACCTATCGTCTTAATATCTTGCTGACTTCTTAGAAGAATAGAAAAGAAGTAGCATAGGTAAGAAGATTTGTAGACAAAACTTCTTGCCTTTGCTCTATTGTAAATAAGGTGGAGATGTTACTTATTAATTTCATAACATTTATATCTGGACTGTACGAATAAGATCACGTTACACTTCCGCTCCCTATAAGAAAGGCTCACGATACGTCAACTCAGAGCTTTCCGAATCCTGTCCACTCTGATTTTAATTGATTATATTAATTGATTTTGATTTTAATTTCTGGTGCAGTAAAAAAATAATAAATAAGCTAGGAGCTAATACTGACCATTTTTTTCAACATTGCGATTCACATACCTTAAAATAAAATAAATACTTTTCTGATTTAAGTGTATTTAGACTCTAGAGAAATGATAAATTATTTCGGTCTGTCATAACAACATTATGTTCATGCAAGTGAAATAGACTGCGATTTGGACTCGTGATTTAAGCAGCGCCTTCGTACAATTAATTTAATTTTAATTTTCCTGCAGACTTCACGGCGGAAAACTAACGTTCTGCCAACGTTAGTGCCACAACCGTTCACAGCTGCTACTTGACGTCATTATTAAACGCTTTTCAAGAACAGGTGTTGATAATAACGAGGGTGAACGTTTAATTAATGAACAGTAGCACTGGTTTCTTACATATCTACACCAACTATAGTTTTTAATTGTTAACGGATTTTTTTTATTAAGGACTTCAACCTTTCCTTTAACTCATAGATTTGACATAAATGTTGTATTTAAAACTATATGAGAAAACGAATTTTATGAGTAGTTTATCGCGTTTAATTTTAACTTTTTTGATTCCCGATGTTTCGGGTGATTTACAGAACACGTATTACATGTTTGACATCATTACAATTAAAAATAAGTTAAAATTAGTTGCGATTAATTTCGTAAAATTAGTTTTATTCTACGCAAATATGAGAATTCATAAATATTTTGTTTCAAAATAATAACACTTTTGTTGACACATACATAAATATTTTATAAGTGGTAGAGATACGCTGCAGCTGCATTATGGTTGTATCACGAATGAGTCGGCTCAACCATGGATGGACCGCCTTCTCACAGAATACCAACATGAAATACCAGCTTAATGCTGAAGTGTTTTGTATGGTGAATGTAGAGAACCGGAGACCCTTTTAATTGGCAACGAGGCATTCAATCTTAGATTTTGATTTCTAATCGAAGATAGGTGTAGATGTCTATAGTCCCAAGCATCCACATACCATCAAGTAGACTGTGTGCTCGTTTGTTACATTCTATGAAAATATCAGGTAAAGTATATAAAAATATATACAAGAGTTTGATGTGATGACGTTAAAATGTACTTCGCATTCTTAATATTTAAAAGCAAGGGCAGGGATTTACGTGTCTATGATAGTTTTAAACATGACTTTCTAAGAAACACAGGCATTTGTTGAACAAGTAACCTGTAGTCATGACTCTGTTATAGTGAGTTAGCGCCTCTGTTTGTATAAACAGAAACTTTAACAAGCCATGTACACCTTAATGATCAGTAGGTGCAAATCAAGATGTACTTAATTGGATTTCGGTTCGATAGAAAAGTGTTTGCAGGTGTCCATTTCAAGAAATCTAAATTGTTTGTGATTTATAAGGCCTTATGCTAAAATATACTTCATGAATCTGTTGAAACATGCATTTAAATTCTATAAAATAGCAGTTTATATTTATAAATTCCTAAATAAAAAAAACAAATATTTTGATAATTATATTCTAATTTCAATAACAAGAATTTCTTCACATAATTTGCTACGTGGAAGAGTCAAGCTGTAACGTGTTATGACTGCAAAACTGGCTCAGCTTGACCAGGGAAATTATTTTGCTTGTTAATTAGAAGCATAATGCTGCTGTATATCGTATGTTTGTGTTTGTTAAAGCCACGATCCCGCGTGTTATGATTGCACCACGAATAGGTGTCTCGACCAAGAAAGGACCACCCTTGCACAAAATGAAATAAAATATAACTTTTTGTAAATTTACGTAAAATATTTTTACACTAGTAACTATTTTCATTAAAGAATTTTCTATAGACATTGGGATTACTAGCATGCGAAGTAGTAAATATGAGATATAAATATAAAATCCCCATCCACTCCACGTTACCGAAAAATATCTTACTGAGGTTTAAAAAAAACTAATATCAGAGAAAAATTATGAGATGTAGTGATTTCATATATTTATTACTACACATTAAATAAAAGAAGTCCAATTTTATGGATTTTAGAGAGCCTATTAAGTAAAAATACAATAACCTAAAACAAAGTACGAATACTCGACTTCCTCAACGAGCCGATCCATTCCTGCTGCGGTTATTTAGCTGTAAACTACCACGTTAATTGGTATTGCCTTCTTTGAATCTTTATTTGATTTTCCAATTTTTTTTTAAAAAAATCTATAAAATTTATATATAGTGTTTACATAAATAAATATCCATAAAATAAATAAGTCTTGACAGTGTTTTTAAATTTAAGAATTTAATTTGTATATACCGTTATAAAAGAGCCGTGGTAGCTGAGATTATGAGAGGTAGGTTAGCGTTCGCTGTAAATTTCACAGTATATGTCAGCTTATTTGTTACATATATTTACTCCTACTTTAAAGAACGCGTACAAAAGGCAGAAAAATTTTCACGCGCGCGTTTCTGCAAGCCCTGTAAATTTCCGCTCGCGACTAAAATGCTCGGGGCAAGCGGAGCAACAAGAACAAGGCGACCCCTGTCACGCTATCCGTGAATATTAGCAACATCAGGGGACTTCATTCCAACTTAAACGCTGTTCACTTCCATCTCGAGACAGCGAAGCCGGTTTTGCTTTTTTACCTGAGACTCAGGTGTCCTCTCCGACTGATACTTCAAATCTCTCCTACCCGGGGTACAAATTAGAACACTCCTTTGTGCCCCAGTCTGGAGTTTGCGTATACGTCAGAAAAGACATCTCTTTTCGACGCTTCGGCAGTCTTGAAGGTACGGACTTTTCCATCCTATGGCTGCGCGTAGTCAGCGATGATCATTTCCGCGTCTACGGGTGCTTCTATAGGTTCCATAGCAGTAATGCTGAAACACACAGCAGATCCCATCTACAAATGGCGATTTTAACGCCCACCATGCCGAATATCTTGGTTCATGTTCAACTAATCATGCGGGGAGATCTACTTATGACTTTGCCTTGGCATACGGCCTTACACAGATGGATTATGCACCTTCCCTGTTGGACCTTCTGCTGACCACACATCCGGATGGATATCAGGTTTCTGTCGAGGCTCCTTTAGGCTCATTGGATCATTGTCTTGTCCAGATTATGGACCCACTCACACTAACGTCGCGGTTGCATTCTGCAGGCTGCCGCCGTGTTTGGCACTATAGATCAGCTGTTGGGGTAACAATGTGATCTTTTTTTGTATTCTACCCTGGGGGGCGGGTTTTCTTCTCGTCTGAAGATCCCAGCGTTGTTGCTGATTCTGTTGCTGATGTGGTACTTCAGGGTATGGAACATTTTACTCCATCCTCTGTGGTACCCATCAGAGGCAGATCCCAACCATGGTTTGGTCGCTTCTGTAAAATAGCAACCCGCTATAAGCAGGAGAGCCACCGGGCCTGGGCTGACTCATCAACATCTCGGGATGTAAATACTTTTAAAAAAGGGTATAATTCCGCCTCTAGGTCCTTCAACAGAGTCATTTCCAAGGCAAGTTCTGAGCACATCGGCAGAATTGGCAATAAGCTATTTCACCTTCCTTCGAGAACTGGGGTATTCTGGTCTCTAGCCAAGGCTGTCCAAGGGAACTTCTATCAGCCATCTCTTCCATCTTTGCACAAAGACGACGACTCACTGACCCATGCCGCAAAAGAGAAAGCCGATCTGTTAGGCTCTCTCTTTGCGTCCAACTCGACTCTCAATGACAGGGGGAACACATCGCCGACCATTTACACAGTATACACAGCGCTTGGTTTGCAAAGCACTTCTCTACCTGGACCTTAGCAAGTCGATTGGGCCTGATGGCCTCCCATTGTGCTTAAGACGTGTGTTCCGGAGTTGGCACCAGTTTTATCGCGTCCTTTCCGGTACTCCTACTTCTAAGGTGTAGTCCCGAATTCATGGAAGATAGCTTTGGTCCATCCGATCCCTAAAAAAGGCGACTGCTCAGACCCGTCCAACTACAGGCCTATCGCCTTCACCACCTTGTTCTCCAAAATAATGGAACCGATTATAAACTGGGAGGGTCAAGAGTACTCGGATACCTAGACGTGCATGTATGAAGAAGATAATGAATCTGAAAGAAGCGAACGAGGTGTGTAAGGATCATAACACTTGGCAATCTGTTCTCTCTGGCTACCCCGTCGGGGATTGTGCGTGAAGATAAGTAAGTAAGATTATAAACTGCCAGCTCATGAGGTACCTTAAGAATCAGCTGTTTTTTTATTAAAATAATAACTAGTCTCTTTCGAAACTCCCTTCCTATGGACTTCTCGAGAAATCGTGCAATTGGATTACCAATTTCCTTGCTGATCGGAGCATCAAGGTCATAGTAGACGGTGCATACTCTGATTACAAGCCTACTAACGCTGTTGTATTTCACGAGACTGCGTGCTATCACCAACGCTGTTTCTTTTGCATATCCATGATATGCAGCAAACTGGTAACATTCATTGCTATGCAGACGACGACACTGGTGATGCCTTATACACCGGCCGTGCCAATATTTCTCGGGAAAACGTCGCCGAGTTCCGGGACAAACTTGTGTCTGAAGTCGAGTCTTTACTGAACAAAATCTCGGATTGGTGACGACTAAATCTAGACCAGTTCAATCCTCAGAAGACACAAGTTTGCGCATTTGCCGCTTAAAAGAACCCCTTTTTCGTATCTCCTCAGTTTAAAACCACTCTCATTGCTGCCTCAGATAGCATCGGAATCCTCGGCGTCAATATAACGAATAGTGTGCAGTTTCTTGGTTACTTAAATGGAAGGCCAAATTGGCCTCTAAAAAGCTTAGCGTGATCAGCAGAGTGAGACAGTAGTTCATGCTGGCACATCGCATGCAACTTTACATAGGGCAATTTCGGCCTCTCATGGAAAACTGTTCATATCTCTGGGCCGGGGCAACTCAGTGCCAGCTAGTTTTACTTGAACGCATCTAGCACAAAGCGGTTCGAATCGCCAACGACCGAGTTTTTTCTGATAAGCTCTATTCACTGGCGCTTCGTAGGGTGGTTTGATCCCTATGCATTTTCTATCGAAACTACCACGGGGAGTGCTCCAAGGAATTGTTCGTATTAATTCCAGCCACCAAATTTCACGAACGGACATCGCGTCAAAATTCACGATACGATACTCACTATCTGGATGCTTGGCGATCCACCACTGTGTGTTTTAGGAATTCTCTTCCTCCTCATACAACTTTTCTGTGGAATTGTTTACCACCGGCGATTTTTCCGGACCGATACAACTTTAGAACCTTCAAGAAAAGAGCTTACACCTTTCTAAAAGGCCGACAACGCACCTGCGATTCCCCTGGTGTTGCGTTTGTTCATGGGCGGCGGTAGTCACTCACCATCAGTTAAGCCCGCTCAAGCAAGCTCGTCTGCCCCCTCTTCTATAAAAAAAAACCTGCTCAGCAATCATACCAAATAATTTTATTCTCTTTTTAAATAAAGTATACATCTAGTTCTAGTTCGATTAATCTGACAACAGTGTGTTTTAATAAAAATGTTATATGGAGTAAATTACAACACAACGTAAACTATAACAAATTGTAAAAAATCCTTTGCGACAGCGAACAATCGCGCGTAACAAAATCAAGCGTACAATTTTAATATATATCAATCTTAAGTGCTAGAGCCATGTTGCAGCTATGTTATGGCTTTAGCACGAATGGGTCGCCTCGACCGGGGTGAGACCACGCTATCGCCTATCGAATACCAGCGTAAAAAAGCAGCTTAATGCTGCTGTTTCTAATTGTGAGTTTAGAGAACCGGAGACCCTTTTTACTGGAAACGACGCAGTCCATCTTTGCCTTCAGGAGTGACATTGCATCTGCATTTTGATTCTTAATCGAGGATAAATGTAGATTTCTATAGGCCACACCATCCACTTACCATCAGGTGGACTGTGTGCTCGTTCGTCACCTCTACTCTATTAAAAAAAATCAATTGTTAGAGATATTTGTCTTATTTTCGTCCCTAAAATCTGCACCTTATTGTAAACAAGTGAAAGTAGTCTTATGGTAAAGCGAGGATAGCGAACTCCAAGGTCGTGGGTACGATTCCACCATTCGACTACTGTGGTGAACCATTCTTAGAACAAGCATTTTAATCTTACGTAGAGTGTTTAACGGGAATATTAGTAAAGCTTAAACGAAATATTACTCTATTAAGTAACTGAAAAATTATAGCACTGAAAAATGATAATTAGTTATGCTTAGATGTCTTTGTTTTCAGTGTTGAACTTAATTTACAATAGTAAACTTCAATTGACGGCTCAGTAGCGCAATGACTGTGTTTGGTCGTGGCGCTGCAGAGCCGCGGATTCGAATCCTAAACGGAAAAGTGTTTCTTGGCCTATAAACTTTTAATTTGGAATGCCAGTCCCACATGTGGTGTTTAGTAGGTAGGCACTTCTTCAAAGTGAGTCCCACATAACCACGCAACCGGGTGACATGGTATGCTACGAGCATTCACCACCTCTCTCCCCCGCTTCCGGAGAGTGCCTTTGCATTGGGCGCAAAAAAAAAAGTCTGAATTAGTGTGCAATTTATGTATGTAAACCGTCACCACGAGACAGAAGAAAGTTCTACCGTGGGGAATCCCCACGGTACACGGTACTTAGTATGGAAAATTAATACACAATATTATACACAATTATATAGATAAAGGAAAATAATTATGTTCTTAATATATTTATCGAAAGTTGCTTCTTATCATAGATATTCTTCGTTCAATTAAATCTACATATTTTATTACTTAACACTGTTTTTAAGTAATGAATATCAGGTATGTTTCATCTTTTATTTGTCCTTAATGACTTATTTCTTATTAAACTGTCATTTCGTAAATGTTAATATAATATATTTTCAATCATCAAATACATCAATCAACAAATTATACTTTCCTTGCTTTTTTTAATAAGAATTCTGCTATAATATTCAATTTCTATATATTCAATTCAATACGGTCATGCTAAAACAAAAAACCATGACAAAAACGCACGTAGGTTTTACGTTTATTCTCTTTTCAAAGCAGAGTGTAAACACCGCAGGCTTGTCATGTCAGGATGATAAATAAAAATAGCCACCGCCACATATTGCCTTATAAGCCCAAAGCGCTCCCTTGTCACTTCGTATAGAACCTAAATCAGCTGCCAATGCACCCGTGGTAAACGTCGATTATGCAAATGCGGGACTCTTTTAACTAAATACCGCGCTTTGAAGTCAAAGTGTCGATCGATTCTTTTTCTGGAAATCAGTATTTATTCTACTCGATATAATATGTATTTATATAAATTGTAAATATATTATACTATGCGAATAAATATATTATACATTTTGTTGCTTTTTTAAGAATTATTTTCTATCGTATATTTTTTTCTCTTAAAGCATTTAGAGAATTTTTAAAACTAAAAGGTGACATTCGAGCAGTCGACCCAAACACAAAAGCTTGAAGTTTTTTCCAGCAATCCATAGTCTGCAATAACGACTTACAAATTAAAGTAATTGGTTATTGTTGCTTACAAATTGGTGCAACCGACTTCAAGCGAAGAAGTATACAGGTACGTTGACGTGTGAAATTCGTTGTTCAGTAAAATTACTCAGTCTGTTATTATACTCGCTCTCTTACCTATCAAATCGATACATAGCAGTAGATGCACTGCTGCGGTATAAAAAAGGCCTACCGTTATACAAAATTAAGAAAAGTGTTTGAAGGATGTAATTACTTTATAAGAGTAAATAAGCATTACTTGTATACATATATTATGATGAAGGCGCATGAACTTTGGTGATGACTTCTTCGACTTTCAAATAATAATTAAAAGTTAAAAAAGTTAAAGTTATAGCCTATATACACGTCCCACTGCTGGGCGGGGATCCTCTCATTTCTGAGAGGGTTTTAGGGCAAGGAAAGGTCCGCCGCGCTGCCCCAATGCGTGTTGGCGAAATTCACATTTCATCGAATATATTTTTTTTCTTATTTGTCGAACATGGAGGTTACCTCACAATGTTTTCCTTCACCGTCGAGCACGTGGTAAATCAGCACTTACAATTGCAATTAACAATTTCATTGGTGCCGGCGGGGATCGAACCCGGGTTTCTCGCGTACTGTGAAACTTACAGTGAGTGCTAGCCATCTGAGCTACCACGGCTCTTAATAATTACTATATTATAATTGAATTATGTAACTTCTTTAAACATATTATTCTTCTGCATTTTTGCTACCATGTTGGTAGACAGATTTGTGATAAAGTACTAAAACGCGCGGGGTGTTCTAGTGATAGTGCTGATATCCGTTCAAATGTTTGTAGCCCAATGTATAAACAAAATTAAAAAGCTCCCTATAGTGGAATACTCTCTCTATCCGTCTAATGTCTACATCTGAACGTATGGTGGGGGGGGGGGGAGAGGTTACCACGCATATCAGACGGGTTGCTGGTTTAAAGACACCTACATCCATCCCCAACTAAGAATCAAAGTTGAAATAGTCACCATTCGAAACTCACCAACCTAAAACAGCTATTTGTTTTAAAGTTTCTAAATACCTGGTATAATTTTAAATAAACAACATAACTCATTCACAGGGCTAATATTTATTCTTTTTATTTTATCTTTCACTACAGTAAAATCCAAAATCACTTCCTTCAATTGGCAGATATGAGAGCCTCTTCTTGGGAGCTACTATATTTTAATAATATCGCATTAAATTCAAGCCTGCAAGTTTTGTTTTGATTGCACTCGTGCAATCTATTTTGCTATTTTCTCCACAAAAACTGAATAAATTAAGTAAGATCAAAGTAACAGGTAATGAACGTCCCACAGCTGGGCACTGGCTTCTCATACTTCAAAAAGAATTTTGGAGCAGGGAATAATCAGTATTAATAGCCTAATACGTGTTAATTGAGTTCACACTCTATCCATTAATTTCATTTATTTGCGAACAATATTTGAATTGGTAATCAAAGAGCAATGTAACTACAAAATTTAAGGTAAGGCCCCAGCTCTTGAGCTAACGAGGCCCTACTTCAAGGCATTTTCATCGCTGTTACTAAAAGGTAAACATAAAACGACAAAAATTTAAAGTCAAATTTATTTATCTCAAACCATTCTAAAAAGAGTGTCACACAAATTAGTAACACAATCTCGAACATGATTCAGCTATACAACATAAACCGAATGGATGAGTGACTCTGCTGAATCAGCTTTTTTTTAAACGAGGAAATGTAATTTGTTGGAAATACATATTTATTCTCACTACAAATAATAACTAGTAAATACTTCTGAATGAAATGCGTTGTGTAAAGTTCTTATAAAATTATAGTCTCATTATTCTCTATTTTAACATTCTATGTTTTCTGAGAGTGTGCGGAACGCAATAATTACATGCCTGAAATGTTTACAGTTTCACTACAATCAAGCCGAGCGCTTATTTCGTCCATCTTCCGCCTGATTCCAGTTACGTTCAGATTTGGCTCTCGTACAAAATGCAAACAAAAGAGATTAGTTTCGGGATTGCGTTGTGGGCCACAACGTACACGCGTTACAGCTTTTAATGAAGTCTATACGGAGCTTGGAACGTCCAAACGGGAAGGAGGTGGGATTAACTCGGCGCATTTTTCATTTAGCGATATTTAAAGAGTAAATAAATTAGTAGGTATAATGGGTTATAATTTAAATTCCTAAATGCATTATTACCTATTTAAAATATCATATTTTCGATTTGTAACACGCGGTTGAGACACAGCGATCATTATGTAATATAATATATGAGATAATATATTTAGTATATTTGTAGAAGTATATCTTCTCAAATTTTATACCATAAAAAATTTTCATTGCAGATTGGAGTATTGATCCAAAAGTAAAAAGTAAAGTTACAGCCTTTTACTTTCTCACTTTGGGCACAGGCCAAAATGCAAGGGCAATTCTTAAAGACGAGAAGAAGAACGAGAAGTTCCTTTTTTATAAAAGATTTAGGTGACAAACGACATTACGGTCCAACTGATGGTAAGTGACTTCTGCAGCCTATAGACACCTGCCACCAACTTCAAATAAAGAAAGCTACTGAGTCGTTGTCCAATCACTAATCAATATTATTTAAGTTGGAATTTGGGATCTATGTTTCCTATGAGAGAAAATGTGAATTTATATTTCAACCAGTGTTATAATATAACCGAATTAAGTATTTTGTCATAATATAACAATCTGCCTTATTTTGTAACTAAATATTGAGATTATTTAAAGGAATAAATTGAATAATTAATAAGTAAATAAGTTAAATGCATGTCGGAGCGTCTATAAAATATCACTTGGATCGAGGTGGACATAAGGGTATATCGAGAAACTCCCACTTGTTTGTGCAGTATAAAGTTCACTGTAGGTTCCGTGCGCGGGAGAGAGAGAGTAAATCTCCGACATGTAAATAATTTCTTTGGAAAACAAAAACCAAAAATTTTGTCAACGAACTAAAAGTTTAAAACATGTAAAACTCATTTTTCTTAGCAAGTCCATAATGTTATCTTTGTTTTAATGTAATTCTGGCAAGGATAATCAATGCATCAGTGTTTTTTACTGGCGATGAAACTTCAGATCTAGTCTAGGAATGAATATCATTAATTTCATCACTAAAACTTTCAATTATATATCGTCAATCATGAACAAACCTAGAGTTTTTAAATAATCTGACCTATTTACCTCTAACGACATTAAAAAATTTCCATAAAAAAATAGCGCGCACCCTAGAGATGCTTTTAAGTAGGGATTGCAATCCGGAAAAACGGATCCGGTAATCCGGCGGGTCCGGCATCATTTCACGTTTACTGGATCCGGTACCAATATACCGGCTCCGGCGACCGGATCCGGTGCTAGAAATTTTTGGCAAAATAATAAAGCTGTTGCATGCGTAGGTAATTTAAATGCGTGGTAAAAGAGACTCGAGCCTGTTAACTGAAGAAAAACACTAAAATTTGTTTTAGAGAAGTTGCTCACTCATGGCACGGTGTTAAGTAATGAATTATATGAAACACTACGTACAAGGATTAAAGAACGCCGCGCTGTTAGTTACAGGAATATTAACATACTTACAGAATAAAAAGAAATATCATGAAAATATAAACCGATCTGATGAAACATTTAATATGCCAAAGAAAAAAGCCATACGATTAGAAACTAAAAAATCTTAGAAAGAGTTATTCAAGATGATAACTCTAAAGAAAACATGGAAGAAATAGTAGAAAGGAACTTAGAAACACCATCACTAAAGGAAGATTTGACATTACAGGAAGAATTACAATTACAAATTCAGCAAGAAATATAGCATACATACTAAAAAGAGAAAGATTTTGATAAAGTACTAAAAAAAGAAATGACTGTATTTGAAAGTGACGGAGTTCGAGGAGAATATTTGTCTGCTATTCATGATTATTTCCTGACAATAAAGTAAACAAGTGTAGAAGCTGAAAGGGCTTTTTCGGCCGCAGGCTATATTTGCAGCTCTATTAGAAGACAACTAGCTGATGACACAATTTTTTTTATAGCATAATGGTGACAAACGAGCACACAGTCCACCTGATGGTAAGTGGTTGCTGCGGCCCATAGACATCTACATCTATACTCGTTTGCTAATCAAAATGCAGATGCGTTGTCACCCGTGAGGACTAAGATAGAATGCCTCATGGGGGGGGGGGGGGGAGAGTTTACCACGCATATCAGACGGGTTGCTGGTTTAAATACACCTACATCCATCCCCAACTAAGAATCAAAGTTGGAATAGTCACCATTCGAAACTCACCAACCTAAAACAGCTATTGGTTTTAAAGTTTCTAAATAAATATTACCTGGTATAATTTTAAATAAACAACATAACTCATTCACAGGGCTAAAATTTATTCTTTTCATTTTATCTTTCACTACAGTAAAATCCAAAATCACTTCCTTCAATTGGCAGATATGAGAGCCTCTTCTTGGGAGCTACTATATTTTAATAATATCGCATTAAATTCAAGCCTGCAAGTTTTGTTTTGATTGCACTCGTGCATCGTGTAATTTGTTATTTTCTCCATAAAAACTGAATAAATTAAGTAAAAGCAAAGTAACAGGTAATAAACGTCCCACAGCTGGGCACTGGCTTCTCATACTTCAAAAAGAATTTTGGAGCAGGGAATAATCAGTATTAATAGCCTAATACGTGTTAATTGAGTTCACACTCTATCCATTAATTTCATTTATTTGCGAACAATATTGGAATTGGTAATCAGAGAGCAATGTAACTACAAAATTTAAGGTAAGGCCCCAGCTCTTGAGCTAACGAGGCCCTACTTCAAGGCCTTTTCATCGCTGTTACTAAAAGGCAAACATAAAACAACAAAATTTTAAAGTCAAATTTATTTATCTCAAACCATTCTAAAAAGAGTGTCACACAAATTAGTAACACAATCTCGAACATGATTCAGCTATACAACATAAAGCGAATGGATGAGTGACTCTGCTGAATCAGCTTTTTTTTAAACGAGGAAATGTAATTTGTTGGAAATACATATTTATCCTCACTACAAATAAGGCTATATTTGCAGCTCTATTAGAAGACAACTAGCTGATGACACAATTTTTTTTATAGCATAATGGTGACAAACGAGCACACAGTCCACCTGATGGTAAGTGGTTGCTGCGGCCCATAGACATCTACATCTATACTTGTTTGCTAATCAAAATGCAGATGCGTTGTCACCCGTGAGGACTAAGATAGAATGCCTCATTTCCAGTAAAAAGGGCCTCCGGTCACCTGCACTCACCAAACGAAACGCAGAGGTAAACCTCTTCTTCACACTGGTATTCTGTGAGGTCGTGGTACCACCCCGGTTCGAGCCGGCCAATACCAATACCAATGAGCACTGTTAGTTTTCTACGATCTTTTTTCAAAATCAAAGTTGATTTTCTATAATATATAATGAATACTAAGACAATTATTACTTTAAATTCTGCTTAAAATAAATATTTATCGTAAGTTGACTAAACTAAAGAGTTGTAATTATAATACAAACTCATTATTATGATAATTGTGCCATTCATTAGACAGATTCATCAAATCATGATGGTGTCTGTCATGAATATAAGACTTGTTTGTTAGCACTCTCAAATACTTTAATAATTATTGTGATCTCATATCAGTTAATTACGTAAGGTTAATTATATTAGGTTTTATAAAGTTACTTACTAAAATAATTGATCTATCTGTGAAAGTGAAATCTAAGAAAACTGAGCTACTTGTTACATCGTTAAAATTTTACTAGTTACCTACACTACTTGATTTTAATTGTTTGCTCGTTGTCTAATCTCAACACACACACACACACACACACACACACACACACACACACACACACACACACACACACACACACACACACACACACACACACACACACACACACACACACACACACACTCACGCCTGTCACCCAGAGGGGTAGGCAGAGACTACGGACTGCCATTTGGCGCGATCCTGACACACCTCTCTCGCTTCCTTTACATCCATATATCTACGCATACACGCTCGTCGGTTAAGGGTACTCCTAATCTGGCCCATTTTCAATGTATCGCCGATTTGGTCGATGAATCTTCGTCTAGGTAGGGCGTCCCTTCCCGACTTTCCCGTTCACTTCTGAAACATAAATTTGCTTTGTCACTCTTTCCTCGTTCATTCTTTCTACGTGACCAAACCACCGAAGCATTCCTTTTTTAATCCTGGTCACAACGTCATCTTGCAAACCACACTTTTCTCTTATCACATTATTTCTCACCCTGCCATTCAGATTCAGCCCTAGCATACTCCTTAATGACCCCATTCCTATAGCCTTTATTCTACTCTCATGCTTCTACTGCCAGACCCAACTTTCTCTACCATACATTAAAGTAGGGACTAACACAGCATTATGAAGTGCCATACGTGCCTTCTTTGACACATTCTGACTCTTCATAATAGCGTTTAGAGCCCCATTAACTCTATTTCTTGCGTTCACTCGTCGTTCTATTTCCTTATCATATCTACGATCCCTGCTAAATAAACATCCCAAATATACAAACTCATACACTTGCTCAAGCAACTCCCCTTCTATTCTTATTTCACATAACGTCTTACTTTCTTCTCTTTCAAAAACCATCACTTTCGTTTTACTTGCGTTCACTTTCATACCCCTTTCTTTCAATGACCAGTTCATTAAAGTAACCATCATTTGCAACTCGGCCACTGACGATGCAAATATGACTTATCATCGGCGTAAAAAAAGCCATTTGACGGTTAACTCACCCATTCTCAACCCACATTCGTCAACTTTCAAAGTTTGCAAACAACTGTCCATAAATAAGTTAAAGAGCCACGGAGAAGCTACACAGCCCTGTCTGACACCTTTTTGAATGCCCAACCAGTCCGAGTAGACCCCGTTGATCCTGACACAAGCACCAGAGTCCCTATAAAGAGACTTTAATGCCTATATCATACCAGCGCTCAACCCAAATTAGGTCAATGTTTGCCATAACACGTTCCTGTTTACTCTGTCATAAGCCCTTTCCAAGTCCATGAACGCAAAAAAACTTTCTGGTTTTTGGCCAAACATTTTTCAGCAATCATGCGCATGGAAAAGACTTGATCCGTACACCCCATCTCCTTTCTAAATCCAGCTTGCACACCCTAAATTTTTCTATCAGTTTCTTCTATAACTCTTTCAATTAACACCTTAGCATACAGTTTTTTTATAATAATAATAATAATAATAATTTATTTCGATAACATATTGTCTACATTTACAGATAGTGATCGAAGATACCTTTTAAGCAAAAATCTTGCCTGTATTAGGTGCCTTCGCTCTTCCATAGCTACTAGTTAACATAAAGTTTATTATCTATAACAGTATTAGGGGTACATAAAAATATGAAAAATAAGAATTGTGTGTGTGTGTATGTGTGTGTGTGTGTGTGTGTGTGTGTGTGTGTGTGTGTGTGTGTGTGTGTGTGTGTGTGTGTGTGTGTGTGTATGTGTGTGTGTGTGTTTGTGTTAAGTTATGCCGTATGTCTAAGAATAATCTCTGTTTCCTCGTAATCTAAAGGTATTAAATAGTTGGTAACTATTTTTTTGCATTCGCGTAGTGTTTTATTATATATGTCTACGATTTTATTTACTTTATTATATAGATAGGCCGAACGACTGTTGAGTTGATTTTTAGCAAAGGCGGTTCTAGTTTTGGTAAGTGGAATAACATTTTTTTTTCTTCTAGCTGTAATATGGTCTGAGACATAAGGTGTAGTTTTATGTCTTTTTAATATAACGCTAAGAATGTACAGCTTTCTTACAGATAAGACTTTACAAACAGCGTATAGAGTGTGTGTTGGAAATCTTCTACGTTTAAAGAGCATCACTTTCAGTAAAGCACGTTGCGCACGTTCCACCTCAATCATTTTTGTTTTAACCGCTCCTCCCCAAATGGAAATGCAATAAGTTAGGATTGATTGCGCAAGTGAAGTGTAAATTTCTTTAAAAATATTCCTTCTGGGGCTATGATCAACCCCCCACCCCCCAGGCACTACATGTCTCAAGGTCTTGAATATCCAGATCAGTTTTCTTAATCTGGTAGAGACTAGTTCAATGTGCGAATGCCAAGAGAGCCGTTGGTCTATCACAACCCCCAGGTATTTCGTTTTATCAATTCTGTTTATAGCAGTACAATCACAATTAGTGGGTTCAGTATCAGGATTGCAAGAGTGAATTAATAGATTGAAGATAGTGTCAGGTTGTGAATGATTTTGAATACTGTAACAGATGTAATTAGTTTTGGCTGTATTCAGGGTCAACAGATTATTTTTTAACCAGTTGTTAATCAAGTGCAGGCCTGATTCAGCATTATTCTTCACATCAGCCCAGTTTTTCCCAGAAAAAACGACTGCTGTATCATCGGCGTAGGAAAAGATGTGCGCATGGTCAATTTTTAGATTACAGAGGTCATTAATATATATAAGAAAAAGCGTTGGTCCTAACACACTTCCCTGTGGTACACCATAAGATACAGCAACGTCTTCACTGATGTAATGACCCAATTTCACTCTTTGCATTCTAGCAGAGAGATAACTCTTAAAGAGAGATAGCGCAACATCTCTGATACCTAATTGTTCTAGTTTTTGGACAAGAATAGGGATGAAAACGGTATCAAACGCTTTCCTGAGGTCCAAAAAAACAGTCAGACACTTGATCCCTTTATCCATCGTGTCAGTAACTAGTTGGCTAAGTGCAGCTATTGCATCTTCAGTTGATCTGCCCTGTCTGAAGCCAAACTGTGACCTCGATAGAAGCCGAAATTTTTCTAAGTAATTTAATAATCTAGAATTCAAAAGTCTCTCAAGTATCTTCGAAATAGCTGGCAGTACCGAAATTGGCCTATAATTACCCACATCTTCTCTGTCCCCACTCTTGTATACAGGAGTGACTACTGACTTTTTTAGCGGGGCTGGAAAAACGCCCTGCTCAAAACATAAGTTAGCTAAGTGAGTAACTATAGGTACAATTTCGTTTTTTACAAGTTTTAAGAACGTGATGGGAATTTTGTCCCAACCAGGAGCGCCATCTGATCTCAAGTTCATGAGTGTTCTTTCGACTTCTTTCACATCAGTTTGTAGCAAGACAAAGGAGTTGCATGAAGCAACAGTATTTCTAGTTCCGAGAATTAGATTAGAATTGCCACTAGGATTAATATTTTCGGCAAGATGCTCTCCTATTTTCGCAAAATAATTGTTAATATGATTTGCAGATTCAGTTGGATCATTTTTCAGTTTGAATAACACCTCACTTTCATCATATGATTTATTGTTAAAAGTAATGGTTTTTATATTTTTCCACAGCAGTCTATTATTACTAACTGATTTAGTAAGCAAGTCCCTTTCGTATTTCCTTTTAAGTTTTTTAAGAAGCTTATTACAGAAATTTCTATATCTAGTGTAGGTTATTTTTAATATTTCATTGTGACTCTCTTTTCGAAGCTGTTTTTGTAGTTTGTTACGATGTTTGATGCATCGTAAAATGCCGGGAGTAATCCACGGCTTTATTGTGCGCTGGCTTCTAGGAATCGAGATATTGATGGTATTCGAATTCAGTGATTCAGTGAGCATAGCTATCAGACGGTCAGATAAAGCCGTTGGATCACTATAAAACAGTAATTCATTAATATTTTTTTGTTACCCACAATGCTAATCAAGCTGATACCACGGTAGGTTTTACAGTCCTGCTGTGACTCCTTTCCCTTATATATTGGGACTATAACGGCTTTGCACCAGTCTTCCGGTACCCTTTTCAGTTCCCAACATAAATTAAACAAGGTGTACAGCAGGCCTGCAATCATGCCCTCTCCAGCCCTAAGCATTTCGAGTGATACTCTATCATATCCGGCTGCATTACCTGCTTTCATGCTTTTCATTGCTTTCATTATTTCATCAACACTTATCTCCCTACCTCTCTCCACTTCTTCCGGAATTTCTATTTCACTTACCTCAGTCGACTCTTCACTCTTAAACAAGCTTTCAAAGTATTCTTTCCATCTCTATAAGTTCAAAACTTCATCATTCAGCATGCAGCCATTCTCGTCTCGTATAGCATTCATTCTAGACTGTTTTAAATTTCCCCTGGCAATTCTTACGAGCTTCCAGAACATTTTAATATTTGCCTGGAAGTTATCAGATTATCATTTATCAGTTATCATTCTTATCTATCCTTTCTTGCTTTTTCCTTTCAACAACTTCTTTTACTCTCTTATTTATACGTCTGAAGTTTTCCTTTTTTCTTTCAATCTTATCATTCATATGATGAGATTGAAAGAAAACAGAGAATGACCAGCTTTGGTTGCTAGTAAATCTAGCCATGCTCTCTTTTTTGCTTCAACTTCCATCCGTACCTCATCATCCCACCACAACGTATTACTTTTCCTTTCATTCGTTCTCTTACTTACACCACATACTTCGGTGGCTGTATCCCCCAAAACTTTCTTAACATTATTCCATACATTCTTCTTTTATATATCTATTAATCTCAACATTGGATTGGAAATAAAGTTGATTTTATATACATGTTTTATTTTTTATAGACTACCTATATTAAGTACAACGACACTTGATTTACTTACTAACAGTTCATTTTGAAACGAAAATTATCCTGATTTGATCAATCCGACCGGACCCGGTCCGATCCGGCCGGATCGATAGGAATCCGTTCGGATGCGACCGGACTGAAAATAACGCCGGATTGCAATCACTTCTTTTAAGTTACCCGACAGTAATGAGAGTTAGCCATGCCAATCCATGGTTATGGTCATGGTTAAAGATTTACAGGTGTACACACTTTCGCAAGTTTATAAATTAAAAATAATTTTATGTATCTATAAATATCTTTTTCGATGGATACACGTGGCTCACGGCCGTGCTTTGTAGCATTCATTTCGGAAGGCCTATGTTCAACAGTAGAATTCTGAAGGGCTGTAACGATGAGGATAAAAATCTATGAGGTGCTGACAATACCCTGAGTGCAAGTGATCGCGAGTTTAAAGAAAAAAAAGTTCTGACATACTGATAATTTCTTCAACACGACACTGCCAACAAAAGTTCGTTTTGGTGTATATATATGTGTAATATTTATGTTTAAAAATTCAACTTGTAAAAGATAAATCGCTTTACTCATTAAATTCGGCTTCAACATTTTTGTTTCGTGTACACATTGCTATTAATCTTAATTAAGATAAACAAATACGGATCACTTTCTAATTTATAACCGACCCAGTTATCTGCCGTCGAACAAATTGAGGGACAATAGGACTCATCAATCAAAGCAAGGATATCTACTTAAAAGTACATTAACGAATTCTATAACAAGAAGCTAATTGTAAAATAACAGATGTACATTTTTCTAGTGATTGTTTGTAACTGAATGTAAATCATGATATTTTCAACATTAAATTGTCAAAAAATCATTTCTGAATCATTATTTAAATCTTTTTACTTCAATTTTTTTAAAGCGACATTGTTCTTAGTATTACAAACAACTCATTATAATAGATTTGTTTAGAACTTTGTCTAAATAAACGACGTTAAACAAATGATGTCAGATTGTTGGTAAGAAATAACGGAATATGGGCGGATGTAGGCTTGCTTGATGTGGGACTGACATGGTGACGCTATAATAATATGTAGTTTGAAGTTTGAAGACTCGTTATAGAACAGAATCGACGTAGGTTACGCTCCGCTTGCGGCGACCCCTACCTTGTAAAACTGCGCCTATTGGTGATATAACATAATATTATGTAGGTATTAGTAGTATCGAAATACAGCAAACAATAGTCTTACTGTCAGTTTATTCTAACTTTTTTATGGCCGTTTAACTTGTGTATGAATGATAATGTTCAAGAGAGGGGTGGGTGTAATTATAAAATAATTTATATTAAGCCCTCTCTCGCAAAGATTCGATGAAACGACAGAACTGGTTAGACAAATTAGTATCACATTTCCGCACGAGTCCCTATTAGAGTTTATTGTAAATCTCTCATACTCACATAACATACGATGTTGACTTTATTGCAGTCATTAAAAATACGAATAGATATGACTTTTTTCATCACTCTTTAATTAAGTTTTTCTGTGTTATTCTTCTTGGACGGTGTTTATATATTTTGGGTATTTTATTTTTACAAGTAATGGGGTTACTATAATGACCAATCACCAACTAGTAGCTAGCTAGCAACTTCTCCTTCACTTACGTCGTATTGCTTTAGCTATTTATTTGCAATGATTGTTGGTGACAAATAAGTGTAGTATCTAAGCGAATTATATTAATGCTGAACTAATTAAAAGAAATATTGTTCATATAAAGGTATATATAACTTTATAACTTTTTGTACGTGGTAGAACCATGCTGCAGCTATATTAGTAGTATAGTTGTAGCACGAATGGGTCGGCTCGACCGGGGAAGGACCACGCTCTCACAGAATACCAGAGTAAAATAGTAGCTTAACACTGCTGTGTTTCGTATGGTGAGTGTAGAGAACCGGAGACCCTTTTTACTGGAAAAGAGGCATTCCGTCTTAGTCCTCAAGAGTGACAACGCATCTGCATTATGATTCGCAAACGAGGATAGATGTAGATGTCTATGGGCCACAGCAACTACTTACCATCAGGTGGACTGTGTGTTCGTTTGTCACCCTATCCTACAAAAAAAAAACTAAGGTTTTTAAGGTTTACCTAATCGAAATCCTCATTATTCAATAGTGTTTACAAAAAATCAATAAAGAAAAAGACAAATATCAATTAAAAAGTAACTCTTAACTATAGCGAAAACGAGTTGCAGTATTCCCATTTTACGTACTTGCAAAGTAAGGTAAACCTTATATTGAGTAATTAACATTCAAGACATACTTAATGAGGCTAGATTAAAGGCGAAGAAAATTCAACTTGTTAGTACGTTAATCCTAAATCAGGTAACTTTTTAATTCCTTTAACGAGACTGACATATTTTCCTTTGAGATTCTCTTAATAAAATAAGCGGCTGAAGGGAATCGAGGGCCAAGGCTAGAATTTTTATAAGCAGTTTAACATTCAGGAGAAAAACACAACTTTGCAGTTTTGAAGAGGGAAACTATTCAACAATACCATAATGTCGTGGACGCCCCTGGCTAACTTAATAATGAAATATCCTTTGAAGTAGGCAATGCTCTGCGCCTCAAACAAAAGGAAAATCCCTTTACGACTCCCTTCGAAGACGTCTTGGTAATTAACAAGTCTCAGATTTATTACAACTTGAATTAGCTTTCAACGTTTCATATCATAATCTGAAAGCGTTTTATTGTCTCGGGAAACGAAGGAAGGAATTCTTCGACTAAGACGGTAATTAATTACACGTAACACAGCTTTACGACAATTTGAAGAAACTCTCCGGAGAGTACTTTGTAATAAAGATGAGAATTAAGCAAGTAATTGATTCCCATTGTACGTTTTTGTTTGATTTTCGGAAAGCTTGTCAAAGAAAATGTGAAAAAGATATAGTTAAGTAGTTTTTATATCAAATTAGAAACTAGAATTTAGCCAACCCAAAGAGGAGTGGTTGTCGCAACGCTTCTGCGTTCTGATTCTGATTGCTGTACTCAGCAATCATTCTCATCAATGCTCATTTTTACGACGCAAAATCAAGTTAAAAAACTGGGTATGCAGTACAGCTATTACTATTAGCCAGTAAGTGCAGTAAAAATACGTTTTCTTTTTGTATATATTCATTGTAATCAGCAATCTTTTCCGCCCATGTCCACTGTTATATATAGAACATATAGATCTTATAAGAATGTGCCAGTACTTGCGCGTTCGTTTCCAGGGTTCTAGGTGAATATCAGCTCGCGTTTTATTTGTCAACTTTCTTAATTATGGTTGTAGCTATCATAAACTCGCTGTGTTTACACTTCATAAGCACGGACGCTACGAATATGTATTGGTTTTGACACCCGGTCATTTCATAATCGGTATCTGCTAGTAGCTCTTCCGGAATATCTTTATACGGAAACTAATTTGTCTCGTTTATGTCGGTATCAACTTATTCAAAAAATGTAGCAACGTTTTTGGTCAGTGGAGTAATGAATGTTGTGTTCTCGTTGGTAATGATGACATTCAAATTCATTCATTAACCCGTAGAATTAGAGGGTATTCGATAGATATTCCGCCATCAATAGGTCTCCAGTGAGCCGTCATCGGTATGCATAAACGCATGCAGATGAGAATGAAACTCGTAATAACAAATTACAACAAGGGAGCCTGCATAACTAGAGGCTGTGAGAAATTCCAAAACGATCATCAGTTGTGAAAGCACATAAGTGAACTTCTTCGTACGAAAATAATTACAGGTGCATATGAACACAAACTATCATGTGAACTGTTATATAATTGTGATATTTAAAAACAAAATCAACCCTTGTGAAAGGTCTCAACAGATGGGAGCCAACTGGTGAGTGACCTTCTACCCCAAGAAACTAATATCACACCACGTTGGGTTCGGGTACAACGAGGTAGGCGTGACCCCTGAAAAAGTGTGCCAATCACAGTCAGTTAGTCTGTCACCCTTTCTTAAAAGAAAGGTTAGACGACTAAGATTACGGGTCCCTATGGAGTGATCCCAGTCTTGATATCGGTATAGTGAACAGTAGTTTCGTTGTGAAGGCGCAGTAGGTAATAAAACATTGGTTTATCTTCGCAATTTTCCCATAAAAGTGCAACGTTAAAACTTTTACAACTTTTCCTATCACTATCCCTACTGGTCTTCTCTCTTGATTTAAACTATAAAACTTCTAGCTGGTCTCGAATAAATTTCCGTTATCCTCGTCTTCTGCATGTGAGCTATTTATGACCTCGGGGATTCCCCGTTGCCCAGATTCTCCTCGCGATACACAACTATGTACCAGTCTACAGAGCCATCATGGCATTCTGAGTAACACGGCGGTCCTGGATTCGGTTCCCTGCAAATTGCAAATTGGTTCGGCTGCAAATTGGTGTCAATAAAAAATCAAAGTTGGTCTTATCCCCGACATTGAGGATTGTTACTCGACTCCTTAATCTCTATAGAGAGGAGTTCTCTTGGTAGAGGTTGCCCGTCCAAGGGCCAAGCATCTAGAGGTGCCAAGTTGTTAAGGTGGAGGTGTGGCCCGTTTTCAGCGCGGTCGAACATGCCGCGCGCCAGCCGGACCACAAAATCCTGGATCGTTTCCATCTTCAGGTTGGCCGCGATGACGTCATTCGATCCGTTCCGAGCTGCACCGACGATGGTTCGTAAAGATAAATTCTGCTGGGCCTAAAGTCGCCGCCTCCGTCGATCGCTCAAGAGTACCAGGAGTATCGGCGTACGAAGTCGAAGCAGCGTATGTAAGTCTGGGCCTTATGTAAAGCTTGTAGATTTTAGTTTTGTCTTAAGCGTTAACTTAGATGCCAGGACGGGACAGAGCTTAGCCCGCGCACTTTTTGCATTGCGGACGACGAGACGATTATGCGCAGCATTCTGTCGATTCGACATCTAAGATAAGTCACGGCCTTCTCGTACGCGATCTCTTGGCGCCTGACCGTCAGTGGAAGTGGTAGGTTTCTGAAGCGGCGGGGGAGTAGAGCGGTTGTCTCACCAACATTAACGGTCATCCTTCTCTCGTCCAGCCATAGTGGTAGCAAGTCCAGCAGATAATGCATCCTGGCAGTGGCTATGTGGGGTCTTCTGGACGATGTCAAATATGCGCTATCATCTGCGTGTAGAGCCAACTCTACATCGTGCTCCCATTCGCGCAGATGTCCTGCTTGGTTTGAGATGTCGTTGGAGTAAGTTGCGTACAGGATCGGTGACAGACAGCTGCCCTGTGGCACGCCAGCTCTAATGAACTTCAATGCGGACTCTGCGTCTTCTACACAGACTTAGAACTTTCTATCTGCAAGGAATGACGCCACTAGCCGCAACATAGCAGGAGAGATACTCGTTTGAGCTTCCAACTTATAGAGTAATCCAGAGAGCCACACTCTGTCAAACGCCTTATCTATGTCGATAAAGACGCCCAACGATGTGCGGGCACGATCGTGCTCGGCCGCAAGGTAGTGCAGCACCCTAGTCAGCTGTGTAGCTGATGAGTAGTCCCTCCTGAATCCATGTTGATCCGCCCGAAGTTGAATGCACGGGTGGATGATTCTTAACAGTAATCTTTCTAGCAGTTTAGCTACGGGTGGTAGCAGCGTAGTCGACCTGTAGCTGGCTGATTTACACCTGTCCTTCCCGGGTTTCTGCAGAATGATCACTTTGCCGATTTTCCAGTCATCCAAGAAGTGGGATGTCCGCAGTATACCGTTGTAGAGTCGACCTAATTCTACAAGTAACCTATTGGACAGCTGTCAGAGTGCAGCGTTGGTAAACCCGTCGTGCCTCGGCGCCTTCCTCGGTTACAGTTGGGTTACTGTCCTCTGCAGTTTGCAGGGGGAGATGAACCACTCTCCTGCAAGCGGTGGCGTGAGCGATGAAAGGAACTCATAAACGTGGCTCTCCTTCCGGACATGAAGCTCCATGAACTCCGCACTTGCTGGGTTCGGCATAAATTGCTCCTCACAGTGCTCTACTAGGATATCCATTGGCCTCGTCATAACGTTCGCCCGTTGTTGGTTATTGGTCAGCGGGCAGACGGGAGGTCTGGTTTTGGTTAAATGTCGGCTCAATTTGTAGAGCAACGCATCTTGCTGTTCCGCTTTCCAGATGCGCCGCTCCCAGGCCTTTCCTCTGTCGGCCTGGTTTGCAAACGACAGTTCATCGGTCGGTTGTTTAAGTCTTGTCTTTAATCTCGGGCAGCAAGAGCGTGCCCTGAGCTTTCTCAGCGCTCTCTTGTGGTTGAGCTGCGCCAGTATCTCTCATGGTAGCTCATCTCTCTTTTGTGTAAGTGGGACGATCGTAGAGGCTGCGTGTAGGGCTTCCTGGATCGTTTTTGTTATTCTTGTTGCAGCGGCCTCTACGTCGTCCGCTGAGTTAATCGGTGTAAATACTGGAGATCTCTCCTGCAGATGTTTTTGGTAGAGCCTCCAGTCAAATCTTGGTTTTAAAAACTCTGGGCAGCGTAGTCACCGCCTTGAAGCCAAGGGTGATCAAAATCGGGAGATGCTGCGACGTCAGGTCATACAGCACCTCTACCACTATCGGGTAGTTGACGATACTAGAGAGTATGATGTCCATAGTTTTTATTTTTCTAGTAAACCATTTAGACACTTTAAATCCCATACAACATAAACAACCCATCTGTGCACGACGCTTGTCATATCAGTAGGAGGCTAGTGCTTTCTTATATTTCTATCTAAATTACAACTATTTCTGTTCCTCATGAAACCATATTTGTTTTCATATGCCATTCTTAACAAGCCATTATGTGTCTTATCTCTTATCACAAGAACAAAATAAATTTTATCTTAAATAAGTATCTAATTTAATATAAGACTTATTCGACTTACATAGCCGATTACTATGTAACACAAGACTCTAAGTTAATATATAAACAAACTTTTGTGTAATTAACTCTCGACCGGGGAATCGAACCCCGAACTTTTGTTCGATAATCGAATATTCTTATCATTGTATTGAACTGCTTGCTTTTAACGTAGATTACCTTATCATTTTGAATGCCTTACATACTTTAATGGTAAATAATTTTAAATACTTATTTTTTTAAATTTCTTCATATGGATTTTAAGCGCATCGCCAACACTTGACATTTTTATTAATTTTATCACTTTCTAAGAGAAATATCTATGTGAGAACCGTACTAATTTTAGTTTTTATTGTAATTTATACGCAAACATTACACATTTAAATGAAACTACGTTTTTAGGGACGTATAGCGTATATTAAACATTAACTTATTTTAAATTCCCGACCTTTCGGGTACTTTACAGCATCCATGACTTACCCAGCCCCCCGTGACGATGGGTGCTGTAAAGTAGAATTAAAATTAGTTAATATACACAATAAAATCCGTAAAGCTTAGTTTCATTTAAATAGTTTGGCATTAATCGTTTTCTGTTAATTTTACACTATGAAAGCACTCACCGGCACCAATGAAAGTGTTAATGGAAAATTTTAAGTGCTCATTTGTCACGTGCTCGACGATGAAGGAAAACACCGTGAGGAAACCTGCATGTCAGAAATATAAAAAAAAATATATCACACAGACATGTGAAGTCCGCCAACATACATTGGGGTAGCGCGGCGGACATTTTCTTGCCAAAACATCCATCTCAGCAATGTGAAAAGGCCTGTGACCATCAGTGGGACTTATATAGGCTGTAGTTACTAAACATGGTAGCACGGTTATTAAATACATCACCCCATGTCCCATTCATCATTATTACAGCCCCTCACATGTCCACTGCTGAACATATGCCTCCCCCAAAGAATGCCACAAGCACGGTCCTGAGCCACCTGCATCCATCGACTTCCTGCATGTCTTACCAGGTCGTCACTCCATCTCGTGGGGGGACGCCCTACACTTCGCCTACCGGTACGAGGCTGCCACTCGAGAACCTTATATAACGATGGCTATCCGAGTACAGAACAGGAGTACGAAACCCATCCAATTGCAGAGAGGTGTAAAACAGGGTGATGTTATATCCCCGAAACTCTTCACCGCTGCATTGGAAGACGTTTTCAAGCTTCTGGACTGGAAATGATGTGGTATTAACATCAATGGCGAGTACATCACTCACCTTCGATTTGCCGACGATATAGTCCTTATGGCAGAATCGCTGGAGGACCTAAGCACTATGCTCAATGACCTCAATAGTGTCTCCCAACGGATAGGTCTTAATATGAACATGGACAAAACAAAGATCATGTTTAATGTCCATGTCACACCTATGCCGGTAGTTGTTGGGAGCACTAAGCTCGAAGTTGTTGACGAGTATGTTTACCTGGGACAAATAGTCCGACTAGGTAAGTCCAACTTCGACCGAGAGGTCAATCGACGGATTCAACTCGGCTGGGCAGCGTTCGGGAAGCTACGACACATCTTCTCGTCAGAGATACCTCAAAACCTTAAAACGAAATTGTACAACCAGTGCGTGTTGCCAGTGATGACTTACGGAACTGAGACGTGGTCCTTCACTGCTGGCCGTATGAGGAAGCTCAAGGTCGCTCAGCGAGCTATGGAGAGGGCTATGCTCGGAGTTTCTCTGCGTGATAAACTTAGGAATAAGGATATCCGCAGTAGAACCAGAGTAACCGACATAGCCCAACGGATTAGTAAGCTGAAGTGGCGGTGGGCCGGCCATATAGCTCGAAGAACCGACAACCATGTCCCATAGGTATATTTAATTTAAATACCTTAATGGACTACGAAGGAAAAAGTGTTAGACTGTATTGTAGGACTAGTGGTGGTAAGTTTCACTGCTGATCATGTAGTACAGGTTCGAATCCCGAGTCGTATTCCTGTATAAAAATTCCCTGTAGCGATGTTTCGCCCCGATACCTCGGAAAACAAATAAAGATGTTGATCCTGCACCAGATCTCTCACCGGTCGTGTCGGATTGCTATTCCATCGGAATATGAGAGTGAGAGAATAGAGAGTGCGCCACTATTATCCTGTCCTGCGCAGATGGTTACTCTCCGTTGAGACTGATCGAAATTCCGTCTGGAGGTC